>JAFMOC010000193.1:1162500-1182500 GCA_019802505.1 Corydoras sp. C115 | reverse complement strand
CGAACGCATCGCTGCCATCAAAACACACCGCTGCCTCAGAACGCGCTGCTGCCTCTAAAAACGGTGCTGCATCTAAACACTCTGTGGTCTTTAAACGCTGCTGACCCAAAAAGGATATGGCCTTCCCCAAACTGCTGCACAAAACCTGAAACTCAGGCTGGTCTGAGTGTAATGAGTGGAGGGATGTCCATGCGGCGCCCCCTCACGCCGACGCCCCCCCTCACGCCGACGCCCCCCCCTCACGCCGACGCCCCCCCTCACGCCGACGCCCCCCCTCACATCAACGCCCCCCTCACGCCGACGCCCCCCCCTCAGGCCAACGCCCCCGAGCCGAGATGAGGTTTCTGAATAAAGCTTGTTTTTTTTTATTTGTTAAACGTTAAGAGGTTTAGAGTTACGTCTCTATTTCTGGTCCAGAGTAATAAAGAAAAATACAGATGTTGAAGAAATTGTAAACATGATTTCAGACTTTGCTGCACCACCTGAGGGGCGGGACCGGGCCCCCCGCGGTCCTCCATTTGGCCCGTGTGAGCAGATGATTGATTTTGCTTTTCTGCGCTCAGAGGAGTCAAATGACTGTGTTCTGTTTCAGATGTACAATAATTCACTCTGAAATTGAAATATGTCATCCATCAAGGAGTCGCTTAATTTCCCTCTGGAAATAACGAGGCCTCTCATTATTTAATGTACGTCGGCGTGTGCGCGGCCTCGCCCGCCGGCCCGCGCGTGTTTATCAGATTCCTGTTGGCCATTGATTGGTGCTCGCGGCATCTTCACTCATTTTTGCCGCCGAAAAAAAGAAAAGTGGAGTGAAAGCCCCGCCGCGGCCGCGCCGTCTGCGCTCGACACGGGCGGCGAGATGCATCGCCTGTCTGCGCGGTGGTGGCAACTACACAAATCTTATAAATTAAAGCTTTGTTATGGCGTGACCCACTTCTGGCCTCTGATGCATGGCGCCCTTTAACTGCTGAGAGACGCAAAGGCCACGCTGCTAAAAACAAACGCAAGCCTAAGTTTCAGCCAAGTGCAACCCAATCTGTTTAGAGAGCGCGAGCTTCGGACGCTTCACCCTGTGGCCTGATGAGGGCAGCATCGAGCACATCCTGCTTTAGAAATCACCTCAATCTGATCTCATGATGTTCTCCAAACGACGCGCCTCATCGATCCTCAGGAACTTCACGCTGATCTCAAACGTTAATGCTATAACGTTATTACGATGTCATAACCACACAGCTCCACACTGCCCCCATGTGGACACAGTGATATGTTTACGTTGCAGAACTTCGTGTAGATGTGCATTACAACTCACAGACTTATGAATATTAATGATAGAAACCTGATCTGCAGAACATCTGAACCTCATCAGGCTGCTGGTCTCCTAAATCATCATCATCATCTTCATCATGATGAGGAAGAACATGCAACATGACATCAGTGAGTGAGCGTGATGTTGTCTGATGGTGGAGATATCTGACTGTATGTTGGGGTTCAACACGTATGTTCTCTCTCTGTTAGAACGTTACATGAGGAAGGATGGACAGATCATATGGATCCTCTGCTGCTGCTCTCAGATCAGTGAACTTCTCTGATTAATTAAAGTCTCGAGATTAATTAAACACTCACTCTGATGGAGTTAATGGTGGATGTTCTACAGAGACATCAGATCTTATAGATCAGCATTAAAAAGATCTGCATTCGCTCTCTCCCGCCCTCTCTCTCTCTCACACCCTCTCTCTCTCTCGCCCTCTCTCTCTCTGAACCGAGTGGAGATCAGAGGAGGTGGTATCTCTGTTCGGTCTGCTGAGATCTACATGCTGATGATGATGGAACCCTCAGAGAGGATGTTCTAAAGGTCCTGAGCACCTTCAGGTCAGCTCTGATCTCCAGTCAGCTGATTTCAAACCTCACTGTATTGATACCTGATCACACACTGATCACACACTGATCACACACTGATCACACACTGATCACACACTGATCACACACTGATCACACACTGATCACACACTGATCACACACTGATCACACACTGATCACACGGGGGTCTCCACCTAACGAGGCGTGAGACCGTGTGTGAGGTGGAGGCAGGAGGAACGGATGGAGGAACGGATGGAGGAACGGATGGAGGAACGGATGGAGGTCCGACGGGTTCGGGTTAAGTCCACATACTTTAGAGCGAGAGGGATCAGCACACTGCTCTCTGATTGGTCCTGACTCTGCAGGAAACCTGATTGGTTTGTTGGTAGACCGGTTCTCCGTTCTCCGTTCTCGCCTGTGCTCCTCGCGATCGATGAGGACGGATCTGAAGGGCTCCAGACAGGACGTCTGCCGGGGTCGCTCCCGGACTTCCTGTTCCTGTCTGAGGTTAAACAGTCGCAAAGTCAGCACCCACGCACCAATCACATTACAGAAGACGTTACAGAACCTTGTGTGTGTGTGTGTGTGAGAGAGAGAGCATGTGTATATGTGTGTGTGTGTGTGTGTGTGTGTGTGTGTGTGTGTGTGTGTGAGGGTTACATTACTGCCACCTCTAAGTGAGATCTCATCAGTGCTGGCTGCTGAAAGTCGACACTCTTACATAAGTGTGAGATCGATACCCCCCCCCCCCCCCCCCATCACCCCGGCGCCCTCATTACCCCCCCACATTACCCCTCACCCCCCCCCCCCTCCATAATGACCCCCTGGATCTGTTTTCAACACAATTATCAAAACACGCCAAGTGAGGAACAGACGACTGGAACAGCACCGCGTCTCAGATTATGTCCTACACACACCACACACACACACACCACACACACACACACACCAGACACACACCACATACACCACACACACACCACATACACCACACACACACCAGACACACACCACATACACCACACACACACACACACCACACACACACCACATACATACACACACACCACACACACCACATACATACACACACACAGCACACACACACACACACCACACACACACCACATACACCACACACACACCACATACACACACACACACACACACACACACACACACACCACATACGTACACACACACCACACACACACACCACACACATACACACACACACACCACATACACACACACACACACCACATACGTACACACACACCACACACACATACACACACACACACACCACACATACATACACACACATACACACACACACACACACACCACACACACACACACACCACATACATACACACACACCACACATACATACATACACACACACACACACACACCACACACACACACACCACACACACACATACACACACACAGACACCACACACACACACACACACCACACATACATACACACACACACACCACACATACACACACACACACACACACCACACACACACACACACACCACACACACACACACACACACACACACACACACCACACACCACACACACACACACACACACCACATACATACACCAGACGTTTACACTTTTCTTTAGAATCTGATTGAATATTTAAATAATTAAATCCCGGATCAGTAGACGTGTCGTTCACTCCAGCGTTCCCGGATCAGAACCTCTTTAAATGGATCACAGAATCAGAAGGTGGTCCCCCCCCGTCAGCAGGGTCGGATCGGCGGGTCCCACGGCGGGGTCGTGTCCTCGGGGCCGGGCGGGGCCGGGCGTTTGTTGGTTTTAAATCTCGTGGGCGACGTTGGCGGCGGTGCCCTTGTGGTGGCACGCTGAGAGCATTTCAGCCTTTTATCTTCAGCTCTCATCTGGTTCTGGTTCTGAGGATCTGCGCTGCTCCCTCAGGGACAGATTTATTGGAGCATTTTGGCAAGCGTGGAACAATTTGTGCACTTGCTCTCCGAGGCCGTCACTCCGGCAAATACGGAGCGACTGCAGGGCAGATTTATGAGACGCAGCTGGGACACGCGAGGACGGCTTTAATTCCACAGGTACATCCCATAATCTCCATCACTTCATTATCATCCAAAATTAAAACAGACCAGGAAACAAAGGCAGGGGACCGGAGGAGGAGGTCCTCACGTCCTCGGTGGAACAGGTGTCTGCTCTGTGAGGGAGCGCTCACCTACAGAGCCCCCGTGAGTGCTGGGATAAGATCCAGCAGGTCTCCTCACCCTGATCTGATCAGATATACAGTATGGATTATTACTGCGTTATATACCTTTAAATAAATACCATCAGTGAAGCGATATAAAGTCTATAGAGTGTGTGTGTGTGTGTGTGTGTGTGTGTGTGTGTGTGTGTGTGTGTGTAGGTGGTTATTATCAGTGGATGAAAGCAGATACAGTGTGATGCAGCGGGTTCTTTAGGATGCTGTGGGTGAGACGGCGGTGCAGGAAGCTGGAGGAGGTGGAATGAATCCAGGACCTGCGCCTCGGGTCTGCCGTTCTTATTTTCTTTTAGAAATGATGTCTGACGCAACAGAACGTTCTCTGAATGTTAAACATAGCAGCTATTCAAATGAGATCACACACACACACACACACACACACACACACACTACAATATAGCAGAAGTGTGCTGAAGGCTGATTGATGAAGTTTAAATCTGATCAAATCACATGGTTCTGTATTAAACTGAAACTTTAAAGAACCCCCCCCCCCCCCCCAAAAAAAAAAAAAAAAAAAAAAGCACACAGCATTTGGGGGCGGGACCTCCTGTTTAATGGGAGCTGTAATTCAGTTTGCTGATTGGTCGTCGGCTCCGTGGTGTGTGTACGGTGTGTAAACAGTGCTGCTGCAGTCCTCTCACGTTCTCACGTTCTCAGACTTCCAGAAGGATGTGGAACCCTCTACAGAGTTCTGCTGCTGGCTGATGAAATCTCAACTTCTGAAGGTTCCTCCAGTAAGAACAGCACAACCTTCTGAACCCCCCCCCCACCCCGGTATCTGAACCCTGTCCCACTCAAAGGGAACCACCCCATCAGGGTCCCATCAGAACCGTCCCGTCCACGTCCAGCACCCCTCTGAATCAGGGTCCCATCAGAACCGTCCCGTCCACGTCCAGCACCCCTCTGAATCAGGGTCCCATCAGAACCGTCCCGTCCACGTCCAGCACCCCTCTGAATCAGGGTCCCATCAGAACCGTCCCGTCCACGTCCAGCACCCCTCTGAATCCAAACTCTGCTAAACTGCAGCAGCAAACTTTAAAGAGGAGAAGCTCCTGAAGTCAGACCGCTCATCCATCATCCGTCCTTCACCCAGACGCCGTGTCTTACACTCGCTTACAGCATCGCCACGGTTACAGCATCGCCACGGTTACACACACCGCTTCTGTAAAGCTCACACTCTCACGTCCTGATGACGTCTCCTTCTGCCTCGTTAGACGAACTCGGATTCAGATTAAAACTTTAATATTTAATGCTTTCAGACGTTCAGTGGAATTTTCCTCAGCGCTGCTCGCAGACGCCTCGCCCCGTCATTCTGTACGCCTTCACTAAATCATCATCATCATCATCATCGCCATCTTCATCATCAAAATAATCACAATGAGACCGGACGGGATGAACCTGATTACCACACACACCTCGGACACCTTCATACATCAGAGTGTGAGATGATGTCATTGGCACCAATCGGCTGCTCTATTACGATCACGCCCCCCCCCCCCCCAGAACCATCAGAGAGGGGGGGGGGATATGAAAGAGTGAATGAATGATTTAGAGGATGATGAGGATGAGGAAGAGTCCCAGCATCCTGTGATTAGTCTGTGTTGGATGTTGCAGCTGAGGTTCTCCTTCCTCCCGGTTCTCCTGCTGAATCTGTTCTTTTTTGGCACTGATGCTGAACATCATGTCTCAGGGGTCAGGGGTCAGAGGTCACGGAGAACCTGCAAAACCTCACGGCCTTTAATAAGAGACGGGATATTCATTCCCTGGCAACCGCGACAAAGCTACAACAAAAACAAATCACCTCAATGATGAATGATTCACCCATTACTCTGTGTGTGTGTGTGTGTGTGTGTGTGTGTGTGTGTGTGTGAGTGTGTGTGTGTGAGTGTGTGTGTGTGTGTGTGTGTGAGTGTGTGAGACAGAGTATCAGACATTAATTAGTCTCTCTCTCTTCATCCTCATGTCTTCTGTTAATTCCATAAACATTTAATTGGAACATTATCAGAGATCAATCAGAGATCAATCAGAGATCAATCAGAGATCAATCAGAGATCAATCAGAGTGTGATGTCACTCGTCTCTCTGTACGTTTGATGTTGAATCCTGAACTGAATCCAGATTAATGTGAGCGAGCTCTCAGTTCTGTTCATCTGATTCTACATGATGACGGTGAGGAGGGGGAGGAGCATGAGGATGATGATAATGAGGAGGGGGAGGAGCATGAGGATGATGATAATGAGGAGGGGGAGGAGCATGATGATGATGATGATGATGATGATGATGATGCACCTCCTTCCTCAGCAGCAGGGATGGAGTCAGGTGTGTAACGGTTGCTCGGCGTGTGCGGCTCGTGGAACCCGGAGCGCTGTGCTATTTACCATTAAATGTCATGACTATAAAAACACACAGAACGTCTTCCTCTGTCAGAGAAACTTATTCCAAAACCTAATTACCTCCTCATCATCTTCCTCATCCTCCTCATCATCTTCCTCCTCCTCCTCCTCCTCCTCCTCCTCCTCCGCGCGTCTCTTAATAACGCTCTAATGAAGTCAGAGCTGTGAGAGCTTCATTAACATCAGGAACCACTACATCCCCACGACCCCCCCCATCCCCATCCCCACAGCCCCGCCCCCAGAGCAGGTCTGCAATCACACTCCAATAGGAACAAAAGTATATAATCCCCCCCCCCCCCCCCCCCCCCCACACACACACACACACACACACACACACACACACTGTATGTGTGCAGGTAGAGGTGAATCTGATTGCTGATGGATTCGGATCGGGGGGGGTGGGGGGTGTTTGGGGGGGTGCTGATGCAGAGGCGTGACGGGGGTGTCCACATACTTGTGTCCTCCTGAGTATTAGAGATTAGATGAGCATCAGGAGAACAGCTGCACCGCCGAGGAGACGAAAGGCCAGACGAAATGTCAGAGAAAATAGAACCAGAAAAACACAAGCACACTCGACGTGATGGAGCCGAAAACCTGCAGCTGGGTCTCAGATACACCCCCCCCCCCCCCACACACACACACACCCCCCAACACACACACACACCAAACACACACACTCACACACACACCCCCAACACACACACACACCCCAAACAAACACACTCACTCACACTCACAGCATCTTAAAATGAAGATTATTATGAGATGCAGCAGCAGCTGTGATTAAAATCATTCACCCCTTCATCACACACACACACACACACATACACTCACACACACCCCAAACACACACACACTCACACCAAACACACACACTCACACCAAACACACACACACTCACACCAAACACACACACGCACACACCCTAAACACACACTCACACACACAGCAGGTACAGAACCCACAGGACCTTCATCCTGTTGACGTCACATGATCAGAGGATTTAATTATGAATCTGAAATCAGAACTTTGTTTTTAATCAGGTTCGTTTGAGTCGTTCGTTTGTGTCGTTCATACGTGTCGTTTGTTTGTGTCGTTCATACGTGTCGTTTGTTTGGGTCGTTCGTTTGTGTCGTTCGTTTGTGTTTGTTCGTTTGTGTCGTTCGTTTGTGTTTGTTCGTTTGGGTCGTTCGTTTGTGTTTGTTCGTTTGGGTCGTTCGTTTGAGTCGTTTGTTTGGGTCGTTCGTTTGAGTCGTTTGTTTGGGTCGTTCGTTTGGGTCGTTCGTTTGTGTTTGTTCGTTTGTGTCGTTCGTTTGGGTCGTTCATTTGTAAATCTGATGAATCATTCTGAAGGAGTCAGAAAGCAGAGTACAGATGAATCAGTTATTTGAATCAAGCGCTTTATTAATGACAAAGTTAAAGCCGTGTGTTCTTCCAAGATCATGACCCCACTGTGATGTCATCACCACACCGGTCACACCAAACAGAGCCCCGAAGTCCAGTTACTGACCGTATCTATAGAAAGACCCATCCCTCGTCCTGCTCATTCTGACACAACCTGTCGAAGGAGTTCTAAGGGGGGGGGGGGGTTCCATCCCTTATCTGGGGGAGCACGATTCCGCTCGGTTCCCTTCAGCCAGACGTCTCTAGGTTCATGAAAAATCCAGGCCTTGGGCAAATGTCGGCCAGATTGCCCCATCTCGTTATCGAATGCGCTCATTCCCTTGAACATGAAGTGCTTCTGCAAATAAATATAAAATTTTATCCCTTCAGGTTTTAAACGAAGGTTCTGACGAGTTCCTGAGGTTCTACATCAGAAACATCCCATAATATAATACACCACCATCATAACGGTACAGCTCCAAATCCTTCAGGAATGTCTTTCATTTGACCTTTCAACTTCAAACACATGAGGAACTGGACTGGACTGGACTGGACTGGACTGGACTGACTGGACTGAGTGACTGACTGACTGACTGAGTGACTGACTGAGTGAGTGAGTGAGGGTATGCCCTCATGGCGTGCCCCTCGTGCCCCGTGGCGGGGCTCCTCCCTGCCCCCCCCCCCCCCCCCCCTCTCAGAGATGAGGGGCTGATACGGTGCAGTAAAGTTGGGACGAGCTCAGCAGAAAGATCATATCTTTTAATTAAAGTTTCCTAAAGAAGGAAATAAATAAACAAATCAGGACTGACCCCGGCGTTATCTCCACGAATTTCATGGTTCACCTGGAACTAAATCACCGGCTGCTTAAGCCGCCGCCCCCGCCCCCCCCCCCACCAGCCGCCCAAATAAAATAAAGTAAAGATGTGGAGCAGCACGGCTGAAGCTCTCACTGAAGAGGAACTAATGCGCTCGCTCACTCGGTCACTCGCTCGCTCACTCGGTCAGGCACCGATGTAAAAAGCACATCAGCATATTTATTACATCATTACAGTTCAGCTCTTTAAAGCTCTTACAGGAACCTCTTCATCAGAACCTCCTCCTCATCCTCAGTGTCCCTGCTGTCAGAACCTTCTGAATGGTGCCCGTCCTTCACTAAGCCCCTCCTCTTTAACATGACATCATCACGGCATCACCATCCAGAACGTCGAACTCACACGAGCTGAGCTCCTGAGTCGACTCGGCTCAGTGAATGAATCAGATTCGTTCTGTTAGACTCATGTGATTCGTTTGTATTGATGATCATCGGTATCGGTTCATGAGTCGATCTCTTGAAGTGACTCTGAGTCAGTCAGGTGATTCATCAGTGGGGTTGATTAGAACCATCAGGAATTAGAACTCAGTCCACAGAAGATCAAACAGAAGGTGGACAGAACGTAGAACCCAGCCCATAATGATCAGATTCAGGTGGTTGATTCAAAACCATGAAGAACATCAAACCGCAGGAGACCGACTCGGGACGGGTGAGGACGTCCGGTTCTGCGCTTCAGCAGGACAGATCCACAGAGGAACCCGACTGATCCACACAGAGCCCCGACCTCAACCCCTCCCACACGTTTGGGACGAACTAGAACTGAGATTGTGAGCAGATCCTCTGACGTTCATGTTCTTTTTAGAATGGCTCCACCCACAGTGTGATGTGGAGGTGTCCACATACTTCTGTTCCTACAGTGCATCAGCAGAGTCACCGGGTGGAGCAGCATGTCCTCAGTTACATATTCAGTCAGTCAGTCTGGTACCAACAACCACGCCACGGAGGAAACCACGGTTCCACGTACTCATAAACGTTCAGGAGGAGCTGCGCTGGGTTCTTGGTTGTTAGGGGGTTGATCATGTGATCATGTGACTCACCCCCCCCTTGCACATACCCCCGTGGGCTTCATGCCTCATCTCTAGGACCTTCAGCGGAACCCTGTAATGTTCTCTTTGAGATCCCGTCTGCAGCACACACTCCGCTGGCGTGCGGCCCCCCCCCGGGCCCGTCAGGAGCCGGTCAGGAGCCGGCCGGCGGAGCGAGCCTGTGCTGGGTGCGCCTCCACCTGGCCGCGGTCCATGTGTTGTTGGTTTAGCGAGGCTGACGGCGTGATGCACGCAGGTCAATGGCCGGCGAGACTGAAGTCATTAATTAATTAAGGTTAGTGGACGAGGTCGTGTTGACGCTCATTTTCTCTGACAGTAATTTCAGAAGTGCGTCCTCTCTGAGCCGGGCGGGCGGGCGGGCGGGAGATTAGCTCCGCCCCCTTTTATTGAAAGCCTGCCACAGATCTGACGCAGCCATCAGAGAGCTCCGACCAGAGCACTTTACAGAGGAGAACGTCAACGGAACGCCGTCCTCTGTCCCTGAGAGACGTTCCTCTGCCAACATCACCCCATTCATTCATTCATTCATTCATTCATTCATTCATTCATTATTTCATAGCCGTGGTTTCTATAGCGCCACCGTCCTTCACTCTCTGAAAGCTCAGCTGAAGGCGGGCGGGCAGGACGGACAGCGGGGGGGCGGCGGCGTGGTGATGGGGAGGTGATGGGGTGGTGATGGTGGTGGTGGGGGGTGATGGGGGTGGTGGGGGGTGATGGTGATGGGGGGGGGTGATGGTGTGGTGATGGTGGTGGTGGTGGGGGGTGATGGTGGTGGTGGGGGGTGATGGTAATGCTGGTTGTGGTGGTGGTGGGGGGTGATGGTGTGGTGATTGTGGTGGTGGGGGGGTGATGATGTGGTGATGGTGGTGGTGGGGGGTGATGGTGGTGGGGGGGTGATGGTGATGGTGGTGGGGGGGTGATGGTGGTGGTGGTGGGGGTGATGGTGATGGGGGGTGATGGTGTGGTGATTGTGGTGGTGGGGGGGTGATGGTGTGTGATGGTGGTGGTGGGGGGTGGTGTGGGGGGGGGTGATGGTGTGGTGATGGTGGTGGTGGGGGGTGATGGTGATGGGGGGTGATGGTGTGGTGATTGTGGTGGTGGGGGGGGTGATGGTGATGGGGGGTGATGGTGTGGTGATTGTGGTGGTGGGGGGTGATGGTGGTGGTGATAGTGGTGGTGGGGGGTGATGGTGATGGGGGTGATGGTGTGGTGATTTGTGGTGGTGGGGGGTGATGGTGATGGTGGGGGGTGATGGTGATGGTGGGTGGTGATGGTGATGGGGGTGATGGTGATGGTGTGGTGATGGGGGGTGATGGTGTGGTGATGGTGATGGTGGGGGTGATGGTGATGGTGTGGTGATGGTGATGGTGGGGGGTGATGGTGATGGTGGGGGGTGATGGTGATGGTGGTGGGGGGTGATGGTGGTGGGGGGTGGTGATGGTAATGCTGGTGGTGGGGGGTGATGGTGGTTGGGGGGGTGATGGTGATGGTGGGGTGATGGTGATGGTGGTGGGGGGTGATGGTGGTGTGGGGGGGTGATGGAGTCTGCGCTCTATAAAAGGTGCAGATGGTGGTGGGGGGGTGGTGATGGTAATGCTGGTGGTGGGGGGGTGATGGTGGTGGGGGGGTGATGGTGATGGTGGGGGGTGATGGTGATGGTGGGGGGTGATGGTGATGGTGGTGGGGGGTGATGGTGGTGGGGGGGTGGTGATGGTAATGCTGGTGGTGGGGGGGTGATGGTGGTGGGGGGGTGATGGTGATGGTGGTGGGGGGGTGATGGAGTCTGCGCTCTATAAAAGGTGCAGATATTAAAGGCAGTGTGAGACGCAGACGAGCGCTCTGTATTTAAAGTGGAGATCCAGCGTGCTGTAAAACAAACGAGCTCGTAACCGTTACAGAACGTTCCGGAGGACGCCGCAGTTCCCCAACGTCCAAATCACTCCTCACATTACCGCCAGCGTGCGGCGCAGCCGAGCGGAAAATGGAATCCGTGTGCTTCACGACGCGCCGTTTCATTTGGAGCTGGACGTGGTTCTCATCAGGACAGCGTCCGGCTGATGGCATCACGTTAGACGGGCCCCGCCCCGCCGACCCCGTCCGGCCCCGCCCGCCCCCTCCAGGAAACACTGACTGTCAAAAGTGATGATGTCACTCTGCTGAGCTTCATGCAGAATGAGAGCCGCAGTGAAGGACACGTAGAACGTTAGGAACATACCTCCAACCTCATTTACATCAACCTCAGTGAGGTCATCCACCCAACGGAGAGCGACCCCGTCTCAGATCAACGCTGGACATTAAGCTCTGTGAGCATGAAGGCGAGGTTCCAGAACCTAAACGTTCTAAAGTGTTCAGAATGAGACAGAAGCAAAAGCAGAGGAGGTCAGGAAAGTGACCACGGGCTTCCCTGACCTCAATCAGAGGACGGCGGTGGAACAAGCTTCTGAGAACCTCCACCCAACCTGCAGCAGCTCTGAGAAGTTCTCTGGTCTACATGGACTGGTGTTCTTGCAGAAGCGGTGACAGAATGGACGTACGTAATGGAGGTCTGAACTCTGAGGAAGGTCACTGTGAGGAACCCGGCGTGAGGTTCAGAGGAAGGTGGAGGGTTCTAATCTCTGAGGAAGGTCACTGTGAGGAACCCGGCGTGAGGTTCAGAGGAAGGTGGAGGGTTCTAATCTCTGAGGAAGGTCACTGTGAGGAACCCGGCGTGAGGTTCAGAGGAAGGTGGAGGGTTCTAATCTCTGAGGAAGGTCACTGTGAGGTTCAGAGGAAGGTGGAGGGTTCCGTCTGTGAGCGCATCATCAGAACCGGCGCTAATTTCTCTGCAGCGCTTTAAGTAATGACACAAATTGGTTTGACCTTTAGAATGACGTGAGCGCCGCGCTCTCTCACCGCGGCTCGGAGAACAACCACCACGCTGAGGAGACTGAAGGTCACATGGTGCAAATCCTGCAGCACGCATCAGAACCTCGAATACCAGCTATTCACCTCATCTCCCCTAAAAGAGAGTCCCTAACACCCATCATTCACTCTGAAACCATCTGCAGCAGCAGTCTGAGGACGCAGCGGTCAGCCTCAGCACACTGACCGGACGTTCATTACTCTCTAATAATTAACTAACGAAGTGAGCGCCTAACTAAAAGAACAATGTAATTAACCAAATTCGGTCGATTAGTCCCCAACAAACCCTGAAGGTCAGACCCTGAATGTGAAGGCGGGTCGTTTTGGGGCCGCGGGCCGACCCCGGCCCTCTGGTCCCGTTCCTGACCGAGCGGTTCTCCTCCCGGTGATTAGTGCGAATCCGTTCTGCGTGCTGCGCTTCATCGCTCATTAACAGATGCTGAATAAAGGGCAGTTAAAGCGGCCGTGCCCTGCTGGAATTAAGATGCCGGGCGTGACGGCGGCGGCGGCGAGGAGAGAGCGGCGGCGGCGAGGAGAGGGCGGCGGCGGCGAGGAGAGAGCGGCTGCGGCGAGGAGAGAGCGGCGGCGGCAAGGAGAGAGCGGCGACTATCAGCTCCGTCATTTTCTCTTAATTACTGGAACACATCCTGAAGTCAGAGTCCGTCTGCACGCGCTCCAATAATGCAGAACCTCCACCTCCGCTCCAGCACCGCTCACCATGCCGGGGTCCGCGTCAGCCTGCGGCGGGAGGAGACAGAGACATGGACGAGAGAGAGAGAGAGAGAGACATGGACGAGAGAGAGAGAGAGAGAGAGAGAGAGAGAGAGAGAGAGACAGAGACAGAGAGCGCTGAGCTGGCTCTTTATCTCAGGATTAATTAGCGACGCTTTAAGGATGAGATTCCTCTCTTCAGGTCAATACTCGGCGCGGCGTTTGGAGCGCGGCGTTGGGAGCGCGGCGTTCGGCGTTGGGAGCGTGACGGGTCGCCGCCGCACCGTTGGCCCACAGGGTAAGAAATTGTGCGTGTTGGCAGAGGATCGATACCGCCGTCCCTCCGGCGGCGCGTCCCCGACAAGGCCGCCGTAATGAGCTACGCCTCGCACCCGGCGCCTCCAAATTACCCCGGCAAGCTTCGACCGGGGAATTAAAAACGGCGCCCTGAAGACGCCCCGAGGCAAAATTACAGTCGTCTGAGCCCTCCATCACCCCACATTACATTCCGAAAGCAGCGGGCGGCTCTCGCGGGAGCCACCGGGATGCGCTATTGCTCAGCAATTAAGAACAGAGCGGCGTGACAATGACACGCAGGCTTTTTTATAGCTCTTAATGGCAGCGCTGCATTCCTGCGTGCCTCACTCCTCTCCCGGCCTTTTAACCGGCTCTCAACATCAACCCCCTCACAATCTCACCGTCACGCCACCACCACGCTCAACCACCACGCCACCGCCGCGCTCAACCGCCACGCCACCGCCACGCTCAACCGCCACGCCACCGCCGCACTCAACCGCCACGCCACCGCCGCGCTCAACCGCCACGCCACCGCCGCGCTCAACCACCACGCCACCGCCGCGCTCAACCGCCACGCCACCGCCGCGCTCAACCGCCACGCCACCGCCACGCTCAACCGCCGCGCCACCGCCGCGTTCAACCGCCACACCACCACCACGCTCAACCGCCGCGCTCAACCGCCACACCACCGCCATGCTCAACCGCCACACCACCGCCACGCTCAACCGCCACGCCACCGCCGCACTCAACCACCACGCCACCGCCGCGCTCAACCGCCACACCACCGCCGCGCTCAACCGCCACGCCACCGCCGCACTCAACCACCACGCCACCGCCGCGCTCAACCGCCACACCACCGCCACGCTCAACCGCCACACCACCGCCGCGCTCAACCTGGCTGATTGCCTTATTTATTATTGATGTTTTATTGTTTTTTCTTTGTAAGGTGACCTTGAGTGTCCAGAAAGGCGCCATCAAATCAAATGTATTATTATTATTATTATTATTATTAACCGCCACGCCACCGCCGCGCTCAACCGCCACTGCTCACTTACACACAGACTGCTGCAGCCACCATCTCACAGCCGCAAACACAACCTTAACGATGATAACGAGCCTGTAGATCCTCCCCCTCGTCTCATGATGGGACTGAATTGGGAAGCCGATCCAGGGGCGATGCGATTCGTGTTCTGTACGGTTTATTTCATCATCCTGCAGCACAGAGCGTGTTCTCACCTTCAGGATCATTACTGTACAAAAGTAATAATCTCATTTAATTAAGTCATTAATCATCTGAGGAACTGCCGGGTGGTTACACACCGAGCTGCCCCACGCAACCAGACCCCGAGCAACCGGCTAACACACTCACTGATTCTAATCCTGATCACTGATTCTAATCCCAGTCCCTAATGCTGAACCAGTCCCTAATCCTGAACCAGTCCCTAATGCTGACTTAATCCCTAATCCTGAACCAATCCCTAATCCTGAACCAATCCCTAATCCTGAACCAGTCCCTAATGCTGACTTAATCCCTAATGCTGAACCAGTCCCTAATGCTGAACCAGTCCCTAATGCTGACTTAATCCCTAATCCTGAACCAGTCCCTAATGCTGAACCAGTCCCTAATCCTGAACCAGTCCCTAATCCTGAACCAGTCCCTAATCCTGAACCAGTCCCTAATGCTGACTTAATCCCTAATCCTGAACCAGTCCCTAATCCTGACCCAGTCCCTAATGCTGACTTAATCCCTAATCCTGAACCAGTCCCTAATCCTGAACCAGTCCCTAATGCTGACTTAATCCCTAATCCTGAACCAGTCCCTAATCCTGACCCAGTCCCTAATGCTGACTTAATCCCTAATCCTGAACCAGTCCCTAATCCTGAACCAGTCCCTAATGCTGACTTAATCCCTAATCCTGAACCAGTCCCTAATCCTGACTTAATCCCTAATCCTGAACCAGTCCCTAATCCTGACCCAGTCCCTAATCCTGAACCAGTCCCTAATGCTGACTTAATCCCTAATCCTGAACCAATCCCTAATCCTGATGTTTTCACTGATCAGGTTTAATGATTTATTTCTGATTATGAAAGTGATTTGAGTTTTGGTTCAGTCAGAGTTATTGATGAACACACACACACACACACACACACACACACACACACACACACACACACACACTCATGTTCTTCTCCTGATGGTCACTCATTGGTCAGTGTAACGTTGGGATTGCGTTGCTGACAGGCCGTCAGTGTAAAGCTTTAGAACCGTCTCTGATGTGATGGGTGTCACACGGTTCTAAAACTCAATACATTCAAATTAAAATGTCAGAAATAAAGATTATTGGTTAAAAATGAGCTGATTTGTGAGATCTAATCACCCCCCCCCACCACACACACACACACACACACACACACACACACACACACACACACACTGATGTTAACGACGGGAATAAAGTGGAACGTTAATTATCCAGCGGACATCCTGAACTAACGTTACTGTAAGAACCATAAACTCAGGTAAGTTCTCATTAAAGTGTCGATCACTGCAGTGATAAAACACAGGACCCGCCCCCCCACACACCTCCCACACACACACACACACACACCACACACACACACACACACACACACACACACACACCTCCCACACACACACACACACACACACACCTCCCACACACACACACACACCTCCCCCCGTTTGATTTATGGTTACATCTCTGTAGAACACAGTGCGTGAGTCTCAGCTGATAAATGAATGAACTGAAGATAGTATCAGTGACTAAGTGACTCAGTGACTCAGTGACTCAGTGAATCAGTGACTCAGTGACTCAGTGAATCAGGATGTAGTTCATCATGTAGTGACTGTAATGAAGCAGATGAAAGGTTCTGCAGTCTGGACCTGCTGCTGTACCGATGTTCTCCGTCCTGCTGCTGTCCTCAGGATTTTAAAGGGTACGAGTGTGTGATGTGCAGATGTTCTGCAGGGTCCTCTCTCTCACATGAAGATTTCCATCTGACTGCGTTTTTAAATGTTAGAAAGCAATAGAACAGGAACCGTGGAACTGTGGAACCGTGGAACCGTGGGCAAAGCGAGGCGAGAGCAAGAGAAAAGCAATAGTGAAAAGCACTCTCATAAAGAAATGGCCCGAGGTGCAAATCAGAGAATTATAAAAGACGCAGGAGGAGAACGGGAGAACTGGAGAACGGGTGGAGGAGAAAATAACAATAATGAAAGTTCTATTTTTAAGCAGTGAGAACGGTGTGACCTCGAGGAACCGCATCAGTGCCATGAAATATCCGCCTGTCCAAAGTGTCCTTAAAAAGCGGGAGACAGTGGTGAGGTTCATCTGCTGAGTCGGCAGGTCGCCGCTTTCTCTCTGAGGATGAACCATCTCGCCTCGCCATCCGTCAGGAACCTCAGAGACGGGCAGGCCTCAGGGTGGCTTCATACTAAAACACCAAACGTTCCAGCAGGATCTGCTCACACAGGGACAGGGTCTCCTCAGCTCAGAGTTCCAACGTCCACTGAAGGTCCCAATGCAGATCCCCGAGGACGAGGAACCGTCACACACCGGTTCTGACCCACTCTCAGTGATGGCTCCAGCTCAGCCGCCTCATTTCAGGGTCCAAACCTCCCGACCTCTGAAGACACCTCCAACACAGAGGTCAGAGGTCACGGAGCTGGACCCAACCCAACTCAGATCTGTGAATCAGTCGGGTTTGCTTTTCTAAACTGAGAGGTTTCCGAGCGGCTGCAGAGGAAGCGCTCAGCTCAGCGGAGCCTCCAGGGGGCGTTCACTCTGCTGGATGAGTTCTAATCTTTTGATATTGCTCCTCTCTTTCTCTCTCTCTCTCTCTCTCTCTGGAATGTGGTGTGTTTTCTGGAGCCCTCAGGCGAGTCTCTGAACGTTGACCTCATCCTCATCCGCTGCCGCTGCAGCGAGGCAGCGCGGGACGCACACCTCCTCCGTGAGGCGCCGCTTCACACTTCTGAAGCTCCAATTTTTGATTTCTGCTCCCTGGCGTTCTTATTTATTGATACGTTCTCCCCAGGCACCGTGCCACAGAGCGGCCGCCGCTGCCGCCTCCGTATCGATTGACCACGAGGCTCATGGGAAAACAGCTCAGATGTAAAACAAGCAAAGTTCTCCGGTGAAGATGTTTCCTCAGAGCTGCAGACGACTGAAATGGAAATCCAGGAATAAACTCAGGGCTCGCTAACTTTCTAATGCAGCGAGAACCCAGTGCAAGAGAAGCGTTTATTACAGAACCGGGAACCGGAGCCCTATAGTTCCCGACAGGTCCAGAGCAAAGTCTGAGGCCTGAAGGTTCCAGGGAGGTTCTCACACAACGTCTTCAGAAGATTTACACTTCAGCTGAACTGGGTGGAGGTTCTGGACTCTGGAAGGTTCCACCCCCGTGGTTGAGTTTTCAGGGTTGTGTGAGGTTCCACCCCCGTGGTTGAGGTGGTTGAGCTTTCAGATCGGGGGTGCAGTTGTAGAACCTCGGTGAGGAGGTGCAGGTGATGCGGTGTGTGATTAATGGAGCAGACTGATGGAGGTTCTGTTTACATGGATGTGTCTGTAATTGGGTCACAGTTAGAACCTGAGCTTCATTAACTCCTCATAAAGGAGGTGAAAGCCAGAGGTTCCGCTCCAGCGTGTGGCGCTGTTCTAAACACATTACAGTAAAATGTTCTGAAGGTTCTGATTTCCATAAATCATAAATAACGTTTAGCGCCGGAGCCGCACGCAAAAGATTAATCCCCCACTTTATTTTAAATGAAAATGCTGATTACTGAGGGGGGCGGCCGCAGGACACACACACACACACACACACACACACACACACACACACACACACACTCATCCGTCATCACAGCATTCACACACACACACACACACACACACACACACACTCATCCGTCATCACAGCGTTCACACACACACACACACACACCACAGCATTCACACACACACACACACACACACACACACACCACAGCGTTCACACACACACACACACTACAGCGTTCACACACACACACACACTCATCTGTCATCACAGCGTTCACACACACACACACACCACAGCGTTCACACACACACACACACACACACACACTCATCGGTCATCACAGCGTTCACACACACACACACACACCACAGCGTTCACACACACACACACACACACACACTCATCGGTCATCACAGCGTTCACACACACACACCGAAACCAACCACACACGCTACAGAGTAAGCGCTGACGAGGATCACATGACCTCACTGTGTACTCAAAGTCAAACCTCAACCCCTCTGACCCCTGACCCCCGACCCCCGACCCAGTGCAGAGTGTTCGGTACTAAACGGTTCTGCTGCAGAAACCCAAATCCGGACAGAGACCCGTTCCATCAGAACCGAGATCCAGGTCCCAACACAAGGTCCATAAGGGCGGGGCGTGGTCAGCTGTGTGATGTCATAACACTCCACCCACGTTCTGCACCGTTCTACATAAGAACCATCACTCGCCTCACCTTTAATCAGGAACCACCTTTAATCAGGAACCACCTTTAATCAGGAACCATCTTTAATCAGGAACCACCTTTAATCAGGAACCACCTTTAATCAGGAACCATCTTTAATCAGGTTCTAATCTTTTAATGAGTGTCTTTATTTAATGACACGCCGATTCATTTGATATTAACGATCATAACGTTAATGTCCCTGAGGGTTCTGCGGGTTCCTGAGGGTTCTGCGGGTTCCGGGTGCAGGTGGAGGAGCCGGATGGTGATGCAGTTAATCTGATGTGACGTGTTTAAACACAGAGTTAATGAGCGAGTGAGACTCTGTAACCTGCTGCATCCGGATTCTCTGAAGTGGAACCACCTCGTTAAGAACCAACATCTGGATCCACTTTCATTACACACACACACACACACACACACACACACAATAATACACACACACACACACACTATAATACACACACACACTATAATACACACACACACTATAATACACACACACACACTATAATACACACACACACACTATAATACACACACACACACTATAATACACACACACACACACTATAATACACACACACACACACTATAATACATACACACACACACACTATAATACACACACACACACACAATAATACACACACACACACACACACTATAACACACACACACACTATAATACATACACACACACACACTATAATACATACACACACA
>JAFMOC010000193.1:1155000-1157500 GCA_019802505.1 Corydoras sp. C115 | reverse complement strand
GCGCCCCAAGGACAGACCAGCTTCAGGCTGAACAACACTGCTCAATAATTCAGCCCGTGACATTCTGACACTTCAGGTGGATCTTAACATCTATTTTTTATAAAACACATAATAAAAATAAGCATCTCTAAACCATTCCATCGTCTTGTCTTTCTGAAGGTCGCTCTTTCTGGAACATGTGAGCTTTGGCGGCAGTTCAGGGTTAAAGAACCGGCGCGGCGCGGCGCAGAGCCGAGCGGAGCGACCACGAGGTGGAGAATACATTACAGTCATGGAGGCAGGAAGCTCTGCAAGGCCGCCGATGTGAACAGCCTTTTAGTGAATCTGATATTTCCCGGCGACTGACGGCCGTCGAGTGGCGTAAATCACGCCGGTTTTATGCTAATCCCCCCCCCCCCCCGCCCCCCCCGGCCTGAGGCGGAGGTAATCGGCGCCGCTGAGCGTTTCCTCTGATGGAACGGCGCACTTCAGTCCCCTATAAGCCGCCGTCCTTAAATTGGCGGGCAGAGCCTCATAAACCCATCTGCTGATACAAATTCGTTTCTGCTCGTATCCATATGACTCGACACCAGGGGGCGCCGGTCCTGACGCTCACCCGCTAAACGCTGATTTAAAGATTACCCTCGCACATCCACCGCAGAGAGATCCAAAGGTTCAACATCTTCCTCTTCATCCTATATTAGGGTCCCGGGGGGGGGGGGGGTTCCCCCATGCCTATCCAGGGGAGAACGTTTCGGGCGCTGAGCAGATACACCCAGGACAGGAGGGCAATCCATCACTGGGCACACACTCACTCACACACTCTATATGGGGCAATTTGGAGAATTTAATTTACCTTGATTCATGTTTTTGGACTGTGGGAGGAAACCAGAGAACCCAGAGGAAACCCATACAGAGAACATGGAAACTCCACCCAGATGGGGATTCAAAAAGGGTTTTCCCAGCACTGAGAGGAGAACATGCTAAACCACTAAGCCACCGTGCCGCCTTCTCAGATCAGACGTCTCCACGGTGATCGTGTTCTCTGAGGAACTCTCACTGAACCTTCTGTCATTAGATTTCACCTTAAAGCTGTTTAAGTTAAAGCTCCATTTACATCCACTCAAGGACAGAAGCTCCGCCGCACTGACCGTTATTCACTCAGAGAACCTCCACCTCACATCCAACACTGACCGTTATTCACTCAGAGAACCTCCACCTCACATCCAACACTGACCGTTATTCACTCAGAGAACCTCCACCTCACATCCAACACTGACCGTTACTCACTCAGAGAACCTCCACCTCACATCCAACACTGACTATTATTCACTCAGAGAACCTCCACCTCACATCCAACACTGACCGTTACTCACTCAGAGAACCTCCACCTCACATCCAACACTGACTGTTACTCACTCAGAGAACCTCCACCTCACATCCAACACTGACCGTTACTCACTCAGAGAACCTCCACCTCACATCCAACACTGACTGTTACTCACTCAGAGAACCTCCACCTTACATCCAACACTGACCGTTACTCACTCAGAGAACCTCCACCTCACATCCAACACTGACCGTTACTCACTCAGAGAACCTCCACCTCACAACCAACACTGACCATTATTCACTCAGAGAACCTCCACCTCACATCCAACACCGCGCAGCGCCGGGGCAGAGGACAGAAGCTCCGCCGCACTGACCGTTATTCACTCAGAGAACCTCCACCTCACATCCAACACTGACCGTTACTCACTCAGAGAACCTCCACCTCACATCCAACACTGACTATTATTCACTCAGAGAACCTCCACCTCACATCCAACACTGACCGTTACTCACTCAGAGAACCTCCACCTCACATCCAACACTGACTGTTACTCACTCAGAGAACCTCCACCTTACATCCAACACTGACCGTTACTCACTCAGAGAACCTCCACCTCACATCCAACACTGACCGTTACTCACTCAGAGAACCTCCACCTCACAACCAACACTGACCATTATTCACTCAGAGAACCTCCACCTCACATCCAACACCGCGCAGCGCCGGGGCAGAGGACAGAAGCTCCGCCGCACTGACCGTTACTCACTCAGAGAACCTCCAGCTCACATCCAACACTGACCGTTACACACTCAGAGAACCTCCACCTCACATCCAACCAACACCGCGCAGCGCCGGGGCAGAGGACAGAAGCTCCGCCACACTGACCGTTATTCACTCAGTGAACCTCCATCTCACATCCAACCAACACTGACCGTTACTCATTCATAGAACCTCCACCTCACATCCAACACCGCGCAGCGCCGGGGCAGAGGACAGAAACTCCGCCGCACTGACCGTTACTCACTCAGAGAACCTCCACCTCACAACCAACACTGACCGTTACTCACTCAGAGAACCTCCACCTCACAACCAACACTGACCGTTATTCACTCAGAGAACCTCCACCTCACAACCAACACTGACCGTTACTCACTCAGAGAACCTCCACCTCACAACCAACACTGACCG
>JAFMOC010000193.1:1130000-1150000 GCA_019802505.1 Corydoras sp. C115 | reverse complement strand
AGCTCTCGCAGCGCGAGTGCTCAGCTCAGCTGCTTTCTCATGTGACCCACGTTCCTGACCTTCTGCTGCCGCGAAACAACCATCCGGGTTCTGAACCCCCCCCCCGGTTCCTGTACCTGACCTCGGACTCATGACCTCACCTTCTCAGCAGCTTCAGGAGGTTCTGCTGAGAAACAGATCAGAACCAGCGGAGAGGAAAAACTCTGATGCACCTATTAGAAGAACCCTTTGAGAACCGAACCTCTGCGGGGGAACTGTCTGAAATCTGGACGTCATGTGATTCATGAGTCCTGCTTTTATTGTTTCTGTGGTCAGTCCTGTGCAGCGCCACCATCATCTGTTGCTGTGCCCTTCTGTTCTCTGGACGTTCTTTAGTTCCCTTCTATCCCCCCCCCCCCCCGGCGGGCCTCCCACACCTCAGAGCCGTGTTCAGAGGTACGGCGTTAATGAGATCCCCGTGAGCGAGGGGACGAGGTTCTAACTGTTCTACTGATCTGTTATTGATGACCGGGGACCAGAACAGCGCACCACTGAGAACCGGGATAGGAACGAGAGAAAAACACAGAAGCTCACAGCGCATCGTCATCATACGGAACGTTCTGATCGGCGGCAGAACCTCCTCAGAGCGGGGGGGGGGGGGGGGGGGGGGGTCTCAATGTGACCAACAATTTTTGCTTCACGTCATATTCAGGTCGATTAATTACATTTTAATGAGCCATAAATTAAAGGCCTTCTGAAGGCAGGCCCGGGTTTAGCGGGTGAAGCTCTTCTGCCACCAAGTGGTGAGATGGAGACACTGCAGCCCAAACACGCAACATACACCAGCACACATCCCGTCCCCACAGTAACCATCAGCACATCCGACCTGCTCATTAATGGAACTTTAATTAGTCACACAGGGCCTTCCCCAAACTGTTACAGGAGAGTTACAACAGGAATGTACAAAATGTCATGAAAGTGAGTTTAAACCCGAATTAATCACAGACAACGAGGAACTGTTTGAGGAACCATGTACGCGGGTTCTTTAATATCTTTAAATAAAGAACTTTACAAACGGAGATCCGAACCTTCTTCATCTGTAATCATGTCCGAAACTCAGATGCGCATGCGCAGAAGAGTCTGTATTTATTAAATCGATCTGGATTAAGTGAGATTAAATCATCTCAGGATTAATTAATCTGATTCCCTGAGCTGCAGCCTCCGTGGGGTTCGGTTCGGTTCTGCTGCGGGACGGATCGGTTAATGAAGGAACCATCGGTCTTTAGAACCATCAGCACCGTTTAAAGATCCAATAACCAAGAGGTGCCGCTCTACTGCCACCATGCGGACACACACAGAACTACAACTGCTCCATCATCATCATCATCATCATCATCATCATCATCATCATCATCATCATCAGTTCTGTATCTAAACACTGCTCTCTCACAAACACCACATTCAAATAACATCAAATCCTCATGATCAACTAACAACATTAAACTTTTATAAATTTAAAGATGGAACATCACAAAAACAGAGTTTTACTCCTCAGTGCTTTTATAATTAACTTCACGTCTTCATTAATGACCTGATAATTATAATCAGCATGTGAGCTGCTCGGTTTTCATAAAAAAAAAAATAGAACCCCGTAAACATCTGAGTACCGACATTTAAAAGTAACACCATCATTTAATCATTAAACCATCATTTAATCATTAAACCATCATTTAATCATTTAATCATTATTAATCCTGCTTTGTATTTATCACAAAATGTTTCATCATTAAATCACACTTTAATCATGATTTACACATTTCATAATCCACTTCACATCAACAGTGTATTCACCTGTAAACACCAGCGAGCAGGTCGCTGTTCACATGCACCTGTATGTGGTGGTGGTGCAGTATGTTGTATTGATGCAGTGCATGGTTGTGCAGTGCAGTATGTGGTGGTGGTGCATTGTGGTGGTGCAGTATGTTGTATTGGTGCAGTATGTGGTGTTGGTGGTGGTGCAGTATGTGGTGGTGCATTGTGGTGGTGCAGTATGTGGTGGTGCATTGTGGTGGTGCAGTATGTGGTGGTGGTGGTGGTGCATTGTGGTGGTGCATTGTGGTGGTGCAGTATGTGGTGGTGGTGGTGGTGCAGTATGTGGTGGTGGTGGTGGTGGTGCATTGTGGTGGTGCAGTATGTGGTGGTGCAGTATGTGGTGGTGGTGGTGGTGCATTGTGGCGGTGCAGTATGTTGTGGTGGTGCAGTATGTTGTGGTTGTGCAGTATGTTGTGGTGGTGATGGTGGTGGTGGTGCAGTATGTTGTATTGGTGCAGTGCATGGTTGTGCAGTGCAGTATGTGGTGGTGCAGTATGTTGAGGTGGTGCAGTATGTGGTGGTGCAGTATGTGGTGGTGCAGTATGTGGTGGTGCAGTATGTTGAGGTGGTGCAGTATGTGGTGGTGCAGTATGTGGTGGTGCATTGTGGTGGTGCATTGTGGTGGTGCATTGTGGTGGTGCAGTATGTGGTGGTGCATTGTGGTGGTGCAGTATGTGGTGGTGCAGTATGTGGTGGTGCATTGTGGTGGTGCAGTATAGGGTGGTGCAGTATGTGGTGGTGCAGTATGTTGAGGTGGTGCAGTATGTGGTGGTGCATTGTGGTGGTGCAGTATGTGGTGGTGCAGTATGTGGTGGTGCAGTATGTTGAGGTGGTGCAGTATGTGGTGGTGCATTGTGGTGGTGCAGTATGTGGTGGTGCAGTATGTTGAGGTGGTGCAGTATGTGGTGGTGCATTGTGGTGGTGCAGTATGTGGTGGTGCAGTATGTTGAGGTGGTGCAGTATGTGGTGGTGCATTGTGGTGGTGCAGTATGTGGTGGTGCAGTATGTGGTGGTGCAGTATGTTGAGGTGGTGCAGTATGTGGTGGTGCATTGTGGTGGTGCAGTATGTGGTGGTGCAGTATGTGGTGGTGCAGTATGTGGTGGTGCAGTATGTGGTGGTGCAGTATGTTGAGGTGGTGCAGTATGTGGTGGTGCAGTATGTGGTGGTGCAGTATGTGGTGGTGCAGTATGTTGAGGTGGTGCAGTATGTGGTGGTGCAGTATGTGGTGGTGCAGTATGTGGTGGTGCAGTATGTGGTGGTGCAGTATGTTGAGGTGGTGCAGTATGTGGTGGTGCATTGTGGTGGTGCAGTATGTGGTGGTGCAGTATGTGGTGGTGCAGTATGTGGTGGTGCAGTATGTTGAGGTGGTGCAGTATGTGGTGGTGCAGTATGTGGTGGTGCAGTATGTGGTGGTGCAGTATGTTGAGGTGGTGCAGTATGTGGTGGTGCAGTATGTGGTGGTGCAGTATGTGGTGGTGCAGTATGTTGAGGTGGTGCAGTATGTGGTGGTGCAGTATGTGGTGGTGCAGTATGTTGAGGTGGTGGTGCAGCTGTGCTACATATGGCAGTCAAAACCTCCAGCTCACAACAGCGCAGATTAACAATCACATCAAACTGGAGACAATCAGATAAACCACCAAGTTACATCCTCAGAACCAAACACAGAACCAAACACAGAACCAAACAGAGAACCAAACAGCGCTGCCTCACCTGCTTTGATCCTCAGCATCAGTGTCTCCGGGGGGAACTCCTGATCAGCGTTATTGATCAGCGTTATTGATCAGCGTCCTGATCAGCGTTATTGATGAGCGTTATTGATGATCCCCGGTTTAAATCCACAGTGTGAACGCTCCTCTCATTTAACTTTAATTAAAACAAACAAACAAACTCGCCTGCAGTCATTCACGCAGGTAACACGTGAGAGAGCGAACTACAAGTCCCATAATGCAGTTCGTTATGTAGAAGTCACATGACCTCTGTAGTCACTGAATTCTTTTTAATCTCACTACGGTGACGTCTCCATCTTTAGCAGGTTCTCCTTTTGCTTTAAGATATACATTTTAGAAACATCCCCTGGATCAATCAAAACTTTATTCACTAATATTTTATACTCAGCGATGCAACATCTGAAATCAGAAACTTATTCAATTAAATTTCAACATCTGAAAAGAAGCAGATACGAAAAAACCAGAATGTTCAAAAGCACATTTATTAAACCGCTTTGTTCTGTAATCACAGTGACATCATCTGTAATTATTATGACATCATCAGTTATCGTTGTGACATCATGTTATTGTGATATCATCTGTTATCACAGTGACATCATCTGTAATCTCAGTGACATCATCTGTTATTGTGATATCATCTGTAATCATTATGACATCATCAGTTATCGTTGTGACATCATATTATCATTGTGACATCATCAGTTATCATTGTGACATCATCTTTTATCATTGTGACATCATCAGTTATCATTGTGACATCATGGCTGTGACATTTTGAGGACGGATGAGAACCAGAGACAGGAACGAGCTTTAATTACAGACTGCATAAGAAAAAACATTTTAAATCTGAAGTCTGATGTTTGTCTGATGTTTTTCTGATGTTTGTCTGATGTTTTTCTGATGTTTGTCTGATGTCTCTCCCTCTGCGGCGTGACGTTGCAGATCTCAGCTCCAGCTCCTGGAGGTGGAAGGTGGAGGTGTCCACATACATTTGTTCACACAGTGTAAATATGAAACCATCACACAATAAATTATTTTCATCATTTATAACCTTTATTTAAAATTTTAAAACATGATATTATTATAATATAAATTAAGACTTTTTATTGTTAATCATCCACTTAATAAATCATCCACAATAAATATGCAAATGAGATGGTGACATCATCATGATCTGCAGAGCGTTAGAACTTAATCTCATTATTTAAAGAAACTATTCTCATTTTTAAAGGGACCAATGAAGGTGATGACATCACACTGCACAACTCCACTGATTACAGTAATTACAGGCTTCTATAACGAAGCTTACCTGAAAACCTCCTAATGAATAATTAATTAGTATGATCAGTAAACCGGCGCTCATTCTCCATCTGCAGCGACGCCAAAGTTATCAAACTGGGCCAGCTGGAAGGTTCTGGTCCCGATGGCGACCCAGCCGTGTTCCGGTCCCGCACCCACGATGATCTTCCACAGAACGGAACCGTCCAGCTCTCCCACGGCCACGTCCCCCTGAAACCACCGGCACACTCATCAAACCCACCGGCGCCGAGGTCAGCGCTTTCAGATCTGCTGACTCCGCTCACCTGCACCGTCAGCCTCACAGAGGTCCACTCACGCGACCTGGTGCCAGACGGACCCTCGGCCAGCACGCGCTGCCCACCTTCAACGCAAACAAGGACACGGCGGTCAGGGTTGAATGTGCAGGGATAGGACCGCGCCGGTTGTGGTGAGATCTGAAGGCGTGTGCATTATAATGATGCTGTTGCTTAGCAACGGCCTGCTGTTACATAACGTCTTCACTGTGGAAGTGATAAGGACGCCGCACTGAAGCTGCAGACTTTAGTATGTTCTCTTTCCATATGGTTCTGGAGGGTTCTGTGGGTGTGCGTGTTCTGTTAGTGGTGTGCGGTTCTGTTGTGGAGGTTCTTACTGAGATCAGAGGTGACTCTGTAACTGCCATCAGCAAAGATCCAGAAGAAAACCCCCCTGCTGCTCCGGATAGAACCTCCACCTTTATTCACACGGGCTGCAACGAACACACCTCCGTCCTGCTCACTCTCCATCAGAACCTCACACCTCACTGAGACGTTCCTCCTGCAGGAGCACGCGCAACCTCACAACTCCTCACACAGAACCTCCATCACCCCCCCCCCCCCCAGATCAGAGCTGCTGATACTCACCACTGGTAGTTTCCGATCACGCTGATGGTCTGCTGGGCGTCCGACACCCAGGTGACCGGCCGCTGAGTCAGAACCTGACGCAGTGTGTGCCTGTGAGGACCGGCGTCCGTCAGGTTCATAAAGTATTCAAACACTCCCGTCTGATCCGCAAAGTACGGAGCCTCCGAGGAGCTGGGTGTGTCTTTAACAAAGAACATCAAAAAATTAAAACATTAAGAAAGAACGCAGTTCCAAACCTGTCTAGAACCCTAGAAAATGGTGATGGTAGCTCAGTGGTCAGGGTGTTGGGTTATTAATCTGAAGGTTGTGGGTTCAAATCCCAGGTCCACTGAAGTTACCCGTGTGGGTCCTTGAGCGAGACCCTTAACCCTCATTGCTGCAGGGATGTTGTGATGAACCCTGTGATCACCTTGTAAGTCACTTTGGATAAAAGCGTCCAATAAATGACCAAATGTAAATGTAAATGTAGAACCCGCCCACCCTCACACCTCACACCTGATGCTACTCTGAGGGAACAGATGTTAATACAGATGTTGTACAGATTAATAACTACCTCTAGAACCCTGACACAGGTCTAACCTCTGGTGTGTTGAGAGAGGAACAGGAGGACGTATCTACCACTGAGGATCTAAACTTCATCTGCATCCTGGTGCATCTCAATCCTGGGTGTTGTTTGGTATGTTCTCTCACATGGCAGGCTGTTGTGACTAACCCTTATACATGAGTCATGTGACTTGTGATGTTAGTATGTGTTTGATGATCAATCAGGGTGATCGGGGGTGATTAGGGGGGGGGTGAACACTTACGGACGCTGAAGTCATCTGTGTATAATTTGGGGAAGGGTGCGGAGGGGGGGGGTTCAGGGTAGAAGCCTTTATGTCCTGTGGTCACTGTGCTCAGAGTGTAAACCTCATCCACGTCCAGGTTCAGAGTGAACGACCCGTTATCCACCTGGAACACACACACACACACACACACACACACACACACACACACACACACACACACACACACACACACACACACACACACACACGGCCCCGCCCACTTAGTAATCACATGGTTATGTAATAATGAAGGGAATCCTGGATGATGTCGTTAATGGAGATCTACAGTTTAACGAGGTGATTCATTATGAAGACGTGGTCTACAGAAGCAGCTCGTAAACATTTGCATCATTAACGAAGCCCTGCTTTATCGTTCAGATGACTTTAATTACAGAAGAAACGCCCAAACACTTCAGACAGACCTTCTGCTGGCCTGCTTTACCTTTATGGGTTCCAGCTTTTGGAAGAAGATGGATTTATTCGTCTTGAAGTCAAACTTTGAGAACCAAACCTGCAGCTGGCTGATGGAGGCCTGTAACCGTGACATCACAGTGACATCACAGTGAGATCACAGTTCATTACCCATAAATAACCCAGTTTAGCTTTACTTACAAACGAGCCCTTTAACGAGAAGGTAGCCGTCTGCGCTGTGACATCATAATGAGGTAGAGGAGGCCGGATGCACTCGGAGTGATCGTGAGTCTGAAGAACAGACGGAGGAGAACATCCATCACTCCACCTGATTCAGCTCCTGAGGTGTGTGGAGGCAGTGGGGGGGGTTTTGAGGGTGTAGGGTGGTCGAGGTTATCGGACGGTGTTGCAGATCAGGAATGTTGATGATGGTTGCCTTGGTGATGGTGCTACAGGAGGGGGTCTGAGGGGTGTGTGAACTTTGGGGAGATGTTAGAGGGTCCTGGATGGATAGTGTTGCTATGGTGACTGTTAAGGTAATAGAAGGTGTTGCTATGATGACGGAGGTTGTTGCTGAGGTAGTAACGGAGGTTTCTGGGTGTTGGAGGTGTGTGTGTGTGTGTGTGTGTGTGGTGTGATGTCCTGATGCGGTTGAGAGAGTGACCCTCTCACCATGCTCTCGATGACCACAGTCAGGTTCCCTCTCCGGTCGCTCAGAGCCACGTAGCTGCCTCCGTGCTGCAGGTGACCGACGGTCCGCAGGTACGTCCAGCCGTCCTCCACCCGAGTGAACTGCGTGGTGTGGGCTGCAAAACCAAAACATCTACACTCAGAGCTGAGAACAGCGACGCCCCCCGGAGGTCCGTAAACAAAACCGCAGAACATAAAGCACAGTGCGGTCACCTGTCATCCAGATGGGAGACTCGACGACGTAGTGTCCACTCCACGGCTCCTGCGCCGTCATCAGTCCGTCCCGTCCAAACGGAAGGTCCTGATAATAACTGGCAACCAGGTTCCACGAAATGGTTCTAACAACAGGAGAGCGTTAATATACAGACGTCCTGATGTTCTGCTTCTGTAAACGTTCTGCATCCAAACATCTCGATCTGCTCTGTCCTTCATCTGAGAGGACAACATGTTTACAACGCCACTCCAGAAGTTTGTAACCAGCCTTTATAGAGGAGTGGAGGTTGGTCTGGTTAAAAGGTGGAGAACAGTTTGGACATTCTGGTTTCATGACGTGGAACAGTGATGAGAGGAGAACGGGGAGGTGGGACTCACGCGCTCATCTTGCCGTTGACGTAGTTCTGGTTGAGGATCCTGGCCCAGCAGCCTCCACCCACATCATCATTAAAGCTGCTGTAATCCTCTGAAGCCCACAGCGGAATCTGCAGCCTCACCGCTTCAGGAAGTGAACGGGTTCCTGGGTAATGAACGCTGGAACACAGAGCAGACCCACCGACTCACTGCTGTCCCATCAGGTTCCGGTTCTGTTCCACTGATCCAGGAACAGGTTTACGTTCTGATGTCACCTTCATCCAATCAGAGGGTCAGGCTGGTTTGAGCTGCTTTACATTTTTAATGATGTTTATGTTTTATTTGAATCTGTCCTTGTTTTCGGATTCTGTTCATTTAACGACATTCTGCATCGTCAGCATGAGGAACGTTCCGTCAGCATGAGGAACGTTCCGTCAGCAGAACCCTCTAACCTTCACCTCATCTGCTCTGCACGACGTTCACAAAGAGCTCGTTAAACATCATCATTCATTAAAAACATTATCCTCTGTACACAGAGCAGATCAAAGGAAACATGGTGTGTGTGTGTATATGTGTGTATGTGTGTGTGTGTGTGTGTGTGTGTGTGTGTGTGTGTGTACCCCAGCACATCCACAGCGTCTCGGAGCTCAGGATCCTGATGGATGGAGGAGGTGATCGGCTGCCACAGATTATCACTGGCGATGATCCTGACCCCCTCCAGCCCACTTTTATCCAGAGTGTAGCGCAAGAGCTAACACACACACACACACACACACACACACACACACACACACACACACACACACACACACACAAAGGGAATCAGACCCCAAAATCTCACACAGAGGAACACAAACATCAGGAACTCATGTAGAAGAAATCAGACTGATCTGAAATCTGAAGCTTCAGCAGCTGAACGTCAGTGGGGTGGGGGGGGCGGTTATGTGGGGGGTCGGTGGTGTGGGGGGGGGGGGGGGGGGGTGGTGTGGGGGGGGGCGGTTGTGTGTGGGGGGGGGGGCTGCTGACTCAGCATTTCACACAGAATAATTAACAATAATCTGGTTTACATAATGAACAGATTTATTACCTTTATATATTTACTGTCAAAACTCCTCTCATTCCAGATCTGAAAAACAAACACATTCAAAATATATACAACTTACACTAACTAACCCGCCACTACTAACTAACCGGCCACTACTAACTAACCCACCACTACTAACTAACCCCCACTACTAACTAAGCCGTCACTACTAACCCCCACTACTAACTAACCAGCCACTACTAACTAACCCCAACTACTAACTAACCTGCCACTGCTAACTAATCCCCACTACTAACTAACCCGTCACTACTAACTAACCCGTCACTACTAACTAACCCCAATACTAACTAACCCGCCACTACTAACTAACCCACCACTACTAACTAACCCGTCACTACTAACTAACCCGCCACTACTAACTAACTAATACACAATTATTTCACATTAATGCTAATAACCTGTTATAATTAGAATGAACTTTCTTTAACTAACTACAGGTAACCATCACAAACACCGTCTCGACTAGTACTGCTACTAACCCTCAGTAACTAATCACAGTATTGATACTGATACCCCGACGTAGTCGATGTCCAGGCCGTGGTGTTGCTTTGCACCGATGATCCAGGAAACGACGTAGGAGGCGGTGACATCGGGGAGGTGGTAGGGCCAGTTCTCCCCGTGCCCCACCCACCCAGGAAACCCCCACGGCAAGCCTGCACATCAACAACGCTGAGCTGAGTAACAGAGTAACGGGGTCTCACTGACTGCTGCACCAAGATAACACAAACCAGGGTCAAGTTAACCAACGCTGAGCGTGAGCCCACAGCCCCGCCCCCCCAAAAAAAACATAAACTTTATATTCTTCATCATCATCATCATCATCATCATCATGATGAATGCAAGCACAGACCGATCAGTTTGATGTTGGGGTTCCTCTTCTTGGCCTCTCTCATCAGCCACCACTCATACCCTCGCTGATAGTTCTCATCGTTACTGTAGTGCATGTGAGACGGTTCCGTTCCATCTGCAGACAAACGTTCCCAAATCAGTGCTGCACCATCTCTCACCTCCGATCAACCCATCATCCATAACGATCCGCAGAACCTCACCGGTGCTCTGAGTGTCACCCCCGATCTCCACCTTCAGGATTTGTAAAGAAGCCCCGAAGTTCGGCTGGAAGAGGAACGTCGGGGCAGAACGTAAACAACATTAATGTGTCAGCCTCACGTCCTCCACGTCCTGATGCACTAACCTTGAACAGATAGTCGAGGATCTGACTCCTGTAGGGCTCGGCGTAGTTCACCAGGAGACGGGACGTGGCCTGAGAGGAACGTCAGGGTCAGTTCTAACAGCAGAACATTTCTACACTGCAGCAAAGGTTTGAGGAAACCTAATGTCCGGTTCCAATATGGGCTGTGATTAGTTCCTGGAGGAACTCTGAGTTTAGTTCTCATGACATTTTGAAACGAACTAAAACAGACAACAAGGAAAGCAGCAGCTTCTGTCACAAACACACTCCACACTGCGGATTTGTTAAAGAACAAATTGCCCCATATAGAGTGTGTGTGTCTGTGTGTGTCTAGTGATAGATTGCCCCCATGTCCTGGGTGGATCTGCCCAGTGCTCAAAACGTTCTTCCCTGGATGGGCATGGAGAAACACCCCCCCCCCCTCCCCCGCGACCACAGTATAGGATTAAGAGGAAGATAATGGATGAATGAATTTAAAGTCACTGCATTCTGTCGCCCTCTGGTGGTAAATTCTAAGAATTGCAGCTCCATCACACCGTCCTAACGTCATGCTCCAAAAACGTCAACGTTCTTAATTTTCATAAAAACGCTTCACAGAGAGCTTTGATGTTCTGATTGTATCGCCTGGTTTACTGTGTTTACCTGGTTTTAAACCTGGTTTACTGTGGACTGAGTTTATTAGTTTTCAGTTATTATCAGTTATTTAAAGCATGACACATAAAACCGTGCACTTCTGATTTAACTGTCGTTACGTCACAATGACGTAACCGAAAATAAAAAAAGTAGGTGACGTCACTTATAAACACATTAACTGAGTGAAGGTTGTTGAGTAACTCACCCCTCCACCACTCAGCCCGCCTATCCCATCAAACCTCCGCCCAAAGCCGCCCGTGTCATCCACCAGGTACCGTTCCCCCGAACTGCCGCCGGCACCGAACCACAGAACCTGCAGCAGAACCTGCAGCAGAACCTTAAACAGAACCTTAAACAGAAGCATGTCCACTCCGCCTCAGCGCCTCACGTCGCCTCAGAGACTTCCGCGGTGCAGGCGGTGTTCACAACCGCAACACTCCCCTAAGCCCTACCCACTAACCCTAACGCCTGCTCCCTACCCTCCACACTGATCACCCTGATCGATCACTAATGATTAATGAATTATTGATTAGTAAATCAGTCTGTAGCTTCGCTGCGGTGAATTAACTTTATAATTATATTCATATAAAGTCCGGCTACAGAGGTACGAACACGTGACTGTAGTAGTGCACTAGTGTAAGCGTCATTTGGAACACGTCCGGAACTGTTTATTAAACTATTTAACTACAGTAAATAGTTTTAGGTGGCACGGTGGCTTAGTGGTTGGCCGGGTTTCCTCCGGGTTCTCCGGTTTCCTCCCACAGTCCAAAAACATGGATCAAGTTAATTGAGTTCTCAAAATTGCCCCATATAGAGTGTGTCTGTGTGAGTGAGTGTGTGCCCAGCGATGGATTGGCGTCCTGTCCTGGGTGTATCTGCCCAGCGCCCGAGACGTTCTCCCCTGGATGGGCATGGGGAACCCCACCGCGACCCTAATAGAGGATAAAGCGGGAGATAATGAATGAATGAATAAATAGTTTTACTGTTTATTAACAGTAAAACTAATAAAATCATAAATCATCAAAGATCAAAGTTTAATAAAAACCATAAGAGCAAGATATTACTTTCATTTAGTTCCATAAATACAACACGAAACAACGGACTGTTACGTTTTAATTGAAATGAGAGATATTTCAATATTATCTTCTGAATTTTAAGGAAGCAGAAATGAGTCTGACGTCATTTAGGATTGGGGGGATACATACATTTCATTCTGAGTATTTTGATGATAATTAATATAATATTAATTAAAAGTTAAAAAGTAATATTACAAATGAAAAGTTATAATGATGAGACGCTTATTAAACACTGTCAGACCTTTATTTGAATGTTTATGAGTTTTAGGCGCCCTCTGGTGGCTCATGGCTGAAATTGCACCGGAGGCGCAGATTAAACTATTAAGAATAATCACGATGTTGTTGACGTTCATCAGATATGAAGACATCATTATTTAATCATTAAGCCATATTTAATAAATGTAAAAAACACCGAATGTCCGGATGTGCACAAACTTAACTTTAATATTAAAAAAACATCTTCTAATTCAGAGTTCTGTGAAATACACACAGTTCTCTGAATCTCTGTACCGTGTTCCACACGAACAAATCTAAAATTTTATTACAGGTTTAAAAATACGAGAAAGAATTTTTTTTTTTTTTAAATGCTGCGCACTGCGTAATTCGGGTGCAGGACTGAACTGTCTGAGACGTCCTGTTGCTTAGCAACAACGCTTCGCGTTTCGGAAGCCGGGTCTGATCTTCTGCTCTGAGGAACCTTTGCGTTTCAGTTGAGTTCTGTTGAGTTCAGCTCAATTAAACTTCACTTTAACGATCAGGACATGGCTGCAGCATCTGAATGCAAACGAGTTTTCATTAATAATCTGGATAAATACACATCCAAACACATCGCTCAGGTCTGTTTACACTCCAACAACCGACTTCTAATGGAGGCTCTGATCAATGTGTTTTAATATCGATATTTACTCTCAGACAGAAAGTTCTAACTATAACAAAATATATAACATTCTGATCTGACATGTATGAGTGTGTGTGTGAGAGAGAGAGAGTGTGTGTGTGTGTGTGTGTGTGTGTGTGTGTGTGTGTGTGTGTAGAGTCTGTAACATGAGGATGTTGTGTATGCAGTATTTATCCTCCAGTGCAGCTGAAGCGCCGCTGTTTGAGGATGAAGAACCGATGATGAACAGAACCTTCAGTACCAGAACCTTTCAGATCACAGGAACCAACTCGAATCAAACGGACAGCCACAGCAGTTTCGTAACGGCGGTGTATTCTGTAAATCACCTTTAATCAATCAACTCAATTTAGAAGTTAAGAAATTAAGAAGTGAATGTCTGTTCCCCTCTGTCTGATCCACACTGTGACATCATCACGTTCTCCATGATGAAATCAGATCTTTATGTGGAATCTTTCTGAATCATTAGAGTGTGGAGCGTGAGAAGCTGCTCCATCACCTGGTGGAGGAGGTGGATGTGATCATTTACAACATCGCGGATGATGTGGATCAGGTGGAGGAGGCTTCGTGGGTGGTTTCAGGTTCAGTCTTCAGATGATCTCCTGGTTTTGAGTGTTCAGTGAAGGTCCTGCGTAACAGTTCCCTGTGTTTACAGCTCTACATGAGGCCATGGAGGAGTTCCTCCAACCCAAGATCTTCATCCTGATCTCCACCGTGATGACGTGGGCTCTGAGTGAATCTGCTGATCAGGTAAGGATCAAACCCTATCAGTCCTGATGGATTGATCTCTGCGGTCCGTTATTAACACTGGACACGCGTCCCAAACCGCAGGACAATCCCGAGCTTCCGCTCATAGAGGAGGATTATCGGAGGCGGAGAGAACATACCAACTTCACAGATCACATCAGAGTGGAGAAGCTGGTGGTAAAACTGGGAAAAATTGTGAGTCAAGTTTGTGTTTGATTTGTTCATAAAAAAAATTTAATTAATAAAAGAAAACATCATATGGAGCAGCTGATCAGATGACTCACGTTTAAAAATACCAATACAATATCAATAAATAATCAAAGCCATTGATTGATAAAGATTAAAAATTAATCAATATGTAAATAAATTAATTAATTAATGTACATATTTAAAAATATTGGGTTTAATTTAAACACATACCTGAAGATTCCCAAATTTTTTTGAATGAATCCAAAACTTTACATTAAAATCTCAATAAATAAATGAAACCATAATCATGTTTATATTAATTAATTTATGAATGTTTATATTAATGATTATGAAACCTGATGCTGCGTTTCAGAACCCTGCTCAGTTCAGAACCTACGTTCTGGCCTCAGGACTGCAGTATGGAATGGGAGAACATGTCTTTCATTATTTTTTTAAGGTGAATAAAACAATTCTATCTGAAAATAAAGAACCTCCATGTGATTCTGATTCAGTGAACCGAGCAGCTTTATGTTCCATCACTGCCGCAGAACATTTAAACAGGAACATCCAGCAGCAAAGTGCTCTGCTCATTAGAACTGGGCTCATCTGTCTCCCTCTAGTGGAACATAACAAAAATGCAGCTCTATGCTCCTCCAGTCCGTCCTCATTCAGAGATCAATAAGTTTGTTACCATACCAACAGTTTTGTACCGACCGTGACGTCGGCGTGGAGAACATGAGCAGAACATCCATCTGACGGTTCCTTCTCCACTCTTTTAGACCTCATGGTTGGGAGAAGTTCCAAAGGTTCCTGTGTTTGGAGATGGAGCTAATGTGATTCCTGTTATTCACATCAGTGATCTAGCGAGGTTTGTACAGATTACCCATGATTCCCCTCTGATGACCTCACTGCGCAACGATGTCTGATTCAGATGATCCAGTTAACAGAGAGGGGAGGGGCTTTTAATGATCAGCGGGTGACATCTGTCACATCATCTGTTAATGATCTCTAATTGGTCAGTCGTGTGATTGATTCCTGATGCTGGCTCCTGATTGGTTGATCTCGGCCGTGTGGGCTGTGTGCAGGATCGTGCTGAAGGTGATCCAGGTGAGACCGGCGCTGCAGTACCTTCTGGCTGTAGATGACTCCGGCAGCAGCAGTGAGGACATCATCAGAGTGAGCTCCTCTACCGTTCACTCCTCGTTCACCTTCAGATCCTATCCCTGCTGTCACTCTGATCCTCTGTTTCCCGCAGGCGGTCGCATCGGCGCTCGGACCGGGAAAGATCCTCAAAGTTCCAAAAGAAGACGTTTATCTAATTAAAGGAGCATTTACAGTAAAGACCACACGCTGTACCACCACTGACTACTGAGATCAGAGTGAGCCCGAGTTCAGAGTGAGCCTGACTTCAGAGTGAGCCCCAGTTCAGAGTGAGCCCGAGTTCAGAGTGAGCCTGACTTCAGAGTGAGCCCCAGTTCAGAGTGAGCCCGAGTTCAGAGTGAGCCCGAGTTCAGAGTGAGCCCGAGTTCAGAGTGAGCCCCAGTTCAGAGTGTGCCCGAGTTCAGAGTGAGCCCGAGTTCAGAGTGAGCCTGACTTCAGAGTGAGCCCCAGTTCAGAGTGAGCCCGAGTTCAGAGTGAGCCTGACTTCAGAGTGAGCCCCAGTTCAGAGTGAGCCCGAGTTCAGAGTGAGCCTGACTTCAGAGTGAGCCCCAGTTCAGAGTGAGCCTGAGTTCAGAGTGAGCCCGAGTTCAGAGTGAGCCCGAGTTCAGAGTGAGCCCGAGTTCAGAGTGAGCCTGAGTTCAGAGTGAGCCCGAGTTCAGAGTGAGCCTGAGTTCAGAGTGAGCCCCAGTTCAGAGTGAGCCCCAGTTCAGAGTGAGCCTGAGTTCAGAGTGAGCCCCAGTTCAGAGTGAGCCCCAGTTCAGAGTGAGCCTGAGTTCAGAGTGAGCCCGAGTTCAGAGTGAGCCCGAGTTCAGAGTGAGCCCGAGTTCAGAGTGAGCCCGAGTTCAGAGTGAGCCCGGGTTTAGAGTGAGCCCGGGTTTAGAGTGAGGCCGGGTTCAGAGTGAGCCCGAGTTCAGAGTGAGCCCGAGTTCAGAGTGAGCCTGAGTTCAGAGTGAGCCCGAGTTCAGAGTGAGCCCGGGTTTAGAGTGAGCCCGGGTTTAGAGTGAGGCCGGGTTCAGAGTGAGCCCAAGTTCAGAGTGAGCCTGAGTTCAGAGTGAGCCTGAGTTCAGAGTAAACCTGAGTTCAGAGTAAACCTGAGTTCAGAGTGAGCCTGAGTTCAGAGTGAGCCTGAGTTCAGAGTGAGCCTGAGTTCAGAGTGAGCCTGAGTTCAGAGTGAGCCTGAGTTTAGAGTGAGCCCGGGTTTAGAGTGAGCCCGAGTTCAGAGTGAGCCCCAGTTCAGAGTGAGCCTGAGTTTAGAGTGAGCCCGGGTTTAGAGTGAGGGGAGGCCGTTCCTCTGTTGCAGATGTTTGAACTTTAATAATCAGATGAAGTAAAGTTTAATGATTCTGATTCTGAGGTTCATAAACGAGGTTTTTCTGTTATTATTAAAGTCGTTAAGCTAACTAACGTGAGCTCTGTTTCTGTTATTATTAAAGTCGTTAAGCTAACTAACGTGAGCTCTGTTTCTGTTATTATTAAAGTCGTTAAGCTAACTAACGTGAGCTCTGTTTCTGTTATTATTAAAGTCGTTAAGCTAACTAACGTGAGCTCTGTTTCTATAGCAACCCCAAATGGACAGCCTGTTCGTGGACCTGCATCTGGACGCCGTCTTTCTGAAAGATAACTTGAAGATCCGCTGGGTTTCAGAACAAGGACTCGTTGAGAACATTAACAAAGTGGCTGAGGAATACAAGCTGACCCGAGATCTGCTGGTACGTCAGCGTACGTCCACTCACCGGACGGAGAACCTGAGACGGTCCACAGGGGGGAACTAAACACAGCGTAGATCACATGATCAGAACCATTTCAGACTTGAGTCATAAGTGTTTTCATTTATAATCATTAATTAATGATGAGACGAGTCTGAGGGGGTCTCCTCCTACAGTCCACAAACATGTTAGAAATGCTTTAGAGAATGGATGGGTGGATGAATGGATGGATGGATTGATGGATAAATGGATGGATGGATGGATGGGTGGATGTTCAGCTGTGAGTGAGGATGGATGAATGGATGGATGGGTGGATGGATGGATGGATGGATGAATGAATGGATGGAAGGGTGGATGGATGAATGGATGGGTGGATGGATGGGTGGATGGATGGATGGATGGATGAATGGATGGATGGGTGTATGTTCATCTGTGAGTGAGGCTGTGGGCTGTGTTTCAGCCGGTGCGGGTCTGTGTTCTGGGACCTCCTGCGGTCGGTAAGAGCAGCGTGGCTGAGAGGATCTGCAAACATTACAAACTCCAGCACGTCAGAGTGAGAGAGACCATCAGTGAGACGCTCGCTGAACTCGTACGTACCACACACACACACACACACACACACACACACACACACACACACACACACACACACACAGACAGAAGTCCATGATGTTCTTGCTGCAGGAGTCTCGTGATCACACTGATGATGATGATGATGAAGATGAAGCAGCTGCAGCCCAAGAGCTTTTGCAGAAATTGAAAGAGAACCTGAATCAGAGTGAAGCTGACGGTGGGTGCACCGCTCGTACGCTTCAGGAACCATGTGACCATCGTTAGAATTACAGAGGCTGCAGTCGGAACCTTGGTTCTGTGTTCTCAGGTCGACTGGATGAAGAGAACCTCATTCAGGTGATGAAGAGGAAGCTGAAGAGCCCTTCCTGTAGGAACCAGGGATTTGTTCTGGATGGGTTTCCAAAAACTTACGATCAAGCCAAAGTACTGTTCGGTAAAACTAATCGTTTATTAATTTCATAATCATCAATAATCATCAATAATCACTAATAATCCATTAATACACCAGTTCTGCTTATTTACACTATTTGAACAAAAGTATTTGGACACTTTGAATTTGGTGGGATCAGTTGGTTCCACTGTAACAGGTGAATAAACTCCTGAATTCTGTGGGAACAGTTTGGGGAAGGCCCACATGACTGTGGAGAGCAGAAGAGAGAGAGAGCTGTTAGAGTGTTCAGTGCGATCTGATGAAGGTCCTGTAGTGTGAGGTGTCCACATACTTATGATCACACGGTGTATCCTCTGTGCAGTGTGTGTTTGTTACATTATTGTTACATTGCTGTACAGCTGAGGAAGCTGATGATGATGCTAATGATGAAGATGTTCCTTCATCGACCCCTCGGCTCAAACCCAAACTGATCCCAGGTCAGCGCATTCAGAGTTCCTGACTCAGCAGATTAACTGGGTCCTGATGCACTCAGGTTCATCTCACACTGTGTGTGTGTGTGTGTGTGTGTGTGTGTGTGTGTGTGTGTGTGTGTGTGTGTAGAGTTTGTCTTCTCTCTGAACGCCTCAGATGAGTTTCTAACGGAACGTGTGCTGAACCTTCCTGAGAGTCTGGTGGATGGAACGTCGTACTCACGTGAGAAGTTCCTTCAGCGTCTCAGTTCCTTCAGAGAGAGGAACTCTGTGGACAAAACGCTCCTGAACTTCTTCGACGAGCTGGACATTCATCCTGAGATCATCGGTACCTCCCGAACCTCTATCCCCGTCTTGTTCTCATCAGAGGCTCTGTATCGGTGTTCCGGTTCATGTCAGTGTTCAGACAGAATCGTTCAGGACACACTGATCTGATCAAACGCCAAAAATGATCAATCATCTACATCAATTTACATAATGTACTCACAGCTTGCAATGCATTGTGGGATTTGAGGTTAATTTGTTTCAACAGACAGTGAGCAGAGTCACATCCACCTCACCGATCATCAATCACCCACCTCCACACACTCCTCTGATCAACGAGGAACGAGGAGAGGAACATCTCTCTCTGTGTGGAACACCAGTTCCTGATGGATCTGTTTGTGTTTCAGAGATCAGCAGTAATGTGGATGTGGAGTACTCAAAGGTGATGGAGGAGGTGGTGGATGTTGTTGGTAGAGTGAGAAACTATGGCCCCAGTGAGGAGGAGGTGGAGCAGGAGGAGCGGAAGCAGGTGGAGATCAGGCTGAAGGAGGAGGAGCTGCAGCGTGTGGAGGCTCAGCGCAGGGAGGAGGTGGAGGTGCAGCTGAGGGCGCAGCGCTGGGAGGAATGGGTATCTCCACTCGTTAACTTCATCATCATCAGTCACTGTTCTGTGAAACCACCAGCTTAACTTTATAAAGGTTACATCAGCAGAACCTCACTCTGTCCTGGAGATGAGGTTGAACTGAGGTTAAGTTCAGGTTGAACTGAGGTTATGTTCAGGTTGAACTGAGGTTAAGTTCAGGTTGAACTGAGGTTAAGTTGAGGTTGAACTGAGGTTAAGTTGAGGTTGAACTGAGGTTAAGTTCAGGTTGAACTGAGGTTAAGTTCAGGTTGAACTGAGATTAAGTTGAGGTTGAACTGAGATTAAGTTCAGGTTGAACTGAGGTTAAGTTCAGGTTGAACTGAGATTAAGTTGAGGTTGAACTGAGGTTAAGTTGAAGTTGAACTGAGGTTAAGTTGAGGTTGAACTGAGGTTAAGTTCAGGTTGAACTGAGGTTGAGTTGAGGTTGAACTGAGGTTAAGTTGAGGTTGAACTGAGGTTAAGTTGAGGTTGAACTGAGGTTAAGTTGAGGTTGAACTGAGGTTAAGTTCAGGTTGAACTGAGGTTAAGTTCAGGTTGAACTGAGATTAAGTTGAGGTTGAACTGAGGTTAAGTTGAAGTTGAACTGAGGTTAAGTTGAGGTTGAACTGAGGTTAAGTTGAGGTTGAACTGAGGTTAAGTTGAGGTTGAACTGAGGTTAAGTTGAGGTTGAACTGAGATTAAGTTGAGGTTGAACTCAGGTTAAG
>JAFMOC010000193.1:1092500-1127500 GCA_019802505.1 Corydoras sp. C115 | reverse complement strand
GTTTGATGATCTGTATGGTGTTTCTGATCTGAAGCAGTGTTTGGTTTGATGATCTGTATGGTGTTTCTGATCTGAAGCAGTGTTTGGTTTGATGATCTGTATGGTGTTTCTGATCTGAAGCAGTGTTTGGTTTGATGATCTGTATGGTGTTTCTGATCTGAAGCAGTGTTTGTTGTGATGATCTGTATGGTGTTTCTGATCTGAAGCAGTGTTTGGTGTGATGATCTGTATGGTGTTTGAGTTTCTGAAGCAGTGTTTGGTTTGATGATCTGTATGGTGTTTCTGATCTGAAGCAGTGTTTGGTTTGATGATCTGTATGGTGTTTCTGATCTGAAGCAGTGTTTGGTTTGATGATCTGTATGGTGTTTCTGATCTGAAGCAGTGTTTGGTGTGATGATCTGTATGGTGTTTCTGATCTGAAGCAGTGTTTGGTTTGATGATCTGTATGATGTTTCTGATCTGAAGCAGTGTTTGGTTTGATGATCTGTATGATGTTTCTGATCTGAAGCAGTGTTTGGTTTGATGATCTGTATGATGTTTCTGATCTGAAGCAGTGTTTGGTTTGATGATCTGTATGGTGTTTCTGATGTATGATTTATATAAAGTCCGGTGTTTAACCCTGCTGTCAGATTCAACACCACATTCACCTTTAAATCTTTACATTTTTATTAAGGTTTCACAGACAAACTGAATGAAGCATTAATAATTAAACATGTCTGTAACACACTCTTCATATTTGTGAGAAACATGATATAAAATCTAAACTCTGTTTTAAAGGTTCTAACCTCCAGCAGAGCAAAATAAGAGTCTCAGTTCTAAAACATCACTCAGCCGTCAGAACGTCTGCAGCACGAGCCAATCGCGTGGCATCACAGCCGCAGATAGGAAGCCTTTGTTAAGAACCTGTGTGTGTGTGTGTGTGTGTGTGTGTGTGTGTGTGTGTGTGTGTGTGTGTGTGTGTCTCATCGGGGAGGGCTGGCACTGTGGTACCTGGCACCATGCTGCTCCGTCAATCTGCCCCTGCCCCGTGCCGAGGGGCAAAAACCAAGGGGGGCATGAATCCCAAATTACATTAGAAGTGGGAGGGGGTGGGAGGTGGGGGGGGGGTCTAAACACACACCCCTCCCTCACCTGTCAATCAGATCACGTCTAAATAAGCCGAACGTGGATGAGTTCAAAGACCTTTTTTTCCTTTATATTTTTATCCTCAAACTAAAATAAAACAGAATTAAAATAAAGAAAACAATCAAATTTAATTAGAACAATAAATCAAAACACAGAGTCACGTCAGCCCTGAGCTGAGGTTTCAGTATCAGAACGTCAGCTCTGAGCTGAGGTTTCAGTATCAGAACATCTGATTTTACAGGAACCCCCCCCCCCCCCCCAAAAAAAAATAAATAAAAATAAAATAAAAATTATAATAAAAATAATAAAAACAACCTGCAGAATCTCATCAGGATTCATCTGTGTGAAAGAACCATTAGAACACCGGACAATGTTCTCCACTTAGGTTCAAATTTTACACTGAAGAACCGAAACAAAGACTTTTATTTTGTATTTCCTGATATCAGTGATGAGGGTCATGTAGTCATCACTAAATGTTCTTTATGTTTCTTGTTATAAAATTGATGTGAAATGTTTTATGAATGATGTTCTATGTAATTGTCTTCTGTACCATGTGGGGTTTGGGTGGGCGTCAGGGTGGGCGTCAGGGTGGGCATCAGGGTGGGCATCAGGGTGGGCATCAGGGTGGGCACCAGGGTGGGCACCAGGGTGGGCGTGGCTTCATCCTGGTCCCCCGGGGGGGCGGATGCGGCGGCGTTGGACTCACACAGTTCTGAGATCCTGTTCAGCAGAACCGTCTGAGTCTGCAGCAGGAACTCGTCCTACAACAGAGAACTCTGAGTTAATTAATTAATTAATCACAAAAAACTCAATCAAATTAAATCACATCTCAAAAGAGAACGCCTCAGATTTAAAGACGAGACGACACGAGACGAGACGACACGAGACGAGACGATACGACACGAGACGAGACAACACGAGACGACACGAGACGACACGACACGACACGAGACGAGACGAGACGAGACGAGACGACACGAGACGAGACGAGAAGACACGAGACGAGACGATATGACACGAGACGAGACAACACGAGACGACACGAGTCCAGACGAGACGACACGAGACGAGACGAGATGATATGACACGAGACGAGACAACACGAGACGAGACGAGATGAGACGAGACGAGATGATATGACACGAGACGAGATGAGACGAGACGAGATGATATGACACGAGACGAGACGAGACGAGACGATATGACACGAGACGAGACGAGATGAGACGAGACGAGATGATATGACACGAGACGAGATGAGACGAGACGAGATGATATGACACGAGACGAGATGAGACGAGACGAGATGATATGACACGAGACGAGACAACACGAGACGAGACGAGACGAGACGAGACGAGACGAGATGAGATGAGACAAAACAAAAAAAAAAGCTGTGAACAACTCTCTCTGTCTCTCTGTCTCTCTCTCTGTCTCTCTCTCTCTCTCTCTCTCTGTCTCTCTCTCTGTCTCTCTCTCTCTCTCTGTCTCTCTCTCTGTCTCTCTCTCTCTGTCTCTCTCTCTCTCTCTCTCTCTCTCTCTCTCTCTCTCTGTCTCTCTCTCTCTCTCTCTCTCTCTCTCTCTCTCTCTCTCTCTCTCTGTCTCTCTCTCTCTCTCTCTCTCTCTCTCTCTCTCTCTCTCTCTCTCTCTCTCTTCTCTCTCACTCTCTCTCGTCTCTCTCTCTCTCTCTCTCTCTCTCTCTCTCTCTCTCTCTGTCTCTGTCTCTCTCTCTCTCTCTCTCTCTCTCTCTGTCTCTCTCTCTCTCTCTCTCTCTCTCTCTCTCTCTCAGTTCCTGAACTCTGGTGGTGGTACAGAGGACATGTGGACCCTTCTCAGCTCACAGATGATGAACCCGGCCGCAGAGCCAGCGTTGGGATTGTTGGGTGAGGTTGTCATGCCAACCCGCTGACCCGGCGGGGCGGGGCGGGGCGGGGGCGGGGCCACGGAGCCGGCGCAGCGGCGGGCTGGCTGCAGCAGAGCCGTTAATAAAGAGATTGATGATGAGGCTGTCAGAAAGAGACAGTTGGACAGGGGCCTCTCCCCGTGACTGACAGAGGGCACGGCGAGCAACAGCGCCGCGCCGCCCACACACCGCCATCGCAGGGAGGAGAACCCGCCGCGGGCACAGACGCCACCTTCTGCAGCGCCAGCACCGAGCCTGCAAGACACACCTCTGCTGGCAGAGCCTGAGACTGCCACTGACATGGTGCCGCCTTACACACACACACACACACACACACACACACACACACACACACACACACACACTCACACACACACACACACACACACACACACTCACACACACACACACACACACACACTCACACACTCACACACACTCACACACTCACACACACACACACACACTCTGCCTTTTCTGCTTCATCACTGGATGAACATCTGGGCCAAAGTTTTAAAAAACTCAAACTCTTTCTTTTTCCTCTGAACCTCCATCATGCTTAACTCCGCCCACTTTGGTTAAGAGGCGGAGCATCGCTTAATGAGTTTAAATCAGAGTGACGTAACAAAAATACAAAGCTAATTAGATTTCAAACTGTGGAATGAGTTTTAATGTCACGTACGAGGAGTGACCAATCACACGTCTGAGAAGAGCTACAGAGGGCGTGAGCTCCCACCAATAGGATTAAAGGAATGTTATGACATCACAATGTGTTCATGATGCGATCAGGTTAACGTTAAAGTTTCTGTGAATGAATTAATAAGAAGAGAAAAAGAATCATTCTAATTATTGATTCAACACCTCTCAGGTACACTCACACACACTCACACACACACACACACACTCACACACACACTCACACACACACACACACACTCACAAACAAACACACACACACACACACACACACACACACACACACACACACTCACACACACACACACACACACACACACATACACTCACTCACACACACTCACACACACACTCACACACACACACACACACTCACACACACACACACACAGGTTGTCTGAGATGCTGTCTGCACATGGTGTTTGAAGTGTTGCTCGTCTGTCTGGCTGCCCGGCTGTCGGGCCTCGTCCCCTTTTTTAATGAAACATAAGTGTTAATAGCGCCACCGAGAGGCGCGGCTGATAAAAGCAGACGTGGCGAGCGCGCCCGCCGCCTCACGGTTCAAACAGCACATCGTTCAAAGACAATGCATGAAAAAGACACATGGGGGGTGGAGCGGGTGGAGCGGGGTGGAGCGGGGTGGAGCGGGGTGGAGCGGGGTGGAGCGGGGTGGGGGGGCAGCCTGTCTTCCCCGAGATCAAACCCGCACACAGGTACCAAACACGAGGCGGCGTCTCCTCATGTGACCCACGAGGGGAGTTTGGAGGGGGGGGGTCATCCTGATGTGTTGGAGATCAGACCTCACTGACCCCGCTCAGGGTTGGCATTCCAATTCATCCACACAAGGTTCAGAACAGGACTCGTGTGTGTGTGTGTGTGTGTGTGTGTGTGTTCTCTGCACAACACACACTCTGACTCTCAGAGGAAAGCCGGTTCATTAAGGTGGTCGCATGTGAGGCCCACTGACCGGCTCACCCGGGGTCTCGGCAGGGTCTCGGGGACCGGCAGCCGTTGGATTCATGGTGGCAGACGCCGGGTGGGTCGGGCCGGGTGGGTCGGACCGGGTGGGTCGGGCCGGGTGGGTCGGGCCGGGTGGGTCGGGCCGGGTGGGTCGGGCCGGGTGGGGTCGGACCGGGTGGGTCGGACCGGGTGGGTCGGGCCGGGTGGGTCGGACCGGGTGGGTCGGACCTGGTGGGTCGGGCCGGGTGGGTCGGGCCGGGTGGGTCGGGCCGGGTGGGTCGGACCGGGTGGGTCGGACCTGGTGGGTCGGGCCGGGTGGGTCGGGCCGGGTGGGTCGGACCTGGTGGGTCGGGCCGGGTGGGTCGGGCCGGGTGGGTCGGACCGGGTGGGTCGGGCCGGGTGGGTCGGACCGGGTGGGTCAGACCGGGTGGGTCGGGCCGGGTGGGTCGGACCGGGTGGGTCGGACCTGGTGGGTCGGGCCGGGTGGGTCGGGCCGGGTGGGTCGGGCCGGGTGGGTCGGACCGGGTGGGTCGGGCCGGGTGGGTCGGACCGGGTGGGTCGGACCGGTTGGATCGGGCTGGGTGGGTCGGACCGGGTGGGTCGGGGTGTGCACGCGGCGGCGAATTCGCAGCTCATCCTTCAGCTCGGCGTTCTCTCAGACAGCCAAACAAATGAAGAGGCTCAAACCCGAGAGGCTCAAACCCGGGTGAATCCGTCACCCGGGTCCCGGGTCCCGGGTGCGAGCGGCGGATGGAGGCAGGGCCCATATGTCGTCTGAAAGCCGGTCCCTCAGACGCAGCGCAGCCAGATTAGACGCTGCTTTAATATTCCACTCGCCTGCTAAACACTCGTGATGAAGAGCGGGACATTAAACTCTGCTGTTTGTGCTGTTTACTGATTTCCTGCCTGCACCGTTTACCTGAGTTCATCCCTCACACACACACACACACACACACACACACACACACACACACACACACACACACACACACACATACACACACACACCTCCACGTCCGAGTTCACAGTATGTTACTGAATGAATGCGGATCTGATGGTTTTATTTTTTATAGGGAGTCAGTCATCCAGATGAACAGACAGACGGACGGACGGACAGACAGTGTGCTGTACCTACAGTTCTGAACATGCAGTGATGGTCTCTCTCTCTCTCTCTCTCTCTCTCTCTCTCTCTCTCGCTCTGACAGTAGATGTCACTCTTGTATTCTAAATGGTTCAGCCTATCCCGTCTCTGATGAGGGAGATGAATTCCACTGAAAGAGCTCCAGGAATTTAAATATATCTGTGATTAAATAAAGCTGCACTTTAAAGAAAGCTTCATGTCTCAGCGTGAAATCCACTGACGTCCAATCAGCCGTCAGGACATCATCAATACATCATCAATACATCAGCAATACATCATCAATACATCATCAATACATCATCAAACATCATCAATACATCATCAATACATCATCAATACATCAGCAATACATACCTCACAGAAATATACAGTCTGTTCACACACCACCTTCTCTGATGTCAGCCTATTCATATACAGTGTGTGTGAGAGTGAGTGTGTGTGTGTGTGTGTGTGTACGTATATGTGTGTGTGTGTGTGTGTGTGTGTGTGGAAAGAAGAAAAGACCAACAGAGAAAAGAAAAAAAAAATAAAGAGAAAAGAAAGGATTCAAGGTGAATTGAATGCTCTAAATTGCCCCAATAGTGTGTGTGTGTGTGTGTCCAGTGATAGATTGACGTCCTGTCCTGGGTCTATCTGCCCAGCACCCGAAACGTTCTCCCCTGGATGGGCATGGGGAACCCCTCCGCGACCCGAGTACAGGTTAAAGCAAAAGAGTCGTGTTCTATTTTGTTGTCAGAACGTGTGTGACTGAGCCGAGTCCAGCCGACCTGAGGTCAGTCGATGACCCCACTGTGACCTCTGCTGAGTCGGCTCAACGATGCTCAACAGGAGAACTAATAAAGGGAACTAATAGAGTTCCATCACTGAAGAGTTTCCTAAACTTATAAACGTTCTGAGGTTTCTAATTAACAGAACAGAAGCAACGTGAAGGACATCGGAGTTCTGATTCGGATCCCTGATGAACGTCCGTCCACCTCAGAGCCGCAGAGCATCCTGCTTCCTGCTCGGCTGTGATTTAATCCAGAATCAATCACTCAGCATCCAACTGGAGCTCCACCAGCTCGGGGCGCGGGGGGGGGGGGGGGGGGGGGGGGGGCTCTAATGGAAGAAAAGAAAGTGAGCCGAAGCTTCAAGAAGAGGAAGTGATGAGTGGCATTCAGCGGGAATGAGGGAGGAAGCGATGGCCGCCGTCTCCGCCGTCTGTTCGCTGATTTTAACGAGCCCCTTTAATGCACCGAGGAAGATTAGGAGTCGGCGCCGCCGCCATCTGCACGCCGCGTCCTTCCTCCTCACCGGCACGAAGCCACGGCGCCAACAACACCAGCCTCGGGAACCCTGATCATCTCCTCCACTCAGAACTAAAGTCCTGCTCCGAAATCAGGCACGGAGAAGAACATGCCAAAGTTCTGACCAGAGTTTCTGGATGTTGGATGATGTGTGTTCTGAAGTTGGTGAGGGCTCATATCACCGTTTATTAAAAACTTTGCAGTTTGTAGGGAAACTCTGTGGAACCCATCAGAGCTCCATGATGTCACATGAACATGGAGTTAATGAAGGTTCCGCTCCTCGCGGCAGCAGCTGTGGAACCGGTTCTTGGAGAGGAGCTGGCCAATGAGAGCTGCCATGCTCGCGGCAGGACGTGGCACAGCGAGTCGGGATTGGCAGCGGAGCGGCGATGATGGAGCGATGGGCAGCACGGGGCTGATTACCACCGGGGCAGCTCACCTGTGGGCCCGTCATTAGCTCTGCCCGACGCCAAACAGGTGCCATCAACCAGCACTAGGTGTCCGGCGCCCGTTCTGCCACATTGCCCCGCTCACTCATGGGTAAGAGGTGGAGAGGTCAAACTCATCTCTCCTTACAGAATCTGGAATCTGTCAGGCCGTCCGGTGACGGGTGCCCGCTCGAGGTCCCCTTTGGCCCGGCGTTAGGACACGGGCGAGCGAACAGCTGGCCTCCCCTGCCCGGCCGGCCGGACGCAGCACGCTCGGCGCTTTATTAGTTTTGCCCACCATGCCAGCTGATACTCTTGCAGGATCCCCGTCACGCTGATGTCTTCATCGCTAAGCAGAGCAGACGCCCGCTCCTGGCAGCCGCTGGAGGTGACAACAAATCCAATTATCTCCCCGCCATGGTGCCCAGGCAACCCGGGTCATGTGACGGCGACGAGGAAGAGCGGCCTCCTCACCACCTTTAATTTATCCACCTTATTCATAAAACCACGGGCTCGCCGAGAACGCGCCGGACGGCCAGATCGGTCCAGTGGGACCGAGGAGGCACCTGCAGGGGGCGCCGCCGAGCGGAGAAGTGCCACCAAGGTGAAAACATCTCCTTCAAAGTCACACCAGAAGTGAGCATGAGGCGAGGTGAGGGTGATAATTCATCAGCTCGCTTCTTCTCAGCGCAGACAGCGAGCTGAAGGTGAGAACCTTCACTGCACATCCACCTTAGAACCACAACATCACTTTCATCCATCAATCACCCCCTTAGACAGGTCACATGATCAACGGATCATCAAAGGAGCGGCGTGTCAGGATCCGTGTGTCGAACCAGGGCCTCGGTGACCCATCAGCATCCGGAGAACATGAGAGCTGGAGAGTCTGAGAACGTTGCTCTGATCAATCAGAGGGGATGAATTAGAATGCCGACTGTAAGACAGTGAAACTCCCAAAACCTTTACCCTGGAACGAAGCGGGAGGCAGGGTGGCCGGGGGCCGGGGGCGGGTGCAGCACCCCTCACACTTAGGCATTCAGAGAGGGGCATTAAGAGGAGGAGAGGTGGATGATGGTGGACTTCATGATATTCAGATGAGCCGAGCTCGGTGAGCCGCGGCCGCGGCGAGCCGCTCGAGCGTGCAGGTGGAGGACATGCCCGAGGGGAAATGTCTGGTGTGAGGAGATGGAGGAGCGGCTCACATCAAAGCACGGAGCCACGCCTTCAAACGCTAATCCTTCAGAAGTGTTACAGGTCTGATTCATCATCAAACCCAGTCGCAGCTGTAATGACTCAGGACGGAGCGCGGACTCTTTCTCTGGTGAGTTGGTAGGTTCTCCCCGTGTCTGCTTCCCCATGATGAGGACAACGTTCCCGATTTAAACCGTTATTTAACATGTTCTTCAAAATGAGCAGCTGCACCTCCCACGTCTACATCCTGATTTCACCTTCTTTTCCTTTTTACAGCAGCATTGCTATTCCTTTCTTACCCCCCCATAGTGCCCCCCACCCCCCGCACGGCGCTCTGTGGAAGGGCAGGCCTCACCTCCGACTGCAGCGATGGGGGGGGAGGGGGGGGGGTAAAGCAGAGCCATTAAACTGACGGGGAGACAGATCGAGTGCGACATCAAAGCGCCGCAAAAAGCCTGAGAACTGAGCAGCGCGGCCTCCGCTCCTCCCACCCCCACCAGCAGGGGGGGCAAGAGAGAGACACACACACACACACACACACACACACACACACAGAGAGAAACAAGCCGACAAGAACCCACGGCACAGTCAACAGCGGTACCCAGAGAACCCCTGTACTCTCCCGACACTGAGAACACCAGACCCAAACACTACACGGCCAGTGATTAGACCGTACACACACACACACACACACTCACACACACTCACACACACACACACACACACACACACACTCAGAGGAGCTAATTAATGCTTTAAAATGTAAATGAGAGGCACAGTAAATTACACAGCTGCAAATACGCCTGTTACAGAGAGAGAGAGAGAGAGAGACAGACAGAGAGAGAGAGAGACAGAGAGAGACAGAGAGAGAGAGAGAGAGAGAGACAGAGAGAGAGAGAGAGAGAGAGAGACAGAGAGAGAGACAGAGAGAGACAGAGAGAGAGAGAGAGAGAGAGACAGAGAGAGAGAGAGAGAGAGACAGAGAGAGAGACAGAGAGAGAGAGAGAGACAGACAGTATCATAAACTCAGTAATGATGGCTTTCTGATGAAACAAAGTTCAGAGCAAAAGATCAGATTTAATAACAAATTAATGAATCACTGACTCCACACTGACTCCACACTGACTCCACACTGACTCCACACTGACTCCACACTGACTCCACACTGACTCTACACTGACTCTATAGTAAATCCGTACTGACTCCAAACTGACCACAAACAGGTGACATCACAGTAACTCCCCCTGTTCAGAGCCATGGATGTGAACCTGAAGGTGGAGCTTATTGATTGACAGGACGCAGAACGGTAAGCTCGGGTGGATGTGAACGTGAAGGCGGAGCTTATTGATTGACAGGAAGCAGAACGGTAAGCTCGGGTGGGTGTGAACGTGAAGGCGGAGCTTATTGATTGACAGGACGCAGAACGGTAAGCTCGGGTGGATGTGAACGTGAAGGCGGAGCTTATTGATTGACAGGACGCAGAACGGTAAGCTCGGGTGGATGTGAACGTGAAGGCGGAGCTTATTGATTGACAGGACGCAGAACGGTAAGCTCGGGTGGATGTGAACGTGAAGGCGGAGCTTATTGATTGACAGGACGCAGAACGGTAAGCTCGGGTGGATGTGAACGTGAAGGCGGAGCTTATTGATTGACAGGACGCGTCCGTCCGGTTCCTAATGAGAGCAGAGGCTGTGGAGTGTGTTTTAAAGTGAGCTCACGCTCCTCAGAGAATTTAATTAATGCTTTAATATGCAAATAAGTTTCAGGAGATAAAATCATGACAAACAGATGGCAACTGAGCTTAATTACCCCCCCCATCAAACGGGGGGAGGGGGGGTGCAGTAAAGCCACTGCATCATATTTCAGGGTGTCAGTTCCTCAGTCCTGATGGAGGTGACACCTCGGAACATCCAACAAGAGGAAATCTGGAAACGTTCTCAAGATTATATACCAAGTGCAGAAATGTTGAGTTTGGGTTTGTGTTTATATGGTTTGGTTTAGGTTGGGTTTTGTTTGGGTTGGGTTTGGGTTTGGTTTAGGTTGGTTTGGGGTTTGGTTGGGTTGGGTTGGGTTTCATTTGGATGGGTTTGGTTTAGTTTAGTTTAGGTTGGGTTTTGTTTGGGTTGGGTTTGGGTTTGGTTTGGGGTTTGGTTGGGTTGGGTTGGGTTTGGTTTGGATGGGTTTGGTTTAGTTTAGTTTAGGTTGGGTTTGGTTTAGGATGGTTTGGGGTGTGGTTGGTTTGGTTTGGTTGGGTTGGGTTTAGGTTGGGTTTGGTTTAGGTTGCTTTAGTGTGATGGGATATCTTCTTTTGTTCCTACTCAATGGTTTGGGTTTTGACTCAGCTGAAGCTGTTTAATGGTTTTAACATGACTCCTTAACCTGAGGTCTGAGTCCATTAAACCACCGAGGTTCTTTAGATTTGAGCGTTCTCGAGTTTAAAAAAGCTGCCTGTCTGTGTCTCTTATTGCTGTTGCAGGACCACAGGACCAAATGATTCTGTGGTAGAACAGCCCATAGTTCTGTAGAACGTGACCATGAAGAAGCATGTAGAATTAAACCGAAGTGCACTTAGAACATTCTGGAGAGGTTCTCCATCTCAGGTGATGTGTGTGATCCACTCACCTGCTCCTCACTGAGGTTCTGATCCAAGTTTAACTGAACCAGACTCCGGTTGATCTTCAGTGCCAGAGCGAGAGCCATCAGACCTCCGGTTAGAACCGAGTTCTGCCTGACATCCAGAGAGAGGAGGAACCGAGTCTCAGCCAGGAACTCAGCCAACACCACGGCACCTGGAGCAACCACAAACCACACATCACTCATCATTAACCTGCTCACCCACGGGGACTACTGCAGCCTATCCCAGTGTTAAAGGGATGAAAGGTGGAGAAATATTCTGGAAAGTTTTCCAATCTGTCACAGGACACACACCATCAACATCAACATCATCATCATCATCATCCTCCGTACCCTTCATCTGGGGTGTTATAATAAAACGTAGATCTGTACCTTCACATGTGATTCCAGTGGACACCAGGCTGAGATGGGTTAAAGAGCGGTTACTGATGAGCGCCACCTTCAGGCTGTGCATCCCTCTGTCCTGCAGAAGGTTCATACCCAGGTCCAGCATCTCCAGCGTTCTCAGCACGGGCTGCAATGTGAATGGTGATGTTAAAAATGGGATGTATCAAACCATCATCATGAAGCGAGCAGCTGATTGGATTAGAGTTCCTTTATTTTAATGTTCTAATGATTTATCTTATGCATTTGTTCAGTGTTAACTTTGTGATTTAAAAATAAAGATTAAAACTGAAGATGGCGACGTTGATGGACCTGGTTGAACCTGGTTGGTGTGTGCATCACTCTGAGCGTTCCCTCCTGACCTCCGAGGTTTAGAGCTTCAGGAGTAAAGAGGAGCAGGAGGAGTGAGTGAGTGTGAGGTTAATAACACCCTGCCTTCATCATATTCCACTCCAGCAGCCGCTCCGCTGATTATACTCATTACTGCGGTCTGGACGTCGACTGATCCCACAGCACATGGAACCCAACACACACCTATTATTTAATCAGACCTGTCTCATTTAGCGCTGGAGACGGGAACCATCGGTTCCATCCCATTCGGCGGTGGAACATGTCGGCGGTCATGGGGAGACCGACGTGACCCTTTGATCTGGACGTCTGATCCATACACAGCTGCAGGTCAGACTGACATCTCCACCATTAAACACACACTGAGGGGACAGTTCCAGGAACTGATTCGGAAAGAGGAACCCACTCAGGAGGGTCACAGAGAACTTTAACAGATTATTTCCATTAGAGATTAAGTCCATTAGGGAGTTCCACTGTGGCGGGTTGTTGGTACCACAGGAACTTCACACACAGCAACAGTACATTCAGTACTGAGGTGGATGGGCTACAACAGCAGAAGTGATGGAGAGCTCAGTGTGTGTGTGAACGGTGTTTTATTGACTGCAGAATTAAACTTATTGATCTGCAGATTTATTTATTAAAGTTAATAGGTTTTATCTTTGTTCTTGTTGTTACTGTAACCATGGTGATGCTCACCAGAACCGCCGTCAGGTGGTCCAGACCCCGGTGAGTGATCATGTTATTATACAGCACCAATCTTCTCACTCCTCTTCTCTGAACCCTCAGACCATCACAGATCTCCTCCAGACCTGCAGAACCCACAGACACTCCATCTGACTCCCACAGGAGAAGAACCCTCAGGAACCCTCAGTTTCCATATGAAACCTCCTCAGGTTCCAAACCAGATGTCATGGATAATTTATATAGTTCTACTACAAGTGTTTTAAAAGTCATGGATCGCACTGATGCTTCCGGTTCGGTTCTGAAACTTTACTGGTTCTAGTTCTAATTCTTATAAATATCATACAACCTCTAACGAACCTTTGAGTCTGTAAAGTGTGCAAACGTCTGATCAGGAACAACTGAAATGTAACAGCATTCCCAATGTGGTTGGGCACCGATGAAATAAGGTTTAAAATGAGCATCCTGTTTACAGTTAACAGTTGTTAACAGATTATTGACGTGGGTGGAGGTCTGAGCAGCGAACCCTGGACTGAACCCTGGTCACCGTTCCGTGTGTTGTGGTGTGAGCACCTGAGTCTGAGATGGCGTTGTTGCTGAGGTCCAGGATTCGGAGTGTGTGGTTGTATTTAAGAAGTTCTCCTAACTGCATGGAGTCCTGATATCCATTCAGCTGGTTATGACACAGGTGGAGTTCCTGCAGGATGCTATTCTTCTTCAGAGAGGACACTCAAAAGAACAAAGAGAAACGAGCTGCAACCACAATCACTGCAGAATAACAAAAACACACAAATCATTCTGAACAAAGATGGAAAACGAAGAGAAAGAAAGAAAGAGAGTGCGGGAGTGAGAGCATTAAACATCTTCTGAATGATGGCTGCGCTCGCTTCATTATGTCCGCCGTTATATTTACATTGTGTTCTCCGCGGTCGTTATCCACATCGACGGAATCATTACGCCTGTTTCCAGGACCCTTTCACGGGCCTCGTTTAGCCCCGCTGTCCGAATCAATACCCCCGATCTGATCAGACCCCGCTGGTCACACGCCGCATGCCAACACCGCCATCACGCACAGCGGGAACCCGGGGGAGGGATCGTTGGATCGATCAGATGGACTCCGCTGTGCGAGTCCCTCAATCAGACGCTCGCCGATCCATAATCTTTATCAGCAGCTGGGGGTTCTGGTGGGGAACACGCGGGGCGCCGGAGCGGCACTGAAATACCAAACAGATGTGGGGTGGAGAGCGAGCGGTGTGCATCCAGGACTTCTACACTGTGAGGATCTTTAAAGAGCTCTGCTGTAATGGATCCAGTCCAGAACAGTTCTCAGGTCCCGGTCCCCCCGGGGAACCCTCCACACAGAGAGACCTGCGTGGCTTTACCTGAGAGATCACCCGCTGAAGGTGACCCCAAAAAAGAACCAAGATTCACCCACAGAGTGAGGAACCATCAACGGATCAGCAGTCGGCAGTTACAGGAACCGTTTCTGAAGATTCAGTTCTGAAGATTCAGTCCAGTCAGCGCTGGTTCCTGCTCTGTGACGGGACAGGTCCACGTTCTGCTCCAGGATCTGATGATCTTCTGAACCTTCATTCCATTTGCAGCTTCACAAAAGTCCTGACCCCTGAAGAGCCTGAACTACGTTCTCCCTCAGACGTGTGGATGAAACATCTGATTAAATGTGTTTAGTTAATGAAGTGTTATATTATGGGATGGTGGGGCTCTGTTTCCCGTGCAGACGGTGAGACGGTGACGGTCCTCATACGGAGGAATCTGCCCGTACCTCGGGGTGGTAGGCATCACAGTGCCGGTGGGCGTGGCGGTGCTCACAGCGCGCCGGACGCGGAGCCTCACACTCGGATCAGTGCAGCGGCGTGTGAACAGACAGCCAGAAGATTAGAACGTCTAAATCTGGTGAGTCTCACTGTTCAGGTCACCGGGTCAAAATCTGCCACTACACCCAGAACTCTACATCATCTGTTCCTGCTGACCAGGACCATGTGCACACACACACACACACACACACACACTCACCCTCACACAAACATAAATAAATATAACCACACACACACACACACACACACACACACACACACACACCTCGATCTGTAGATTTACAGATGAAACGTTATAAACATTTCTGTTTCCTGTGAACAGAATGAACAGACATTTCTTTTAAGGAACACAGGTGGCAGCAGAGAGTCCACGTTCCTGTACACAACCTGCTGATGAGGACCATTCAGTCATAGAACCCACGCTTTAATCCAAAGATACTTCCAAATGAGAGGAACCAGCAGAACATCATTTACCAATCTGGGTTCTAAACCTCAATTCCTTCAGGAGAGCTGAGGGTTGAGTTGAGGGTTGGGTTGAGGGTTGAGTTGAGGGTTGGGTTGAGGGTTGAGTTGAGGGTTGAGTTGAGGGTTGAGTTGAGGGTTGAGTTGAGGGTTGAGTTGAGGGTTGAGGGTTGAGTTGAGGGTTGGGTTGAGGGTTGAGTTGAGGGTTGAGGGTTGAGTTGGGGGTTGAGGGTTGGGTTGAGGGTTGAGTTGAGGGTTGAGTTGAGGGTTGAGGGTTGAGTTGAGGGTTGGGTTGAGGGTTGAGTTGAGGGTTGAGTTGAGGGTTGAGCTGAGGGTTGGGTTGAGGATTGAGTTGAGGGTTGAGGGTTGGGTTGAGGGTTGAGTTGAGGGTTGAGTTGAGGGTTGAGTTGACGGTTGAGTTGAGGGTTGGATTGAGGGTTGAGTTGAGGGTTGGGTTGAGGGTTGAGTTTAGGGTTGAGTTGAGGGTTGGATTGAGGGTTGGGTTGAGGGTTGGGTTGAGGGTTGAGTTGAGGGGTGAGTTTAGGGTTGAGTTGAGGGTTGGGTTGACGGTTGAGTTGAGGGTTGGATTGAGGGTTGGGTTGAGGGTTGAGTTGAGGTTTGGGTTGAGGGTTGAGTTAAGGGTTGGGTTGAGGGTTGAGTTTAGGGTTGAGTTGAGGGTTGGGTTGAGGGTTGGGTTGAGGGTTTAGATACTTAATGTTTCAGCATAGTAGACAGAATCAGAAAGATCATCAACAGACCAACCAAATCAATCCCCTTTAAATCCAGGTTCCATAAGGTTCTGTTAGGTTCCGACGTTCCCACAGCAATGCACCGTCGTCGGAGAAACGACACTCTGCTGCTGTGTATTACAGCATTGGAACCTCGACTTCCATAACCTCACTGTGCATGTCTTTTATTTTCACTAATTCTAACTCAGATGCTGGGAACTCCTCAGGGTTCCAAACAGATCAGTGTGGGTCAGGCTGAAGTGTAAAGTGTGGAGAACATGGTTCCACAGACCTCAGAACCACAGAGGATGCGTTTCATTACAAACATACCGAGTGTGAAGAGGGGGGTTCCACTGAGGCGGGTGTGCTGGAGGTTCAGAGTAGTCAGTCTGCTGCTGAGTAGAGCCCTCGACAGAACCTGAGCGGGGAACTCCAGAACTGGAACATTACAGATGTCCAACCTCCACAAACAGCTGCTCTGCAGACAGACAGAGAGGAAGCAGTGTGAGAGAGACAGTGGGTCCTCGGGGAGAACTGTCCTCCTGGTGAACCTCTGTCTCCTCATCTTCAGGACTAAAGAACATTTCAACAAGAACGCAGTGTGATGATCAAAGTTTAACTCCATATCACAACCACTCCACGTGGAGACTGAGCAGATCACACAGTGATGTCACACAGTGATGTCACACAGAACTGCAGATTCATTCATAAAGAAGGCAAAAGAAAGACACTGAGAACATCTGAGAACATCTGAAGGGTTAATGAGATGCAGGTCTTGGTTCTGTGGAAAAGTAGAACAGTGAGACAGTAAGATGTGGATGTTAATTGGATGATGATGATCTCTCAGATGAACGTCGAAAGTAAAGGTCCCAGGGACAGGCTGAAGACCTGGATTGTTCTAAGACAGAACCATGTCGAGATCCAGATCAGAAACAGATTCTGAAGATGGTTTATTCATTTCTGATTATAAAACAATGAAGAAACATTTATTCATTATCTTCCACTCAATCCTCTACATGGGTCGCAGGGGGGTTCCCCATGCCCCTCCAGAGGAGAACGTTTCGGGTGCTGGGCAGATTCACCCAGGACGCCAATCCATCACTGAGCTCAATAAAGAAACAATAAAAAAATACATCAAAGGACAGGAAGTGAACATCTGAGGTTCCTACACATCAACACAAAGAGCCTGCATCTTCAAGCTGGAACCAGGGCCAGAAAGGGCCTCAAAGAAAAACATCAAAGATTTTAAAATGAAACTATCAGTGAGATCCTCCATCTGCCTTCAATCAGAACCCTGAGATCAGGAGCGCCAACGTCAACTCCTGAGGACCACAAGTGACAGTAAACTGCTGGAGGTCCAGCCTCATCTCCATCACCCTGCTCCATCTGCCCCTCTGTTCACCATTAAAGGTGTCTGTTTTGCAGTTGATTGGACCTCTATTGATGTGATGTAACGACACCTAAGAGCATGTCTGTGGTTCCACTGGTGGGATCTGCATAACCATGGAGGAGGGTGGGGTGGGGTGGGGGAAGTGTGGTTTATCTGTCTTTCATCTACAGAAGCCACTAATTGAACATGATGCATCCTGGGAACCTAAGTGAGGTGTAATGATGGGCTTTAGAATCAAAGTGGAGAACCCTGCAGTCTGAATATCTTTATCTCTGATGTTCAGAAGACGAATCCAACGGCGGCGCAAATAATCAACACAACGGACATTTCCTGTTTCAAAGGTTCTGTACCACAGATCCTCACACCTATTAATTAACCATTAACTATTAATCTGCTGATGGGTTGATGGGTTCCCGTGTACCTGCTTCAGTAGACGAGCCAGAGCCTGCCAGCCTGAGACGCCCATGTTGGTGATGGAGGAAACGTCCAGGTGGGTCGTAGATTCATAATATAAAATCATATCCATCAGTGAGGAAGCACCCTGATCAACAACACACACACACACACACACACACACACACACAATGAGTTAAAGATAGTGGACGCCCCTCCGGTTCCATCAGCTCTTATTGTTGGTCAGTATGATGTCATAACCTGATTAACGATGTTTACATGAGAGGTGATTAAATTGGAGGTTTATAGGTTTTTAATCTGCTGTAATGATTTCAGAAACGTGTGTCAGGGTGTACCGCCGCTTCACGCCGTTGATCTGTTTTAAAGTGGACTCTGAATCTGATGATCTCTGATTAACGGGTTTATTTAAAGAATGTTCTGATTATAACTGAGCGGGCTCCGTCTGAACTCTCCGTCTGTTTGGAACCGTCCTCCACATTTGTGTCTCTTTATTTAGTTTCTGACTGAACGTCTGGATTCAGATCAATCTCAGAATAAAAACTCCTTTTTAAAGGCACAGTGATATACAGGTTGTAGTGGTGGTACACTCATGGTGGTGGTGGTACAGCAGTGGTGGTTGTTTATTGGTGGTACACTTATGGTGGTGGGTGGTATAGCAGTGGTGGTGGTGTAGTGGTGGTACACTTATGGTGGTGGGTGGTATAGCAGTGGTGGTGGTGTAGTGGTGGTACACTCATGGTGGTGGTGGTATAGCAGTGGTGGTAGTGTAGTGGTGGTACACTCATGGTGGTGGGTGGTATAGCAGTGGTGGTGGTGTAGTGGTGGTAAACTCATGGTGGCTGTGGTGTAGTGGTGGTACACTCATGATGGTGGGTGGTATAGCAGTGGTGGTGGTGTAGTGGTGGTACACTCATGGTGGTGGTGGTATAGCAGTGGTGGTAGTGTAGTGGTGGTACACTCATGGTGGTGGGTGGTATAGCAGTGGTGGTGGTGTAGTGGTGGTACACTCATGGTGGCTGTGGTGTAGTGGTGGTACACTCATGATGGTGGGTGGTATAGCAGTGGTGGTGGTGTAGTGGTGGTACACTCATGGTGGTGGGTGGTATAGCAGTGGTGGTGGTGTAGTGGTGGTACACTCATGGTGGTGGGTGGTATAGCAGTGGTGGTGGTGTAGTGGTGGTACACTCATGGTGGCTGTGGTGTAGTGGTGGTACACTCATGATGGTGGTGGTGGGACACTCGTGGTGGTGGTGGTACACTCATGGTGGTGGTGGTGTAGTGGTGGTACACTCATGATGGTGGTGGTGGGACACTCATGGTGGTGGTGGTGGTACACTCATGGTGGCTGTGGTGTAGTGGTGGTACACTCATGATGGTTGTGGTGGGACACTCATGGTGGTGGTGGTGGTACACTCATGGTGGTGGTGGTGGTACACTCATGGTGGTGGTGGTGGTACACTCATGGTGGCTGTGGTGTAGTGGTGGTACACTCATGATGGTGGTGGTGGGACACTAATGGTGGTGGTGGTGGTACACTCATGGTGGTGGTGGTGGTACACTCATGGTGGTGGTGGTGTAGTGGTGGTACACTCATGGTGGTGGTGGTGGTACACTCATGGTGGTGGTGGTGTAGTGGTGGTACACTCATGATGGTGGTGGTGGTACACTCATGGTGGTGGTGGCGGTACACTCATGGTGGTGGTGGTGTAGTGGCGGTACACTCATGGTGGTGGTGGTGGTACACTCAAGGTGGTGGTGGTGTAGTGGTGGTAGACTCATGGTGGTGGTGTGGTACTGCAGGTTTAATGTGTGTGTGAATGTGTCTGTCTAACTCATTCATGGTGTTATTCATTATATACTTTTCCAATTTTGCCCGGAATCTCCACCTACATTTTCCTCTAGCTCCGCCTCCCGCAGGCTGATCAGATCGAACCGAACCCACTTCAGGATCTCCTCCAGAGGTTCACACGATCCATAATCCAAACAAAGACCTGCGAGACAGTGAAGCCCACAGCACATGACGAACACCTAAAAGATCCTTTATTTTGCACCAGGACACCAGGTGTCAATCAAAAGACCAGAGCTCTTAGAACGGTTCCTCCTAAGGTTCCTACCCCAGGTCCAGACTCTGCTGGTCCTGATCAGTATGAGCTGCTGGTTTGGAGTTTGGATCCGTGGTGCAGCAGAAGACGAGAACATGGTTCATTAAAGAGCGAGTGAAGCCACCGCATGCCTCCACGCAGGGCAGAATCAAAGCTGCAGTCATTTTTTAGGAACAGATGACTTTTAAACAAAGCCTAGAGAAACACTTTGATGGCCACAGCGGTGGATCTTTATTGGGCTCGTGCTGCACGGCCTCCTTCCCTCCAGCAGCTCTTATCTTCCTGGTCGGGGAGAAGCCGGATCCCTGACAGGCACGCGCTGGAGAGATGATAATTTATTCATCATTAGCATAATCATTTGTAAAATATATTTTTTTTACAATAATCACTTAAGTGCACCCTACGTAGGGAGCTCTGAAATCCCATTTTTCTAATCCCCTCTGTCGCTCGGTGATAATGATAGCGACTCTGGGAGTCAGATGTCATCAGCATGTGACAGGGAGCAGGAAGCTGCGAGGCGCTGACCCGCGTTTAAATCTGGTATCAATAACCGCCGCTCGCCTCATCAAAGCCACGCTGGATTAATCCCAGCCCTGCAGGATCCGAGTGCAGATTTCAATTAAGAGGCTTGACAACGTTTCTGATCTTATCGCGCCGGAAAGATTTTGGTCCGGTCCCACGTGACGGGATCAACCGGGTACGGCCATCTTTCATCTCGGCGAAGCCTCCAGAAGCAACAAACACCGAAGAGAAGCGGGAATCAAAACAAGAGCTGGAACCGTTCCAGTGCGAGAGATAACGGTCCGAAGGAACTCTTAATCCTGGTTATGAGGCTCAGGGCGCCGAGCGCCGAGCGCCGAGCGCCGAGCTCCGCCCACGTTCCTCCGTCGCCGTGTTTATCTGCAGAGAAGACGGGGGGTATCCGTCCTGATCCCGTGCATTAATGCGGCACCATGTCCCATCACCACCACCACCACGGCTCCAAATCTGCGATACCTTCAATTAGAACGCTCATTCCTCAATATTATTTCATTCCTAAACACTGACCCCCTCAAAGAACTCTTTACAGGGTTAAGGACGATCTGCATTATGACATCATAAAGCAGCTTCACAGGGTTCTAAACCTGAACTAAAGAACACACTGGAGCAGCAGGGGCAAGAAACACTCCCTCACTACCTTGTGAGGACCGGGGCTCAGTGTGGCAGCATTAACAGTGCAGGATTAAAGGTTTATCTCATCAGCACTCCGTATCATCTAATACCCAAATGTTTCCCCCCGCTGTCTTTAGATTATTAAAAAGTAAATAAAAACACCCCACATTGAGAGGACTGATTATGGGTCAGGGGATCCGTGATCATAGGGCCCGTCCCAGACCTGGATAAACGGGGGGGGGTGTTAGGAAGGATGTCCCGGTCACTAAGGGAACAGGAACCGGAAACAAAGAAATGTTCTGCATGAAACACCACAAACACAACGTTAACTCACCTCTGAGATCAAAACACTGGCCTCGGAGGTTCAGACAGGTGAGATCCTGTGGACAGACAGACGGACGGACGGACAGAGGGTCGTATTTACATCAGAACGTATGTGAAAGGTTCCTGAATGAAAATGGAAATCACGATTAGAAGCTGAACCCTCACAGCGGCGCCGCAGACTCGCGTCATAAATAATAAATCTCACTCTTCACTGTTGATGCAAATCTTCTATTTTAATTAACCAGGGCTTATTAATTACAAACATCTGGTCATCTGCGGCCGCGTTAATTAGTCCACTGCTCGTGGTGCATGTTTCTAATCCGCGCACATCCATCAGGAAGAGCCCCACAATGACGCGCCGTCTTACTTTCATCTGTAACGAGGACGAGGAACGTTTCAAACACCAAACAGAACCCGTGAAGAGGAAGGACGGGATGAACAACCGCCCGAGCTGCACGCTCTGTGAACTCAGGATCCTGCGTATTAATTCAATTATTAAAATATATTAACACTGTGTTTATAAAGACAAGATTCCCTCGAGGTCACTGGTGTTGAGCGGGTCAGCTTTTTAAAGCTGGGGTCGGTGTTGGGCTGAAAGGCCTCCTCTAATTGGAGCTGAAGGTACGACGGGCAGGTGGGACAGACGGGCTGGAATCAGGGTGTGTCCTCATACATTTGCCTTCCAGACTTGTGCTGGAGAGAGGAGTGTAATTGATTAATAAGTGCGTCGTTTGTCTGGCAGACAGACAGCAGATGGTTGAGGATGTAACAGCCAGCGTGAATCAGACTGATCAAGCCGGATCAATCTGCCGTGAACATTAACGAGACGCCGTCTGAATGGAAGCCATGACTCGGGGCCTCGCGCTGCAGCTTCCTGCGTTCCTTCAGACCCCTCATCTTAATAAACCCACCGTTTGACAAAGCGAGAGAGAGCCGTCCGGCATCCGGCTTTCCCAGAAGACACCGGGGCCCTGCGCCGGCGGGGTTGACGTGGGCCTGCACGCGCCGCTTCCGTTCGGCATCCTCCCCGCAACCGAGGATAAATTATTTAAAATAACACGACCTTTTTATCTCGCATCCTTTGAAGGCAGCAAATTAAAAATGCAAATGGAGCCTGTAATTAATATGCAAATATATTCCTTCCCCGTTAACAATTAGCAATTAAACCTGCAGTGTCTGGCGAGCGCGCGGACAAAACGAGGAACTGGATTTATCGTTCAAAAATGAAAAGATACACAGGATTTTAATTGAGTGGTGAGGCGGCCCGTCCCGCGCGGCGGCGTGGTGGCGAGCGCCTGACGGTAATGGGCCGTAATGCCAAGACGAGGACGAATAAAGACGTCTCCTCCACGCTGCAGGAACTTTCATCAGAGCGTCACCGAGGTCATTAAAGTTTAAACTTATTTATACGGATGCTGTTTGGATCCGCCACGCCGCGCGGCGCCCCCTCGGTGGTGGAAGCAGCGTTTTACATCACAGAGCTTTCTGAGGGACCGCCACCATTAAAACAGGGACGCGGTTCCACTAGAACCCGAGAACCAGTCTGTCTCCATCAGGTTGAAAGGAGGAAGCCCCAGTGGTGCTACAGGAGCAGCTCTGATTGGCTCTCCTCATTAATATTCATGAGGAGGGTGCTGCTGTTAATGTGTGCACCTGAGAGTGAGGCCACACCCCCTAATCCCACTGATCAATACCACAGGTTAATTAAATCAACCTTTCATTTTATCAAATCAAGCCTTTCTGTAGTGAACATTAAAAAGAGGATTAAATTGAAATATTAATATTTATATTTACATCGTAGACAGAAGTTTACGCTCCTCCCAGTTTTTATTTATTACACTCCTGCACGTTTCTAATGACAGAAACTCTTTATTTACTCTCACCGAACCTGAACGATGGACCTGCAGACGACGGGATCTAATGTCTTAACATATAAAAATAAAATATAATAATGAGGATGATGATGCTGATGGAGGTTCTTATTGTTTGTCTGTGTTTATTATGAGGGTGTAACTGAAGTAATTGTGTTTAATTCACACTCAGAGTTAAGTAAAAGCCCACGGGGGCAATAAAAGGCTTTAAATAATCTGGCGGAGCGTCCTCGAGGGACTCGGCCTGCCTGAAAATACCTCATTTGATAAATTTGCTCTTTAGGCAGAGTTCCATTTTGCACGGCCTCATTATGAATTCACACGCAGCGTTCAGTTAAATATCTCTGCTGTTAGCGGCGGCCGCTTAAGCGCGCGTGTTTAACTCTATTTTTAGGTGGGACCACCTACACCCGCTGAACTGCGCCGGCTCTCATTAGCAGCTGAGAGATAATAATACAGAGAGTGTGTTTAATGTGAGTGCTGCTGTTTCAACTAATAATCCTCCTTCATCTCAATCCTCAATTTATGCAGAGAGCAGAAACGATGCTCTTAACACGGCCGGTCGGAGGAAAGATCACGAGGCTCTGAATTATGCATGTGTGTGTGTGTGTGTGTGTGTGTGTGTGTGTGTGTTTTCCATGTTATGGTTGAGCCTTTATCACTCTGCTCTATTTTGGGTGACAGTCGAACCCCGGCAGGAATGATTCTGACCTACGAGCACAGCGTGGAGTCCAATCCCAAAATCCTGGACCAAATAAAGGTGATGCATCTGAACACATGAGACACCAACACACACACATCTGACCATCGCGTCTTAACGGTCTGTGTGTGTTAGTGTCCCAGTATAGAGCAGAGCTCTGTCACCATCATCACACTGGGAGGAGTCTCACATCAATTTACTAGAAAGGCTTAGCTAATAAGCGTAACACACACACACACACACACACACACACACACACACACACACACACACGCTGATGTTGAATATAAAGTTAGAATTTGGACTCATACTGTAGATTTTGGAGGTAAAGCAGCACTCTAACACTAACGATGATGACGATTACTACACGCCTTCGTCTCACATCATCTGCACTCATTAATATAGAAACACTTTAAGGTTCTGCAGGAACGATGCAGGGTTGTTGGAACAGCGTTCAGGTCGTTACTCTGACGATCTGATGACCTCAGCGGTTAGTTAACATGTCATCGTGCACTTCTCTTTGTTTTTTGTTTGTTTGATGGCTGTGTGTTGGTGTCTCATATGTAGATGTTCAGATGCATCACCTTTATTTGGTCCAGGATTTTGGGATTGGGCTCCACGCTGTGCTTCACGCAGCTCTGCTCGTAGGCCAAAACAATTTCTGCCAGGGTTCGACTGTCACCTAAAATAGAGCAGAGTAATAAAGGCTCAACCATAACACGGAAAACAAGAACAACAGGCTTTCATTCCTTATCCACTAATGTAGTGTTTATTGTGTCTTAATGAGTGCTCTGCAATTAGCAGCCCTGATGAAAGCAGCGTTCTTTTTCTGGTACTTCAATAAAACAAGGTTAAAAGCTTTCTGGCTCTGCACAGACACGAGGCACGACACACTCTTAATTTAATTATATAAAACAACAAAACAAAAGAAAGTTTGATGAAACTTCACAGCACACTTTGGTTTTTGTATTTGCCCTTATATGCAAATGTGATTCAGTTCTGTACAGATGTAGATCAGAAGTATATGAGTTCATTCAAGCCCAGCACCAGGACCCCTGCACCAGGACATACACACATACACACACACACAACGTGTACACACACGCAAACTTACACATACACACTCACACACAGCAATGTAACTGTAACAGAATCACATCACACACTGAACATCACACGTCCGTACAATAAACCTGAACTCCATCTCTTCATGGAACTCGGTTTTGAAACGTCTCTTTATTTCATTTTTTGCTGTCCGAACATATAAATACTATTTTGACAAAAAACTAGTTTTCCACAGATATATCTTCACATCAAAGTCGCTATTGAAACAACGCTCTAATCACAAAATACAAATAAAAGAATATTTTTCTGAATTTTTCTGATTTCTGAATAATTATACGGTCAGGATGTCAACAAACTTTGATCTGTGAGTGTGGGGCTGATTATAGAACATTTTAATTTGGTTTGATTATTCTACTCTTTATGTCATTTGTAAAATGTTATTAGAATTCTGACTTATGTCTTATATTAGAATGACTTATGACTTATGTCTTTATATCTCTGATATTATATATATATACATCCATCCATCCATCCATTATCTTCCGCTTTAACCTATATTTAACCTATACAGGGTCGGGGGGGGGGGGGGGGGGGGGGGTTTCCCCTTGCCCATAATTTATTTCATTTCTTTTTAATTAAACCTTTATTTGGACAGGTTAATCTCAGGTTCTCATTTACAAGAGACCTGATTTACACAACATTCCATTAGATTACATTACAACACTCAACTTACAAATATATATATATATATACAATATAAACATATCAGTGAATACAAGTTTCCATAGTGATTTCAAGATCTTTCAATAGAAGTTTAAAGTCCCTAATGTAACCAGGATATGATATTAAAAGAACTTTTTTTTTAATGAATCTAATGATGGACTTTGTCAACTTAAAAATACTGCTCTGTCAAATCTGAACTTCTGGCAACATGATTCAGCTTCATAACATCAGCTCATTAAAGCAATCACGCTTCGTTACCGTGGTGAAGTGTCTCTGAGCTCTCAGCAAAGCCTGACACCATCTCTCCATCTGGAGGAAAGGACACATGCTTATTCTTTCTCCTGGGTGAATCTGCCTCCTCTTCCTCACTGTGACCCTTCATCCTCATCCCGTCCCCCTTCTCTCAACAGCAGGAGTTTCTACAATAGGTTATATGTCTCTGAGCTGTTTCCATGATCCACGTCTGACTCTGATAATGTCCCATCCAGAGACCTCACACGGTGCTGCGAACGATGGAACCGGAGCCTTTACAGAGTCACACGACTCCATCAGCAGCTTCAATAATAAATGATCTGTGCTCTCACTGTGGGTTCTGACATCACACCCGCACCCGAGACTCACCATTCAAACACTGGACCTTAAACCTGTGCGGGGTGTGGACTGAACCTAGATTATTAAAGATAAAGTTAACAGAAATAGTAACTGTCAGGAGCATTCCTTTAATAAGTAAACACAACACTGAATGAAGGTCCAGTTCTGAAGCTTTTGGATCAATGGATCTCAAAGTGCAGCCCAGGGGTAATTAAATAATTAATAAGGGAGTGATGTGTAGGATGTGAGCGGTTATATTAGAATAAATGAAATGTAGTTTATATATAAATACCTCTAAGTATAGAACAGTGGATGTTGGTAAAAAAAATCTAAAGTGTATAAACAATGAAGATCTCATTTAATCCTTTAGTTATTTTATCCTATCCCGGTTCATTGGTAAAAATAAGAGGTTAGAGGAATTTACTAAAACTTTGATGTAAAGAAAATGTGCAGAATCATGACCCACGTGTTCACAAACCACTGAGACATCAGATCATCTGAGTACTGAGACATCAGATCATCTGAGTACTGAGACATCAGATCAACTGAGTACTGAGACCATCAGATCATCTGAGTACTGAGACATCAGATCAACTGAGTACTGAGACCATCAGATCATCTGAGTACTGAGACATCAGATCATCTGAGTACTGAGACCATCAGATCATCTGAGTACTGAGACATCAGATCATCTGAGTACTGAGACATCAGATCAACTGAGTACTGAGACCATCAGATCATCTGAGTACTGAGACATCAGATCAACTGAGTACTGAGACCATCAGATCATCTGAGTACTGAGACATCAGATCATCTGAGTACTGAGACCATCAGATCATCTGAGTACTGAGACATCAGATCATCTGAGTACTGAGACCATCAGATCATCTGAGTACTGAGACGGTGACGTGTGGGATCATTCACATTTAATCTGTTTAATTAAGTGTTGCAGTTAAATCTGAAATGTAACTTTAAAATGCGGCGGCATGGTGGCTTAGTGGTTTAGCATGTTCTCCTCTCAGTGCAATGGATTCCCGGTTCGAATCCTCATCTGGGTGGAGTTTCCATGTTCTCCCCGTGTCCGCGTGGGTTTCCTCCGGGTTCTCCGGTTTCCTCCCACAGTCCAAAAACATGGATCAAGGTCAATTGAGTTCTCCAAATTGCCCCATATAGAGTGTGTGTGTGAGTGAGTGTCCCCCCCCCCATGTCCCTAATAGAGGATAAAGCAGAAGATAATGAATGAACTTTAAAATGCTGTAAAAACCGCGGGCTCAGAGACCTCGGTTCAGTAATTTACCATAAATCGCTTTCTTAATAAATGTTGTATTTTATCTCTTTATTCCAATGAAAACACACCGTACGAGGATTATATGTTCATACTGTTCATCTTCCAATAAACGCTCATAAGTTTTGTTCCCAAAGAATTTAATGTGTTTTACTGAATAGACAAACAAGTGTACAGAAAAAATCATCAATGGTGGGCAACCATTATTTATATATATATAATCCTTAGGTGGGCTGTCCTTCTGTGGGTGAGTGTGAATGGACCTTCCATGTATGGTGCCCACTAAGTCATTACATTTTCACAGCTCGCCCTGTGAATGGACATCCCTACACTTTCCCCCTCACCCCGCAAATGACCATTCCTTCTGTTCCCTGCAGTCATTCAGAAGCTGTTTAAACTATTCATTCATTCATTCATTCATTCATCCATTATCTTCCACTTTATCCTCTATTACATTTACATTTGGTCATTTATTGGATGCTTTTATCCAAAGCGACTTACAAGGTGAACACAGGGTTCATCACAACATCCCTGGAGCAATGAGGGTTAAGGGTCTCGCTCAAGGTCCCACACTGGTAACTTCAGTGGACCTGGAACCACCAACCTTCAGATTGATAACCCAACGCCCTGACCACTGAGCTACCACTCAGGGTTATTAGGGCTATTAGGCTCGTGAGGGGGTTCCCCATGTCCATCCAGGGGAGAACATTTCGGGCACTGGGCAGATACACCCAGGACAGGACGCCAATCTATCGCTGGGCACACACTCACTCACACACACTCTATATGGGGCAATTTGGAGAACTCAATTGACTTGATCCATGTTTTTGGACTGTGGGAGGAAACCGGAGAACCTGGAGGAAACCCAGATGGACACGGGGAGGACATGGAAACTCCACCCAGATGGCGCTGAGAGGAGAACATGCCAAACCACTAAGCCACTGTGCCGCCCTGTTTAAACTATGTGAGTAAACTAAATGTCATTACAAAAATAACAAAAACCGCACAAATAATGCAGTTCATGTGTTTTTATGTTTAATGAATTCGAACATTGCTCCACGACTGACAGACTTTTCAAACATTCCATTACAAAAACGTTATAAAGACGCATACGTTTCAGAACTACACTTCCCATGTATCCCTGTGAACCCGGGCGATGACGTCAGCGGTACTAACCAATCACAGGCGGCGGCTTGTTTCCGGTAGTGCAGATTTGCGGGAAGTTTGGAGGTCCGGTTCGCCTCAGACAGTTAAACATTTAAAGGTTTGTTTTTAATTGTAATTAAATTAATTATTCTGTTTAATGAGCTCTCATTAGATCAGCAGCACGCTGTAACCGATTACAGCGTCGGGGGTTGATTTCGGAGGCGGCTTTGTGAAGCTAAGAGACTTTGTGTGCTTTTAATGAATTCAGAACGTTGCTTTAAAACGCTGCGTCATTTTAATTTAACTCGACACAACTCGACACAACTCTGCAGAACTCGACAGAACTCTACAGAACTCGACAGAGTTTCTTTACCTCACTGAGTGCAGACTGCGAGCCTGAGGCGGCTGAAGCGAGTCGTTAGCACTTTAGCTCTTTATTAAAGTGAATCTGCAGAATAACTCTCAATTATATCTGCATTTCAGGATTAAACATCACAATCCGGGTGTTAATTATCAGTGTGTTAATTATCAGTGTGTTAATTGTTGTTTCTGAGGTAAAGAAAGTGAAACGAGAAGCTCCTGATCATCGTCCTGAGGACGGGTTCTAATCCGACACTGTGCCCTACATCAAGTCCACTAGGTGCAGGGTGCAACAGCGGACTGCTTTAAGATTAAACACTGCGTAGAGTGTTTAATAGAATAAGCGTGCTGTTATAATAATATATAAAATAATGTCGTCCCTCAGTTCTGATCGTATTTGCAGAACTCTCAGTGATTATTATGAATGAATGAATCGGGATGCTGAGTGTGAGTTAGAACACTTCTTTTGTTTGGTGTGTTAGTAATAAAATCTCTGTAGAGGATTAAAGATCTGAAACAGCACAGACAGGTAGAGAACAGGAGATGGAACCTGTTGGAATGGAATGTGGGTGTGGTGGGGGGTGGGTGGGTGTGGTGGGGGGTGGGTGGGTGCGGTCCTATTGGGTGCCTGGGTGTGATGCTGTTGGGTGAGTCAGTGCAGGGTTGTTGGGTGGGTGTGGTACTTTTGGGTGGGTCGGTGCGGGGCTTTTGGGTGAGTGTGTTGGTGCTGCTGTTGGGTGGGTGGGGCGGTGTTGATGTTGGGTGGGTCAGTGCAGGGTTGTTGGGTGGGTGTGGTACTTTTGGGTGGGTCGGTGCGGGGCTTTTGGGTGAGTGTGTTGGTGCTGCTGTTGGGTGGGTGGGGCGGTGTTGATGTTGGGTGGGTCAGTGCAGGGTTGTTGGGTGGGTGTGGTACTTTTGGGTGGGTCGGTGCGGGGCTTTTGGGTGAGTGTGTTGGTGCTGCTGTTGGGTGGGTGGGGCGGTGTTGATGTTGGGTTAGTCGACAATCAAGAACCTCGTCCTGAATTCGGAACAACTGCAGGCGTCTAGCTGTGTATAAACAGTTTGGGGAGGGCCCTTTCCTGTTACAGCAGGAGTGAGTCTTCATAAAGTCATGGGTGATGAGGTTAATGAAGAAGAACATAAGTGAAAACATCTGTAGTGTGAAAACTGGTACAATGCAAATAGGGATCCATCTTATTATGGGATGTCCTTAAAGCCCCTGTAGGTGTATGTGTCTGTGGTTATAACGTGACTGTGGGAGGTGATTGGTGTCATACTTCACCCAGGTCAGATGCCACCCAAAGCAAAAGCAGCCGGCAAAGGAAAAGCTCCAGCCAAGAGGAAGCTGGCAGAGGAGTTTCCACCGGGGGAAGTTCTGACCGACACGGCAAAGAAGAGCTGGACAGTCGGGCCCCCCGTGGGGCAGGGGGGCTTCGGCCTCTTATATCTGGGTAAGTGTCTATGGTCACATCCATTCCTAAAAGCGGCGGTGTCCTTCAGTGTGGTAACGCTCTGTCTCCGTCTCCGTCAGCGAACGAGCACACGTCCAAAGCGGTGGGAGCAGACGCCCCGTACGTCATCAAAGTGGTAGGTTCCACCCGGTTTTATTCAAACGTACCACTAGAACATTCAGTTTAGTGTTCTTCACCAACATCGCCGAGTGATCAGGATTCAGCCGAACGGATTCTCATCTGATAATGAGCTCATGACCTGAAGACATTAATTATTTCTTATCTAAATGGTGGGTGGCTTAGTGGTTGGCATGTTCTCCTCTCAGCACTGGGGATCCAGGTATGAATCCCAATCTGGGTGGAGTTTCCATGTTGTCCACGTGGGTTTCCTCTGTGTTCTCCGCTTTCCTCCCACAGTCCAAAAACACGGATTCAAGGTAAATTGAATGCTCTAAATTGCCCCATATAGAGTGTGTGAGTGAGTGTGTGTCCAGTGATAGATTGGCGCCCTGACCTGGGTGTATCTGCCCAGCGCACGAAATGTTCTCCTCTGGATGGGCATGAAGAGCCCCCCCCTCCACCAGCAGCCCACCCCTCCACACACATACATGTATGTACCCCCTGCCCCGCCACATCAGCCCTCAACCAAAACCCACTAAGAGACGTCTGAATTGCTGAATGATTGTGATGAAGGTTCTGCACATCGTTCGTTATCTGATTTAAATGTTGACTTCATTAAGAGAGAGCTGATGAGCTGCTGCTGCTCCCACAGCAAGAATTACATCATCATTATATTATTATTATTATGTTCTCTCAGGAACCCAGTGATAATGGACCTCTGTTTGCTGAACTGAAGTTCTACATGCGAGCAGCTAAACCTGATCTGAGTATGATGACTACACACACACACACACACACACACACACACACACACATATTAGCGCAGAGTGTTAATTAAAGAAAGTTGTGATGTGAGTGCGGGTCCTGAGCACGGTGCCGCCGCCGCCGCCGGGGTTCTGCTGTTCTCCTCGAGGTCACAGCAATAGGTTTTATTTAATAACAAATGAAATGTTAGTGTCCCCCGATGACGAGCCGTTATATTACCTCACTCATGCTTTATTCATTAGTAAACACTGACGAAGGTAAACATTTGTCCCGCCAGCAGATTAGCCGGAGGCTCCGCGCCGCCGTCCCGCGGGGATCCTGCCGTTATTGGCTTTAGCATCTAATTTAATCTGAAGGAGGTCCAGGACAGAGCTGTCCATACCGCACATACGCTTAAAGTGGTCCTCAGGTTTCATTGTCTCTCATTTGAGGTCCATGAGGAGAACTCTGAGGAACCCTGCAACCGATTCATCATCAGTGCTTCAGGGTTCTAGAGTTTTTAACATCAGATAATCTGATTAATCTCCAGATTCTGAAACGTCCGCTGATCTGACCTTCATTCAATCCTGTTCTTTCAGTTGGAACCTGGATGAAGTCTCGGAAGCTGAAGTACTTGGGGGTTCCAAAGTACTGGGGTTCAGGACTCCATGAGAAAGGTGGGAACAGGTGAGATCATTATGGTACAAATGTTGGTAGGTTCCCTTCATCTCACACACACACTCATACACACTTCCAACTAAATCTTCAGATTGGTGATCACTTTCTATAGTGCAGATACAATAAACTGATGTCATCAGCGTTCTGCTGGAGAACTGGAGAATGTTCCGTTATATGGTCTTATGGACACCATGTCCACATGTATCCGATCACCTCCTCTAAATCTAAATCGTTCTGCAGGTGATGGTCAGAGGAATCTATTGTAATTTGTAGCTTCGCGTCTCCGTCCTGTGGATGATGTGAGGTCAGTCAGGAGATCAGACGGTGTGGGCATGCTCTGATGTTTCAGGTACAGGTTCATGGTGATGGACAGGTTTGGGATGGATCTTCAGAAGAAGTTTGAGCAGAGCGGGAGAAGATTTCCACGAAAACTGGTCCTCCAGCTCGGCCTAAGACTCGTGAGTTCCTTTCAAAAGAAACTGACGTGAGACGCGTTGGACGTGTTAAGCGGGAGGCGGCGGGTCGTACAGGTGATGTCCTGTAGCTGTGGATGATGATCTTTCTTGATCTCCTCTCTTCAGCTCGACATCCTGGAGTACATCCATGAGCATGAGTACGTACACGCTGATATTAAAGCCTCCAACCTTCTGCTGTCCCATCAGAACCCCAACCAGGTGAGACAGACAGACAGACAGGTTCTGTTAAATATTGATGACACACTCTGAATTATAGTTCATCTGTGGATGAGGTGCCTCCTGCGAGCACTAACAGCTTTGTGTTGGGTGGTTGATTCAGGTGTACCTGGTGGATTATGGATTAGCTTACAGGTTCTCACCAGGAGGGGTGCTAAAGGAGTACAAAGAGGACCCGAAGAGATGCCACGATGGGACCATTGAGTTCACCAGCATCGATGCACATAAAGGAGTGTGTAAGTAAACATCTGCTCTGTGGCGGGGGGGGGGGATTAATGTGGTACGTGGTTCTCACTGGGGTTCTCACCGGGTTCTGACAGCTCCCTCCAGAAGAGGAGATCTGGAAATCCTGGCGTACTGTATGATCCAGTGGCTGTGCAGCCGTCTGCCGTGGGAGGACAGACTCCAGGACGCGGTGTACGTCCGAGACTCCAAACTCAGGTACTCATTACAGACCAGTGAAGTCTCCACGGTCCAGTGTGGGGGTGGAGAACATCATGTAGGAACATCATCTCCACAGTGAAGATGAAGAACGTCTGATCTGAACTCCAGGTTTAAACTCTTCTAGATGCAGAAACAATGTCCGAGAGTTCCTGAAGAACTGTTTTAGTCCCGACCCTGAACCAGGTGAGAGTCTCTCTCTCTCTCTCTCTCTCTCTCTCTTCATTACTCTCCAAATTCAGTCCAAATTCTAAATGTGTAGAACTGAAAAAGCCCCTGAGATGAGAGGAACCTTTGTACCCCGGCCCGTCGGTAATTGTTCTGAAGCACTTCCTGATCGGATGCTCTAACGGGAGAACGTGCGAGCGGCGTAATGAGCGTCGACCCGCTGATTAAAGTCTAATGACTGCTAATGGAGGTGCACTAATTCCCTCCGTTCTCTCGCTTTGACTTGTGCTAATGCGAGTTCTGCAGCACGTGTTGGGGTCCAAACATCAGGAACCTCAGAAACGTAGAACCCACCTTTAAAGATCAGAGGAGTTTGTGTTTGCAGAAGATGAAGTCACATCAGTCGTACTGATCAATACCACATGATTAAAGACGTTCTGCAGGTGAGGTGATGGTTCCACCCAACATCAGAGAACCCGTAATGAGTTCCGCACACAACAGAGCCATTATTCAGGGTTCTAATGTGTGACGTGTGTAAAGGAAGCAGGGTTCCACCAGCAGGGTTCTGGACAGAGGATCTGGGGTTCCAGGTGTAGGGTTCCTGCAGCAGTAGATGGGGTTGAGTAGAACCTCTGAAGTGCTGGTTGAAGGAAACACTCCTGTCGTCGGTTTTGAAGGAAGAAACCTTGTGAGGACCGAGGCTCAGTGGGCAGTGATCCTTTTGGGGGGGGGGTTTGTTAGGAGTGTAGGACATTAACATGTGTTGATGATGATGTAAGGTTCTAAGGTTGACGTGCAGTGTGGTGGTGGATCAGCACTCGTTCTGTGTGCCGTGTGGAACCCCCGCCGTCATCAAAGTTTCAGTAAACTCCTGAACTCCTCCCCATGTGACACTCTCATCACTCTCCCTCCCTCTCTCGCTCGCTCTCTCTCTCTCTGCCCCCCCCCCTTTCTAAATGGGAGGCGGTTGAGGTGGCACGTCTGAAGCCGGTTGACGGGCGTGGCGGCAGTAGCGTTCTGTCCTCAGGCTGTTGTCTCAGCGCGTGGTGGTGGTGACGGGGGGCGGCGCGCTCCGCCGGGCCATCGGGGGGCGACGTTCCGTTTGGCGCGACACGCCGAGCGGCCGTGGGGGAGGCGCGCCGCTGTGTGAGGAACGTCCTCTGGTGGTTCCGTTTCCCGTTCTTCTGCTGAACGTAGCCCGGAGGTCAGAGTGTCACGGTGGGGGGGGTCAGCCCGTCACATTCCACACACCGTGTGCACCCCCCCCCCCCAAACTCCCAGCATGCACCTCTGTCCTGCACGTAACCCACATTTTGAGAACGAGGTGCATGCTGGGAGTCTGGGTCCGGTCACTTCACACCGGACCTCGGCTCTCTGTCCATTAGAGGAAATGGTCAAGTTTATGGAGGAAGTGATGTCACTGAGCTACAGCGACGAGCCCGACTATGAGAAGCTGCGGGGTGTTCTGCGGCAGGGTCTGAGGAACATCGGCGTCACCGACGACGACCGGCTGACGTTCCCCGCGGCCGGAGCCGCCGCGGAACCTCCAGCAGTGAGGGTGAGTGGAGCTCCTCTGAGGATCCTCAGAACCCGGGCTTGGTGTTTGATCTCGGTGATGATGTAACGATGTGAGGGTGATCGGCTCGAATCGGAACTCCGATTTCAGACTCAGAAGAGAAAGAAAGCTGCAGCCGTGGTTCAACTGTCCTCTGATGAAGATGAAGATGATGAAGATGAATCTCCAAAGAAGAAGAGACGAGCTCCTCAGAAGAGTAAGATCT
>JAFMOC010000193.1:1085000-1090000 GCA_019802505.1 Corydoras sp. C115 | reverse complement strand
GATCCCACCACACCAACACCTCAGCACATCAACCGTCATGGTTCCTCATGCAGATCCCACCTCAGCAGATCAACCGTGATGGTTCCTCATGCAGATCCCCACCACACCGACACCTCAGCAGCACCGTCCTCACAGCAGGAACTCAGATCAGACTCCAGATGAGAGCAGGAACCAAATAAGTTCCTATATTAATATAAGGTTCTTGTAAAGAACAGGACTGAAGCACGGGGCGGGGTCTCTCTCTCTCTCTCCCCTTTATCATTAGTGTATATGTTTGTTTTGGGCCTATCCCTGCTTGTCTCCTCACTCTGAGGTCACATGGTACCAATCTCTGGATGATGGTCTGATCTGAGTACAGTCTCTGTAATCAGGAGGCGTGGCTTCACTCTGATTGGCTGATCATTACAGAGACTCTGAGCCTGTGGGTTATTTTTGTCTTTAAGTCGGTGGAGTCCCCCTCTGAGTCCCGGTCCTCACAAGGGACTTTTCCTTGCCGCTGTCACTTCATTTTTTTTTTTGGTTCTGAATGTTAATTTGAGGTGGGACCCCGGGTCAGTGCTGATGACCCTGAGAATCCGGACCTCAGGACAAACGGACTTTCATCATCATCATCATCATCATCAGGAGCGTGCTGATTGGTTCTTGGTTCAGATCTGAAGTGGGATCATCTGAATGGTTCTTGTTCCCGGGTGAATGTTGTGGTGTTTGCCGTCGGCTGTGGGTTCTCCGTTCCCGCGGTCGGGGGCGATGCCGAGGGAAGCTCTGCTCCTGTTTGTTTTGGGAGGCGTTCCGCGGGGGCGCGATCGATGGCTGCAGCGGCGTGGAGTAAAGTGAACCCCCGCCTGCGTTCTTCCCCTTCTTTAGCGCTGACCCCGGGGGCGCACAGCCATTGCCACGCAGCAGGGGGCACTAGCACATAATGATGGCACACTCAGGGCACACGGGTGGGTTGGGGGTGTTTTCGGGGAGGGTGCAGCATTTAAACACAACACTGGCACCTGTTCCGAGCGCGGGGGGGAGGGGGGAGGAGCGGCTCTGATGGGCCCGAGTGCGGCCATCGATTGACCCACGTTTAAATCCGCCGCTCGGCTCCGTGGCCCCCCTCCCGGCGGCGGGGGCCTGTCACAGGGCCCCCATGCTGAAGCGTGAATCTGACTCAGCGGTGCTTTAAACGGCACTCAGGACCCCCGCACGCTCTCTAATGGTGATGTCCGATCCGCCCACGGCGCCGGAGTTTGGAACTTCTTGGTTCTCAGTGGACGTCCCGGCGGTCAGAGGTTTGGCCTCATGGACACGTGCTCCTCATCAACCTGCAGATTCCCACATCAACGTTCTCTCAGGTTCTATAGGAGGGAGGTTTCAAACAATGGACATGACGGCAAAATGCCCCGATCGCCCCCTGGTGGCGGGCTGCGGTATCGGTGTTAGATCACGCTGATATCCATCCATCCATCCATTATCTTCTGCTTTATCCTCTATTAGGGTTGCAGGGGGGTGGGGGTTCCCCATGCCCATCCAGGGGAGAACGTTTCGGGCGCTGGGCAGATAGACCCAGGACAGGACGCCAATCTATCGCTGATATCAGCTGAACAAAATGATTTGATTAGACTTTAAATTTAATAAGATCTAAAGTCATATGGTAATCCATCCATCCATCCATTATCTTCCTCTTTATCCTCTATTAGGGTCGCGGGGGGGGGGGGGTTCCCCATGCCCATCCAGGGGAGAACGTTTCGGGCGCTGGGCAGATACTCCCAGGACAGGGCGCCAATCTATCACTGGGCACACACTCACTCACACAGACACACTCTATATGGGGCAATTTGGAGAACTCAATTGACTTGATCCATGTTTTTGGACTGTGGGAGTAAACCGGAGAACCCGGAGGAAACCCACGCGGACACGGGGAGAACATGGAGACTTCACCCAGATGGGGATTCGAACCGGAAATCCCTAGTGCTGAGAGGAGAACATGCCAACCACTAAGCCCGTCATATGATAATGATCTAGAAATTCATATATTTATGTAACACTGACCTCGTGGCGTCCCGTGGGTAAGTTGGGCTTTACGGGTCTGGTGCTTGTGGTGTGGTGGTGGTGGTGGTGTGGTTGTTGTGGTGTGGTTGTTGTGGTGTGGTTGTTGTGGTGGTGTGGTTGTTGTGGTGGTGTGGTTGTTGTGGTGGTGTGGTTGTTGTGGTGTGGTGGTGGTGTGGTGGTGGTGTGGTGGTCTGGTAGTAGTGGTGGTGGTGGTACTTGTGGTGTGGTGGTCTGGTAGTAGTGGTGGTGGTGTGGTGTGGTGGTGGTGGTCCTTGTGGTGTGGTGGTCTGGTAGTAGTGGTGGTGGTGTGGTGTGGTGGTGGTGTGATGGTGGGGGTGGTGCTTGTGGTGTGGTGGTGTGTTGGTGGTGGTGTGGTGGTGGTGGTGGTGCTTGTGGTGTGGTGGTCTGGTAGTGGTGGTGTGGTGGTGGTGATGGTGCTTGTGGTGTGGTGGTCTGGTAGTAGTAGTGGTGGTGGTGGTGGTCTGGTAGTAGTGGTGGTGGTGGTGTGGTGGTGGTGGTGGTGATGGTGGTGGTGTGGTGGTGGTGGTGTTGTGGTGTGGTGGTGGTGTTGTGGTGGTGGTGGTGTGGTGGTGGTGGTGGTGCTTGTGGTGTGGTGGTGTGGTGGTGGTGGTGTGGTGGTGGTGGTGTGGTGGTGGTGGTGGTGATGGTGGTGGTGTGGTGGTGGTGGTGGTGCTTGTGGTGTGGTGGTGGTGGTGGTGGTGGTGGTGTGGTGGTGGTGGTGGTGCTTGTGGTGTGGTGGTCTGGTAGTAGTGGTGGTGGTGGTGGTGATGGTGGTGGTGGTGGTGGTGGTGTTGTGGTGTGGTGGTGGTGTTGTGGTGGTGGTGTGGTGGTGGTGGTGGTGCTTGTGGTGTGGTGGTCTGGTAGTAGTGGTGGTGATGGTGTGATGGTGGTGGTGGTGGTGGTGGTGGTGGTGGTGGTGGTGGTGTGGTGGTGGTGGTGTTGTGGTGTGGTGGTGGTGTTGTGGTGGTGGTGGTGGTGCTTGTGGTGTGGTGGTCTGGTAGTAGTGGTGTGGTGGTGTGGTGGTGGTGTGGTGGTGATGGTGGTGTTTGTGGTGTGGTGGTCTGGTAGTAGTGGTGTGGTGGTGTGGTGGTGGTGTGGTGGTGATGGTGGTGTTTGTGGTGTGGTGGTCTGGTAGTAGTGGTGGTGGTGGTGTGGTGGTGGTGCTTGTGGTGTGGTGCTGGTGATGGTGGTATTATGGTGGTGGTGGTGGTGGTGTGGTGTTGTGGTGGTGGTGTGATGGTGGTGGTGTGGTGGTGGTGTGGTGGTGGTGTTGTGGTGTGGTGGTGGTGTTGTGGTGGTGGTGGTGTGGTGGTGGTGTTGTGGTGGTGGTGGTGGTGCTTGTGGTGTGGTGCTGATGATGGTGGTATTATGGTGGTGGTGGTGGCGGTGGCAGCACTCCACAAACGCAGAACCCTCCACCTAATTAATAACGGTGGGTTCTTTCACTCAGGACTGAACCCTCATTAGAGCCGAGCGTGTGAATCTGATCTGTAGGTCATGTGCCGAGGGCCCCGGTCAGCGGGTTCTCTGAGTTCTGCGTTGCTGTGATATGGAGACGTGTCTCTCGTGTCTCTCGTGTGAATGAAATTGATTGTTGGTGTTTACCGAGGCGTCCTCACGTCGATGCGAGGTGGCCGATGTAAAGAGCTCTCGCGCTGCCGTTGCGCTACATTTGTGATTCTGGTTGTGTGTAAATATTAGAAAACAGCGGGTTCTCGTGTCTGCGCAGAGACGGGCGGGCGGTGGGGCTGATCGCTATTGTGCTGCCGCTACACCGGTCCTCCTGCTGTTTCTAATCTGCCGCCGCCGCTGCGAGCCAAACTGGACAGGCATTTACTGTCGCGGCGGGGGGGCGCTGACAACAGAATGTTAAACACTCCACCGCTCGCAATTTGGAAGACGACGGCGGACGCCATGAGATGTAGATTCACCTTTAATTTCACTTCTGAGTGAAACGATGGAGAAACGGCTCAGAGATAACAGGTGGACTTTTCTCTTTACTTTGGTCTGCGGGGGGCGCCGCAGTTTTAAATCACTGACTAAATACCTCTCATCTCATCTGCTGAGCCAACACCACCGAGGTCCACAACATCTGCGCGCAGAACCCGCGCTGGCTGGGAGAACATGCCAAAGCTCATCTTTTATTTGACGTGAGGCGCGTTAGTGAATGAATGTCTCTGTCTCAGGGTTGAATCTTCACCGGTCTCATCGTCTTCATCAGACGGATTCGGGGTTCGAACCCGGGACGCCGGGCTGTGAGGTGGGTGAGGCTTTGCGCTCGGCAGGTCGTGAGTTCGGTGTAAAGCAGTTGGACCCGCGAGCTTCACCTCGGCCTGCGAGACACGATCGGCTTCATCAGGTTCCTCTGTCTCAGAGTCAAAACCTCCTCTGATGTCTACACTGCACTCTCTCTCTCTCTCTCTCTCTCTCTCTCTCTCTCTCTGTCTCTCTCTCTCTCTGTCTCTCTCTCTCTCTCTGTCTCTCTCTCTCTCTCTCTCTCTCTCTCTCTCTCTCTCTCTCTCTCTCTCTCTGTCTCTCTCTCTCTCTCTCTCTCTCTCTCTCTCTGTCTCTCTCTCTCTCTGTCTCTCTCTCTCTCTCTCTGTCTCTCTCTCTCTCTCTCTCTCTGTCTCTCTGTCTCTCTCTCTGTCTCTCTCTCTGTCTCTCTTTCTGTCTCTCTCTCTCTCTCTGTCTCTCTGTCTCTCTCTCTCTGTCTCTCTCTCTCTCTCTCTCTCTCTCTCTCTCTCTCTCTCTCTCTCTCTCTCTCTCTCTCTCTCTCTCTCTCTGTCTCTCTCTCTCTCTCTTCTCTGTCTCTCTCTCTGTCTCTCTCTCTCTGTCTCTCTGTCTCTCTCTCTGTCTCTCTCTCTCTCTCTCTCCTGTCTAGGTCTCTCTGTCTCTCTCTCTCTGTCTCTCTCTCTGAATCTCTCCTCTCTCTCCTCTCGGAT
>JAFMOC010000193.1:1067500-1077500 GCA_019802505.1 Corydoras sp. C115 | reverse complement strand
TTTAATGAGGTACGGCGTGAGGAGCCCATGCCATTACTTACACCATATTTCTTCCAGTTCCACGTCTTCTGATGACACTCCAACTCGGCGGCGTGAATCATCAGCGCCAGACTTTTATTGTGGATGATCTATGCCGTGGCGTTGAGTGAAAGGAAAATAAGCGCGTGGAAGTGTTTGTGTTTATGGCTTTAGAGGGAAGGAGATAAATGACCCGGCTTTTTTATTTCGTTTTAATGAAGAAGGGATTGAGGGAGTCCCTGTCCCCGCGGCATTAATCTGATTCCACCCTCTCAGTAGACGCCAACACCACTTTTCCTCACCACACTTCTCTCTGACCTAGTTGCCGGTCCGGATCGAGGACGTCCACGTTTCTGGTGCACATGCTCTGGATGTAGACCCGAGGTGACCCGCGGAGTCACATGACCACCCGGGCTGACCGCCGCCACCTTTAGAACATTAAATCCAAATGCGGTGTGAATCAGCGTGGTCAGCGTGATGGAGGTGTGTTTCTGTGCTGTAAACACGGCGGGGGGCGGGGGGGGCCGCCTGTGCTGTAAACACGGCGAGGGGGGGCGAGGGGGGGCGGCCTTTAACATGCACATTTTATATCTTAAGAGCTCGATTTGACGTTGCCGACCCCGACCTTTGATCTTGTTTAAATGATAGAATCAGAGTCCTGCCCCCTGATGGATGGATCGGGCGCTCGGCTGAAGCCCCCCCGTTTTCTTCAGACTCATTAAAGTTTATAAATGGATGTGCTGCGGCTCGTTTATCAGAATTATTAACCTGCTCGTTTATCCTGGGTTAAAGCCCCCTGACGGGGTCAGGCCCGCCGCCCGGTGGCCGCCGCTCCCCTCCGTAATGCGTTTTGGCTCGGCGCGCCGGACGGCCTCGGAGAGCGAGCGCCGCTCACGCTACATAATCAGCGTCCCTCTGAGCGGCGCGGCACGGCGCGTCCCCCCGGCCGGCGTCCGCTCAGACCCTCCCGTCCCAGAGCAGCACCTCATCCGTCCTCCCGACGTTGCGCCCGCGCTCCAAACCGTATTAGCCGAGTCACCTTATGCTCTCCACGCGAGCTCGGCTCGATTGTTCAGCATTAATTGGATACTCAGTTCCCAATTACGCCACGGGCGCGAGGGGCGAGCGCACAACAACACGGCCTGCGCTCCCTTCAGTGGGACTTCATTAAAGCGACTAGTGCAGCGCTTCCTCAGGGAGTGTGGACACACACACACTCACACACACTCACACACACACACACACACACACACTCACACACACACTCACACACACTCACACACAATGGCTCAGTGTCATAGGGCTGAAGCATGGGAACAGTTATAGCACAGAAAACTTAATTACACACTCGTGTGTGTGTGTGTGTGTGTGTGTGTGTGTGTGTGTGTTCCTACACTTGTAAAGTTTTAGTTATTAATTAATTAAATTGCTGTTCATTAGTTGGTGTGTGTGGTGTGTGTGGTGCAGGGTTATGATGTTAATGTGATTATATCTGTTCACCTCATATCACGCTGACCTGAACGAGCCGCTGCTGAGTAACTGTGACATCATGAACCTCGCATGATGACATCACGGACTCCACCACGGACTCCACCACGGACTCCATCACAGACTCCATCACGGACTCCACCACGCTGCCTGATCACTGCTGCTGCTTCAGAGCAGAGAGATGTTACCACCAGGACCTGTGAGAAAAACACTTTGATCCTGCTGCTCAGCATGACCTCATGGGTTTCAACCTCAACACAACCTCAGGTCCACAACCTCAACACAGCCTCAGGTCCACAACCTCAGGTCCACAACCTCAACACAGCCTCAGATCCACAGCCTCAGGTCCACAGCCTCAGGTCCACAGCCTCAGATCCACAACCTCAACACAACCTCAGGTTCACAGCCTTGGTTCCACAAACTCAGTTCCACAGCCTCAGGTGCACAACCTCAGGTGCACAACCTCAGGTCCACAACCTCAGGTGCACAACCTCAGATCCACAACCTCAGGTCCACAACCTCAGGTGCACAACCTCAGGTTCACAGCCTTGGTTCCACAAACTCAGTTCCACAACCTCAGGTGCACAATCTCAGGTCCACAGCCTCAGGTCCACAGCCTCAGGTCCACAATATCAGGTCCACAGCCTCAGGTCCACAGGCTTGGTTCCACAAACTCAGGTCCACAAACTCAGGTCCACAATCTCAGGTCCACAACCTCAGTTCCACAGCCTCAGTTCCACAGCCTCAGGTCTTTATTTTCATTCAAGGTGATCCATGTGAGCAGGTAGTGGTCAGGTTTTATGACCTCATCACCTCCTCAGCAGGACATTTTAATTATTTCTCTTGTTTTCCTCTTTAACTCAGTAATCTCTTAATGGACTCTGGGTTGCCAGCGCTGGTGGAAATCCACCCTCAGAGTGTAAACATGGCCAGTGTGTCTCTGGGGGTGTAATTGTGTGCGCGCTCATCCTTTTTCCAGCCTGGTCCTTTATCGTTGTTTGTGTTCTTACCGATGTAATTGTTGTGTGTGTGTGTGTTGTGTGTGTTGTGTTGTGTGTGTGTGTTGGGGAGCAGTAGATGCAGAGGTGTCCATTGGATCTCTGGAGAACCTGGAGATATGATCTTCTGCATCTTCCACTTTAATGAAGCCCCGCAGAGGGCAGGCGGGGGGGGGGGGGGCTCCTCTGGGTCACCTGCCTTTAATTGGACTTTAGTAGCCTATTAACGCTGCCGGCTGCAGGACCTCCTGTGGCCACTTTGCTGCCACTTTGCGGGTTCTAAACTGGTGTAAAACCTGGAGGGAGGTGGATCTGAGCTCCTGCTGGCGTGAGACCCATCCCCTGATGTCCCAGCAGTCCGATCCGCAGTGTGTAGTGACCTCATTACATCATTATAATGCATTCACCGTCCGATAACCCCACTGTCCGATCTGACTCGTGATCGGTGTTCCATTTCATGCCTGAGTTGTGCCTCACTGTCTCCCTCTATTGCTCTCTCTCATGTACACACTTCAGTCCTTTGGAGAATCAGTCATGTGACACACAGACCCCCCCCCCCCACCCCCACCCTACTTTATAGTGGTGATAACGATCTCTGCTCTAGATCTTTTTTTTTAATACATTAAGTCTGATCTCTCCTGAAAAATCACTTAAAACTGGATTAAGATTTCTCTCTCTCTCTCTCTCTCTCTCTCTCTCTCTCTCTCTCTCTCTTTTGTTTACTATCTCCAGGCTCTACTCTGAGCGTGGACGTCCTGTCTGTCTCCGGCTGCTTGGTGGAAAGGTTGGACGATTACTGATTTCCCAGTAGAACTGGCGGTACCTGCAGGCCCCATTAAAGCCATCTGTAGAGTGTGTCCTTGTTTATCTGCTCGCTGCTCTTTTGGGAGCTACCAGCATGCCCCCCCCCCCGTCCCCCCCCCCCACACACACACACCCAGAACCACCACTGGACCCCGGCTCCTTCCCAGACCCTGCAGCTGGGCTCCCTGTGGTACCGAGCGCGATGCCCCCTTTAGGTTGGCGCTGTGTGGTGCCAGCCCTCACACCACCCTCTGCCAGGCGTCTTCAGGTCCATTAGCGCTCTCCATCCGAGCCGGGGGAGCCGCCGAGAGTGGCGTTTCCAGAGCTTGTCGTCGGCGTGGTCCCTCTGAGCGCCTCAGACCTCGTAAACTTGGACTTGCGGCGGAGTTTGCAGCATAAATAAGTCTCTTTGATTGTTAACCGAGAACTTACTACACTCTTGGGCGGGCGGCGGGTGGGCGGGCGGGCGAGAGAGAGAGAGAGCGAGCGAGCGGGACAGTGGCCCCGCCGCCGCGTTCCCTCCACCCCGGCACCCCCGGTGCCTCTGATCTTTCTGACGATTCAGGGCACGCTCTCTTCATTACCGCCGGCCACCGGGGACTTGTTTTTTCTGCAAGATTAATGAGCGCCGCGGAAATTCTCCAGCGCATCTCGATAATTAAGTCTTTGTTTATCAAAAAACAAGTTATATTAGGAGCAGGAAATTCACAGTAATTATTCATAATCCTAACAATTCAAGTGTAGCTACCTCATTTGCCTGTGTAATTCTGCTTTTTAATTTCTTGCATACATTTGCATATTAATTTTGCCCATCGGCGGCTGCAGGCCTCAGACAGCACTTGTTCTACCCCCCCCCCCGACCCCCCCCCCCCACTCTGCTCGTCTTTCCACGTGATGTTTTTCACGGGGTGAGGCTCAGTTGGGTGGCATTTCACTGGGTGTAATGATAAATTATGAATTTTTCTAATTTGCCGCATAATGAAGTACCCCCCCCCCCGCCCCCCCCCCACATCCAGTCTTATCCGGTTCCTCCCACACGCCTGTCCGGACGCGGCGCCGCAGCGCTCATGCGGTCATCGGGGAGGGAGGGGGGGAGGGCGGGCGGGCGGGCGGGCGGGCATCGGGGCGACCTCATTTCCACTGATTTACATGCTGCCTCCCTGATGCCGTGTACATCTGTGCCGGTCCAGCGCGGGCATGGGGACACGAGTCCGGTCGCAGACGTGTAGCTACACGTGTTTGAGACGCGATGGCGTCTCGAGGTCCCGAAGAGAGAGCGGGATCTGATTCACTTCATTATTTATTAATTAAATGAGTTCTGATGTATAAATACAACGCAGGACGTCAGATCAGTGACGGGTCTCGTCTTTATTTATTTATTCATTTATAGCTGCAGGAAAACCAGCCGTCCAGTGAACGTCCCTCCCTTTAGAACCCTTTAATATTTACATTTAGTGGACGCTTTTGTCCAAAGCAACTTATAAAGCCAGCACAGGGTTGGTACAGCGCCCCCTGGAGGGTCTCGCTCAAGGAGCCACACTGGTGACTTTTGTGGACCTGGGCTTTGAACCCACAACCTTCAGAGCAATGGCCACTCAGTGGTACCTTTATATGGAGGTAATGGTGCTATAACAGCCGTGATGTCCTTAAATCAGAGGGAGGACGCCGTATCCCGGACCTGTCGGCATGTCGGTGCTATTTGGGAGGGGACGTGTCGTGGTCCACGTCGTGGGGTTCCTTATGTTTTTAACAAATGGAACATGGTTTAGTGTCTGTAACATTTTGTTTAAGCGTGGACTTCCTCCATCTGCACTCGTCTCCATGAAGATCCACGTTCATCATCTGGTCTCCGCTGGTCTCCGCTGGTTTCTCGTGAGCTCGCAGTCCTCGTTCTCTGATCGTCCTCGCGTACGTTTGAAGACGTCGGTCGTCAGACGCCCAGGGGACGCGCTGTGTGATCATGTGAAGGTCGCGGATGTCGCCCCCTGGTGAGATTAGACTCCCTTATCTTGGTGATGGTGTAGTCATGATGACGTGGTTCTGATGATGAGAACGTGGCGGGTCGTGATGTAATCGTGATGTAATGGTGATGTAGTGAAGGAACCAGGACTTTAGAAATGTCTCGACGTTGGTTTTCTCTGCGACGTGGTGGAACTCAGCAGGTCTCTTTACATCGGTGCTTCACCCGCAGAGGTGGAGGTCCTGCACTTGGGACGCTGTGGTTCTGGTCAGTCGTCCCTGTGAGTGGTGAGTGTGGTGGTCTGTTCTGGGGTCAGTGGTGTGCTGCAGGTTGAACCTGTGTGATGTTGTAGGTTGTGGTTCTGTAAGTTCTGTAATGGTTCCTCAGAGATTTTGAATCCGTCTCCTCGCCGTATCTCTCTCTCGCAGTGCGGCTCCCTCTCCAGCAGATACGGGATCTCCTCACCCTGATGGACTCCGCCCGTGATGGGCTGTCCTCAGGGGGATGCGCAGCTCTGTTTCCAGGCGAACGCTCTGTTTGCATCCACATGGCCTCGCTAAATGTAAATTGGCAGAACGTGGCTGGGTGCGCGGCGCCGCTCCGCGAGCGCGTTAATTAGCGCCGGTGTAAAAGGGTAAGCAGCTAATTGCAATACAAATAAGTGAAAATGGGAGCAGCTTCACCCGAGTCTGAAGAACCTTCAACAACAAAGCTGCTTCAAACGGCACCCTGTCGGACCTCCACCCCTGAAATCCGGAACGGCTGGGACTCACCCGCCCACCACCGCTCCCCTCTCACTTAGAACGTAGGGTTTAGACTTAGGGTTTAAGATCAGGATGTAGGGTTAGATTTGAGAATTAGGGTTAGGTTTAGGACTTATAGTTAGGGTTATTCCATAGGGTTAAGAGACGGAGTTACATTTAGGGCTTAGGGTAAGGGTTCATTTTTATGGTTCGGGTTTAGGATTAGGTTTAGGGTTAAGGGTTTAGAGTTGGGGGTTAGGACTTGGTGTTAGGTTTAGAGTTTGGGTTCAGAGTTAGAATTAGGGTGACATTTAGGATAGGGGTTAGGTTGTGTAGTTGGTTTAAGGGTTAGGATCAGGGTTTAGAGTTCAGCAACACAACGCAGCTGTAGATGGAGATGAAGATCAGGAGGAGATCAGATGGAGATCAGGTGAAGATCAGGTGAAGATCAGGAGGAGATCAGGAGGAGATCAGGAGGAGATCAGGTGGAGATCAGGTGGAGATCAGATGATCAGGTGATGGTGCAGAGCTGAGTCTAGAGAAGAGTCAGTATAGAACACGGACTGAGGGTGAGACGTAGAACCTTTATTTTTAGAAAACAAGCCCACGACATCACCCCCCCGACCGACCCCTCATCCCGTCTGCATTGTGAGCATTTAAAGCCTAAACGAGTGTGAACCGTGCCTCGTTAGCGCGCCGTGGTTGAGATGTGACTCACTGCAGCGCCCCTGGTTTGCGGGCGGTCCCTGCTTTACGGATGGTTCCCTCGTTTGCGGGCGGTTCCTGGTTTGCGGGCGGTCCCCTCTCCGTTCGGGGGGAAATAACGCGTTTCTGAGAGTTCCATCATACGCTCAGAGTTCAGAGTTAATTGGGGTATTAGACGCCCAGCGCTGGGGGTAAACCACCAAACCGCACTGCCTCCGCTCGTTCCCCTTCACTTAGCACACCATTCCACGCTACGCCTTCCCTCCACCCGGCCGGTCCGCCCGCGTTCTCCTGGGTCCGGACCCACGCTAATTCAATTGATTGAGAGCCTCGGCCCCGGAGTACGATCTGGAATAATTACCTTCCAGCAGATTAAACGAATGCGTCTGAGCGGCGTATCTGATCCGACACGACGCGCCGCCGCCGCCGGGGTGAGCTGCGATTCGGTGAGTGTTGATTTAGCAGTCAGCTTCACCCCGCTACACGCCACACATCACCACGAGCCACGGGAATCAGACGGAACGTGAGCGGGGCGGGATCAGCGTGCAGACGAACCACCCAATTCCCGCGCTGCTCATCCTGCGGTCATTCACACCGCGTGCACTCCGGGACAGAGGTGCGCGAGGGACCACGCCCAGGGACCGCCTCCAAAGTTCCTGTGTATAGGGGTCCACCTGTCCCCTCACGATCATCACGGGCGGGGTCAAGTTCCCGTCATTTATTTATAGCATTATTTACAATCGTACACCGTCACAGAGCAGCTTTACAGAGTTATAAACCTTTAAACCCCCAAACAGCAAGAGACAGCGGCAAGACAAAACCCCCTGATATGTTGATATTTTAATAAAGAAACCTTGTGAGGACCGAGGCTCAGTGGGGGACTCGTCCTCATCCTCCATCAACAGTGTAGGACAGCCATGTACAGACCGTGTGCTGATCATGTGACCCGGATTTAACAATTAAACACTATGTAAGTTCATTGAGGTCCAATAGAAATCCAGGTTCGTAATGGGCGGAGCCGCGGTGAGGTCACACCCAAAACAGGACCAACCCCCAAACTGCAAAGTCTTAAGCTTTTAATGTTTTTATTCAAATTCACAGACAATAAAAATATAAAGAACAAAGTTAATCTCTTTTATCTTAAAACACAGAGCTCCGCCCACATGTTGTGATTGTTAGAGCCTCGGTCCTCACAAGGTTTCTTTATTAAAATATCAACATATCGGGGGGTTTTGTCTTGCCGCTGTCTCTTGCTGTTTTGGGGTTTAAAGGTTTATAACTCTGTAAAGCTGCTCTGTGACGATGTACGATTGTAAATAACGCTATAAATAAATGACGGGAACTTGACCCCGCCCGTGATGATCATGAGGGGACAGGTGGACCCCTATACACAGGAACTTTGGAGGCGGTCCCTGGGCGTGGTCCCTCGCGCACCTCTGTCCCGGAGTGAATGACTGGAACTTCTAAATAAATGACTGGAACTTCTGCAGGTTCTTTAGCTCCTGGAATAAATAAACAGTGCAGGTGGAGGAGCATTCTTCTTCAAGGCTTCTGAACTTTGTAATGTTCTCCATGTTAAGGTTCATGTTTCTGAATCACCATCGATCTTTAAACGTAGATTAAATCACATTTCTGTTCTGTAGTGTTTAGTGAATCCTGTAGAGGACGCTGTCTGTTCCTCAGGTTCCGCTGCTCTGAGGTGATGTTCTCTCGTTAACAGATCTGTGAGAATAAACAAACCTGAACCTGAAGATGGATGAGATGTGAAGCTGCAGAACTGAAACTGAAACTTCAAAGAGATTCTACGCGAATGGAACGGAGAGGGCGGAGCTTGAGGACCAGCTGGGATGGCGGTGAGGCAGCAGGGTGGATATAGAGCTCAGGCAGTGGCGGGGTGAAGTTCGGGTTACAGGAGAGAGGGAGGAGGTGCCGGTACCGTCCGGTGGACATCAGGAGCCGTCAGGACAGTGGGCTCAGGGGTCAGACGGCGGGAGCGTGAGGACGGGGTTGGGGTGTGGGTTGTAGAATGTGGGTGGCAGTGGGTGAGGTGTGTGTGTGTGTGTGTGTGTGTGTGTGTGATGCCCGTGTGCTCGGGGTGGATGGGATTTGCATAAGTAAGCTCTCAGCAGGACTCTGCTCCACTGCCCAGGTGCCGGGCTATTTGCATATAGAACTGTGAGACTCCCCAGAGCCACTTTAGACTCCGCTGACTGCTGAGCGAGCGTACGGGCCGCCGCGCCGCAGATGAAATGTGAATTAAAACCTCGCCCTGCTGCGGGGGAACGGGGCAGGGAGACAGATTGCTGGGGCAGATGGGGGGGGCGCTGAGGAGATGAATGACTGGACACTGATGGAGTCCTGCATGATCTCACAAAACCCCAGAGCGCTCGTCCCCACGAATCAGACATCGTGAGATCTCAACCCCTCTATTCAGAGCTAATCATCATCAGGGCTGAGTCAGCTGACCGAACCATGGCAGGAGAAAGCACCCGGACCGGACCTTCAGCGAGGCGATCGGGCCGATTCAGATTAAATGTGCTCCAACAAATCCCACCTCAGGATCTGCAGAAGGAGAAGATCCTTCCAGACTCGTTCAGCGCTGAAGGTTTGGTTCACTCTTCTTTAGAACCCGCATCTTCGTGGAGAGTCCAGCTATCAGAAGGTTCCAGTTTTTGGTTTGGTACCTCCTGTGGACAAACGAAGATGAGTCTGAAGGTTCCTCAAACCAGCGTCGCTCACAGAGGTTTGGGTTTTCTGATGGGAGCAGAATCTCAGGGCTTGTTCTGGATCTTTCTCCTGAGTTTGAAGTAAATTAGAAGATTAAATGAGTTCAGCAATCGAGAACCCAGGTGACCCCACACCACCTCCACCAGGTCTCACAGCAGCCTGCTTTTGGAACATCAGCAGATCCTCACTTCTCCTCACGTTTTGGTGTTATTTTGTTCTCAGAACCATATCCATAAAAAGTTTTCCTCTGATATATTATGGCTTATCCCTGTACTTTTACAAACTCTCGTCTGATTGGTGCGTCAGTCTTTATATTTGAAGTATTCCATGCATTTTTTTTTCACTGTGGTTTTGGGGAATGTGTGTAAAGGACACGGGGACCACCGTGGACAGGGTTCCGCTCGATCACAGCACCAATAAGAACGCAGTACAATAAAAGTTATTGCTTTGAAGACAGACGTAGAAACTTCTGGTTTCCATTTGTTTTTGAGGCTCTTCTTCAGCAGGAGCTTCGTTATCGCTTCAGCACTTCAGTCTCATTTAATCCAGCCGTGTGT
>JAFMOC010000193.1:1057500-1062500 GCA_019802505.1 Corydoras sp. C115 | reverse complement strand
AGCTCCAGAATTTAATTAATTAATCTATTTATTATCTTCCATTTAATCCTCTATTAGGGTCATCAGGGGAGAACGTTTCGGGCGCTGGGCAGATACACCCAGGACAGGGGGGGCAATCTATCACTCACACAGACACACACTGACACACTCTATGTGGGGCAATTTGGTCTGTTCATGCAGGTCTTCCTGTCAGGCTGTGGAGCACCACGTTGGGTTCTTTATTGGTGTGTTGTGGGTCCTGCGGAGCCGCCGGTCCCTCGGCCGGGCCCCGAGTGAAAGTGAGACCGCTGTGATTTGCCCCGCCGAAGGTTTTACACCCGCCATCGCTCCAAATAAAAATAGCAAAGCGGCCGCGGAACACGCAGACCGTCGGAAACACGGCAAAGCAAACGAGGGCGGCGCGGCGCGGCGGGTACGGCGGCGAGGCGCTGAGTGAAATTACAGCCGGCGCTCTACCTGTCGCGAGACTCCGTTACAGAAATGGCCTTCGGGCGGCGGGAGGATATCGAGCGACGAAGAACCGGATACAGCGCTGGAGGATGCTCCGGAGTGGACAGATCAGATGCAGACCAGATTAGATTTCCTTTAAAAGCCTCTCCTCTGAGCTAATGGCACGAGGCCCGCGCTCGCTAAGGTCAGCGGCGTGGAATCCAATGCCCTCCAGATAATCTCACATCCCAGGAAGTGGCGCAGGGTTCCGCCGGAGGTCCCCCCGCGTTCCGCCCACGTCCGAGCGGTCCGGTGCGGTCCGAGTACAGAGCGAGCTTACACAGACTAAACCCGACATCAGACTGGATTGGATTTTCAGTTTACACCGTTTATCGGTTCTCCGTCATCCGTTCCGACGTCTCGGAGATCAGAGCTCGGTTCGGCGTGCCGGCTGCCGGAGGACGAATCGGAACGGCGAGGCTTTTGGAGAAACTTTTCCGGCGGTGAAAGTTTGCGGACGGTGCGAGGGTCTTTTGTTGTAATTAAGAGCGGCGGAGCGTCGAGTATACTATCATCTCGCAACACGCTGCCGCTTCACCCAGGTCTGGGAAATCACACTCTTAATTCTGCTAATTCTTTTAATTCCGCTCAGGACTTCAATTGCAGAATTATCTGTACGGCGCGCCGGTCCCAGGTGTGGAACCGAGCTCGGGCGGTTGCCATTTCCACCCCGTACTTTATTCATTTCAAATCTTTATTTCAGACTCGTTCACTAAATGATTTACCGAAAATGAGGTCTTTTATCCGGCGGCCAGATTAACGACGCCTAAGTGATTTGTTTGAGGAGGAAAATATGGAAAGGCTTTAATGAAAACTTAAATAAGACGATAAAGCGGAACCGGAGGGGCCGGAAGTATTTGGACGCCGTGTGACTTTATCTTGACATGCAGACTCCTCATTTCTGGCTTTTGTTTCGTCTCCTTGGAGATACAACTCGTCTTATTCCATCAGCTAATTGTATTGGCACTTCATGTGCTGTGTGACTTCTAACGATCCCGCTCCTGCTTTTAAAACATCCTCTTCAGACGCCGTGAGTGACGTGAGCGTGGTTCCGCCGGTTCCACTTCCTTCATTAAAAAAAAAGAACATGTAAAGTTATATTTTAACGTCTGCAACTCATCACCACAGAAAACCTGAGACAGAACCTGCTGCAGTGCTGTGCTGGTGTTGTGCTGGTTTTAGGGTGGTGGTGTGGTGTTGGTTCAGTGTTTGTATGGCGTTGGCGTGGTTGTGGTGCTGTTGTGTTGTGGTGTTGGTTCAGTGTTTGTATGGCGTTGGCATGGTTGTGGTGCTGTTGTGTTGTGGTGTTGGTGCAGTGTTTGTATGGCGTTGGTGTGGTTGTGGTGCTGTTGTGTTGTGGTGTTGGTGCAGTGTTTGTATGGCGTTGGCATGGTTGTGGTGCTGTTGTGTTGTGGTGTTGGTGCAGTGTTTGTATGGCGTTGGCGTGGTTGTGGTGCTGTTGTGTTGTGGTGTTGGTGCAGTGTTTGTATGGCGTTGGTGTGGTTGTGGTGCTGTTGTGTTGTGGTGTTGGTGCAGTGTTTGTATGGCGTTGGCATGGTTGTGGTGCTGTTGTGTTGTGGTGGTGATGCAGTGTTTGTATGGCGTTGGCGTGGTTGTGGTGCTGTTGTGTTGTGGTGGTGATGCAGTGTTTGTATGGCGTTGGCGTGGTTGTGGTGCTGTTGTGTTGTGGTGGTGATGCAGTGGTGGTGTAGTGGTTATACAGTGTTGTGGTGTTGGTTCAGTGTTTGTATGGCGTTGGCGTGGTTGTGGTGCTGTTGTGTTGTGGTGGTGATGCAGTGGTGGTGTAGTGGTTATACAGTGTTGTGGTGTTGGTTCAGTGTTTGTATGGTGTTGGCGTGGTTGTGGTGCTGTTGTGTTGTGGTGTTGGTGCAGTGGTGGTGTAGTGGTTATACAGTGTTGTGGTGTTGGTTCAGTGTTTGTATGGTGTTGGCGTGGTTGTGGTGCTGTTGTGTTGTGGTGGTGATGCAGTGGTGGTGTAGTGGTTATACAGTGTTGTGGTGTTGGTTCAGTGTTTGTATGGTGTTGGCGTGGTTGTGGTGCTGTTGTGTTGTGGTGGTGATGCAGTGGTGGTGATGTGGTTATACAGTGTTGTGTTGTGGTGTTGGTTCAGTGTTTGTATGGTGTTGGCGTGGTTGTGGTGCTGTTGTGTTGTGGTGGTGATGCAGTGGTGGTGATGTGGTTATACAGTGTTGTGTTGGTTCAGTGTTTGTATGGTGTTGGCGTGGTTGTGGTGCTGTTGTGTTGTGGTGGTGATGCAGTTGTGGTGTAGTGGTTATACAGTGTTGTGTTGTGGTGTTGGTGCAGTGTTTGTATGGTGTTGGCGTGGTTGTGGTGCTGTTGTGTTGTGGTGGTGATGCAGTGGTGGTGATGTGGTTATACAGTGTTGTGTTGTGGTGTTGGTTCAGTGTTTGTATGGTGTTGGCGTGGTTGTGGTGCTGTTGTGTTGTGGTGCTGTTGTGGTCATACAGTGTTGTGTTGTGGTGTTGGTTCAGTGTTTGTATGGTGTTGGCGTGGTTGTGGTGCTGTTGTGTTGTGGTGCTGTTGTGGTCATACAGTGTTGTGTTGTGGTGTTGGTTCAGTGTTTGTATGGTGTTGGCGTGGTTGTGGTGCTGTTGTGTTGTGGTGGTGATGCAGTGGTGGTGATGTGGTTATACAGTGTTGTGTTGTGGTGTTGGTGCAGTGTTTGTATGGTGTTGGCGTGGTTGTGGTGCTGTTGTGTTGTGGTGGTGTAGTGGTTATACAGTGTTGTGTTGTGGTGTTGGTTCAGTGTTTGTATGACGTTGGCGTGGTTGTGGTGCTGTTGTGTTGTGGTGGTGTAGTGGTTATACAGTGTTGTGGTAGCAGGATGGTGCTGTGATGATGTCATGGTGGTACGTTGTGGTTTTATGATGGTTCCACTTCGGTGATGTCATGTCCAGGTCCTGGTACCTCACAGCAGGTGGTGAATGATGTCATGAATCCTAAACAGGAACTTCTCCATGTCCACCACGGTGATGGACTCACACACGGCACCTTCAGATTTCCCACTCGGTTCCTGGAAGGAAGTCAGCTGACCCCGAATGCACCCTGAACCATGTATTAAAATAACCCCGCAGCCGGGAGCTGCGCAGGCACGGGGCATGGGCAGCGGGCACGGGCAGACGTCCACAGGCCTGGCTGAACCCGTCACATCGATTTACCTGACGTGTGACCCGAGCTGACCTCGGTTTGGAGGCATGTTGGATTAGGCACCTCCCCTGGCTTTCATCCACCTGTTCTGAGCTACGACGCCCTCCTCCCTCTGCCAAGCACAGAGTGGGGGGGGGGGGCAGCGCCAGCCTGAGAGAGGGCACTGATCACCCCGCCCACTGAAGACATTGATCTGTATAGAGATACGTTCATTTCATCATACACTCCACATGAACTGAGGTGTTTGGACATCCCTCAGAACAATCTGGGTTCTGTGGTGTTCTACGCTGTACATTACAGTGTGAACAGATGGGGGAAGGCCCGTTTCTGTTTCTGGAAGTGGAGACCAACCTGGTACTGCCATGGTGCCTAATGAAGTTCCTATCCTTAGAGCTGTAGAACAGGGCAGTACTGCAGCAGCTCTATGTGATGATGTTCTCCGGGTTCCTCAGGGTTTCAGAACAGAGTGGCTGTGGTTGTGAAAGTTCTTTATTGATCGTGTGAACCTCAGTCGTAATGCCCCCCCCCCCCCCCCCCCCCCCCCCCCCCCCCCCACGTGCGGTCCTCCACCCCGCGTATGGAATGATTCGCTCTTTATTAGGTGATGATTCTGATGCTTCCACTTCTGAACTCCAGAGGGAACGCCGGGGAACGTCCGAGCCTCTCAGCAGGAGATGTAATTATGTTCTCTGAAGTTCCAGCAGCTTGTCCAAGCAGAAGAAATGGTGAAATGAAGGGTATCATTTGTTATCGATACCCATTTAGAGCTGCAGCACGCGGTTCGAATCTGAGTCGATTCTCACTTTATACCAGAAGCATATCGCAGAAGAACCCAACGGTGAGACATCTGCAGCAGCTGGAGATCAGAGAGACGCGTGTCTGACCACAACAAAGGAATTGTCATGTCTTATTGTGATATTATGGGATTGTTCTCTTTATTACAGTTAAATACCTGAACTACAGCTTCATCTTTGAGTCATGATGATGAAGTTTTGGAGCCACCTCTTCTGCAGCTCCTCCCTGACACTTCCTGATGTTCTGATGATGTTCTGTCTCTGAATCCTCCATGATGTCTCTGGTGGCTAGATGACAAAAGACTTGCTCTGAAGTTTGCAGAGGTGTTGTTGATTTATGGTGGTGTTAATTGCAGTGGTGTTGATGGTGGTGTTGTTGATGGCAGTGGTGGTGTTGTTGATGGTGTTGTTCACATTGGTGTTGATGGTGGTGGTGTTGATGATAGTGGTGTTGTTCACAGTGGTGTTGATGGTGGTGGTGTTGGTGGTGGTGTTGAGGATGGTGGTGTTGATGGCAATGGTGGTGTT
>JAFMOC010000193.1:997500-1047500 GCA_019802505.1 Corydoras sp. C115 | reverse complement strand
CAGTATCCAGCTGCTCTGCAAACGATGATGGTGTCTATTCGTCTTCCAGCTCATTTAAAGTCTCCGCTGTATCGCTGATCGTCCTGCTGTTTGTTGCTAGAAGCTCATTTTCAGAAAATGTTCAGAGATTAAGGGTTAAACTTCATTTTACTGAGTTGTTCTGTTGTTCCGTTGTTCTGTTGTTGTTCTGTGCTGATGCAGGTATTGTCTCATATACTGTCTCATTATCTCATAGTGGACGCTGACTGACGACCTGACGGATGACCAGCAGGTGTTTTATTTAGTTTCTGTATTAAATGTGAATTAAACATGAGGTCCACCCCGTTGCTGGATTTAGAGATCCATTAAACGTCACCCTGACTGATGAGGCTTCACGTCTGATCTGTTCAGATCACTCTCAGATCTCTGACTGAGGCCTGATGGATCTGATCTCACTCGAACCCACAGCCGGTCACATGGGACACATGGGTTCACACGCCGTCAGGGACTTTGATGATGGATAAATGATTTTTAATGGAGTTGTAAGTGAGCTTCTGTGAGGCCTCTGTTTCCTGAACTACAAAGTGTTAACGTAACTCTTGTGCAGTTGTGCATCTGGTTCTTCCACCTCGTTCTCGTGATCAGGTCCGGTTCGTTTTGTGCTCTCCGTTCACAAAGATGATCTCTGGCTTTAATCTGGGTTTCAGGAAGGTGGGTCTAAACCAGAACCATGAGACCATCTGAAGGAGAACCCGCATTCAACTGTCAATCACGTCAAGAATTCCTCCAGATTCCCAGAACGTTCCGCAGCAGAAGGTAAAAGGCTTTAATTCTTTGCTTTGTTCTCTTGAAACTTTTTTTCCTTTACAGAGTTTGGTGTAAGGTTTTGGGACAGAGCCTTTAATTAGGGTGGAGCGACCGAGGCGTTAACACCCCGTCACATCCCTTCACCTTTAATATGTTGGTACAGTAAGCGTTGGAAAGGTTTAAGAGAATCGCGGGATGGTGTTAGGAAATGGGGTTTAATTAAAAGATAGTCAGAAATGAAACCTGATTAATTAGGATGTGATGCTACAGAAACGAAGCTTTAGGTAATTAATTATGAATCAGTTCTTTCCATCATTAGGATGTTTACCCGTTTCAGCAGATTGAACCGTGGAGGGAAGTGTCCGTACTGAGGCGGCTGTCTGACGGGGTGGGGGTGGACGCGGTGCTCGGGTTGGCGCTGGCTTGGCGTGCGCTCTGTGAGGCGCGATGCTGAGCGTGTTAATGACAGGTCAGCCAGTGCGTAATGCCGACGCCCACTAAACTCTTCAATCTGTTAGCTTGGTCTCTGCACCTCGGAGGCAGGACTGAAATAAAAGCCTCCGTCTCTCGGCGGTGCCAGCAGCTCTGCGATCAGACGCTCCCCGGCGTGGGTCCGGCTTCACGGCCTCATCGATCAGAAACAGCGTGCAGTAAACGCGAGCTCTTGTTTGGAAAATAACTCATTTCGGTTTCCAGTTTTAAGCACCATCTGTGAGCGCCGTGTAAACCGAGCTTCACAGCGCTGACGGATTGCAAAACGGGAAAATGTTTAGCGCCGTAGCGCCGAGTCCTCCGCCTTTATTTTCCTCCACAATTTGCATTCAATTCCGAGAGCAGAAGCACAACATTTAAAGTCCACCGTGCGCCGTGGGATCGAGCCAAGTACATCTGATTGTCATTCCAGAGTCTGCGGTGACGCCGTGGGACGGAATAACCACATCCAGATCCGACGGAACGCAACAATTTACACGCCGCTCAAAACACATCCAACAAACGACCGCGGCAGACCACCTGCACGTGGACATGTGGGCCCCACCCGGGTCTGAGATGGACTGTCTGAGAGGAGCAGGTTCAGAACCCAGGTGGGGCCTGGACGTCAGATGATATGAGGAACGATGGACCACAACCTGGAGATCCACTGGGTTTCCCTCTTATGGGAAGGCTTGAGGGTGTGGTAGCTCAGAGGTTAGGGTGTTGGGCTGAAGGTTGTGGGTTCAAATCCCAGGTCCACTGAAGATACTAATGTGGGTCCTTGAGCAAGGCCTTTTACTCTGATTGCTTCAGGAAGCGCTGTACCAACCCTGAGCTCGCTTTTTTAAATAAATGACCAAATGTAACGTATATCTGTTTTCTGGGATGCTTCTGGAACCAGATATATGTGGACACTGTATCCCATGACTTGATGAATCCTTATAATTCCTTAATGGAGATTTATAAGAACATTGAACGTGAACACTCAGCCGTTAGAGTCTCAGAACGGAACTGAAGAACTCTGGAGAACGTGGACGCATACGGGTGGAGACGCATACGGGTGGAGACGCAGACTGCGTGTGTAGACGCTCTTCACGCAGAATGAATTAGACTGACAGGAAGTAGCGCTGAGACAGATGAAGGTGTGTAAACATGTTGGGGACCGGCAGCAAATGGAAGTCAGGCTGCGAATCTCTTAGGGTAGCCAATCAGATGACATACAGGTGTTAAGTCATTAATATTCGCTGGGTTCTGGAGTTTTGGAGTAATGCAGCCTCGATCAGCGCGAGTCCAGATGTTGGTGCGCTGACAGTGGTGACAGTGATGAGGGACGGCCAGGATCCAGAAACTCCGCCTCCATCTCTGCTTTCAATGTAGTTATCATAACTCAATAAAACATTCACATGTCATGATGTATCTGCCTCATATTATAAAGATTAACACAATATTAAGATTAAAGGACCTTCATTTCTGATCTGAGGCTTGGTTAGTTGGTTCATTGGTTAGTTGGTTAGTTGGTTCATTGGTTAGTTAGTTAGTTGGTTAGTTGGTCAGGGTTCATAATGAAATCAGTCCTACAGTAATGTTCAGGAGGTTTTTTATTCATTAATTCTTTATTTATTTGATATAATAATTGCACTGTGCTTATAAATCAGCATAAGTTAAAAACATCTGTATTAAAAATGATTCAGATCAGTTTTAATGATTATTGTAGTTATTATTTCATTTTGTTAGAATTATTAATAAATTGAGTGCACTACATAGTGTTAAGCTAATAAAGCTCTGGTGCGTGAGGTTTGATGTTGATGGTCTTGATGGTGTAGTTGTTGGTGTAGTTAGTGTTGGTGCTTTTTGATGTTCAGGTTGTTGGAGTCGGTGTTGGTGCCACTGGTGTTACTCATATTGGTGCTGGTGGTAAGATTGTTGTAGTGTTGTTGGTGGTATTAATTGGTGGTGGCATTATTGGTGATAATAGGTATTAATGCTGTTGGTCGTGTTGCTGTTGGTGGGGGTGTTTGTGGTAGGGGTTGTGATAATAGGTATTGATGCTGTTGGTGGTGTTGTGGTTTGTGGTATTGATACTGTTGGTGGTGGTGTTGTTGTTGTTGGTGGGAGTGTTTGTGATGGGGGTATTGATGTTGTTGGTGGGGGTGTTTGTGGTGGGGGTATTGATACTGTTGGTGGTGGTGTTGCTGTTGGTGGGGGTGTTTGTGGTGGGGGTATTGATACTGTTGGTGGTGGTGTTGTTGTTGGTGGGGGTGTTTGTGGTGGGGGTATTGATACTGTTGGTGGTGGTGTTGTTGTTGGTGGTGTTGCTGTTGGTGGGGGTGTTTGTGGTGGGGGTATTGATGTTGTTGTTGGTGGGGGTGTTTGTGGTGGGGGTATTGATACTGTTGGTGGTGGTGTTGCTGTTGGTGGGGGTGTTTGTGGTGGGGGGTATTGATACTTTTGGTGGTGGTGTTGCTGTTGGTGGGGGTGTTTGTGGTGTGGGTATTGATACTGTTGGTGGTGGTGTTGCTGTTAGTGGGGGTGTTTGTGGTGGGGGTATTGATACTGTTGGTGGTGGTGTTGTTGTTGGTGGGGGTGTTTGTGGTGGGGGTATTGATACTGTTGGTGGTGGTGTTGTTGGTGGGGGTGTTTGTGGTGGGGGTATTGATACTGTTGGTGGTGGTGTTGCTGTTGGTGGGGGTGTTTGTGGTGGGGGTATTGATACTGTTGGTGGTGGTGTTGCTGTTAGTGGGGGTGTTTGTGGTGGGGGTATTGATACTGTTGGTGGTGGTGTTGTTGGTGGTGGTGTTGTTGTTGGTGGGGGTGTTTGTGGTGGGGGTATTGATACTGTTGGTGGTGGTGTTGCTGTTGGTGGGGGTGTTTGTGGTGGGGGTATTGATACTGTTGGTGGTGGTGTTGTTGTTGGTGGGGGTGTTTGTGGTGGGGGTATTGATACTGTTGGTGGTGGTGTTGCTGTTGGTGGGGGTGTTTGTGGTGGGGGTATTGATACTGTTGGTGGTGGTGTTGTTGTTGGTGGGGGTGTTTGTGGTGGGGGGTATTGATACTGTTGGTGGTGGTGTTGTTGTTGGTGGGGGGTGTTTGTGGTGGGGGTATTGATACTGTTGGTGGTGGTGTTGCTGTTGGTGGGGGTGTTTGTGGTGGGGGTATTGATACTGTTGGTGGTGTGGGTGGTGATTGAGCGGGTGCGGCGCCACCCTCCTGGTGGAGTGCTAACGGTGCGAGCAGCTGATGGTTCTCCTTGACGACACTCTGAAGTTTGTGAGCAGCGCAGCTCCCAGTGAGTCAGGATTTAATGGAAAGAGTTTTTTTCCCTCTTATTTCTCTAAATTCGTTCTTAATCAGATCAAAATACAAAAATAAGAATAATTAAGAATAATTAAAACATGGGGAAATTTTAGTACTTTCGGGAAAGGCTAGTTCCTCTCGCGTCATTCTGCTTCAAAGAAAAAAAAAAAGATAAATGATGATGCCATTAAAAGTGAACTAATTAAGGGAGGCTTCTTTTAAGAACTCATTAACTGCAACCTCATTTACATAATGATGCATATTAATTAAGTTTTAATGAATCTGAATTTCCACCAAGCCGCTTTTCTTTGGCTGTGGAACAAATTGAACAAATTATTTAAAAGTGTTCTTGAATCTACTTTTCACACCAAAGGGGAGAGAACCGCAGCCATTTGTACAGAATCATATTTTTTTAGGAGAGCCATCTGTTAATTATTTTTAAATGCAATCTTTTAGCCTTTGTTTAGAGAATCGTCCAGATTCATTCTGTTTCCAGCGAATCGGAGCTCGGGGATCAAGAGTGACGGTTACACGGGAAGGAACACCGGAACTAATGGAACATATAAAACCCAAACCTCCAGGTAACAGGAACCTTCGGTTCCCCTGATGGATCTCAGCTGCAAACATCTAACACCAAAAGATTTTCAAAGTTTAAAGATTTTTTTTATTGTTATAATAATAATAATAATAATAATAATAATAATAATATTTTGCTTTAGTTATTATAATATTTATCGGAGTTCCTGGAACTTTTTTGTTGGTTCTGCTGAAGTTCTTTACATCATTCTAAAAATAAATATAGCAACCAGTCTGTCTGGCATCAACAACCATGTCACAGGTTTAAAATAATCACGACCTGAAGCTGAAGCATTGTATACACACACACACCCTCACACACACCCCTACGCAAACAAACACAAACACATATACGTGTGTGTGTGTGTGTGTGTGTATATATATATATATATATATATATATATATATATATATATATATATATATATGCAGTGTAATGTACACACACACACCTTTACAAAAACACGCACACTATAAGTATATATACTTATATATATATACATATATTCAGTGTAATGTACACACACACACACACACACTCTGCAGGGATGAATTTGGGAAGCGTAAGCCTGGGGGACTGACAGTGCAGCATGTTGGGAATCTTCCTCCTGTGTGTGTTGAGAGGGGGGTATAGGAGGAGGGTAACCCCACAACAGAGAGAGCCACAGGAGGATGGTTAACGCGGGACCTGACTGCCCCCCCCGTTCGGTCGGTGGATGTTCAGTGACACGGGCGACAGCTTCCCTCCGTTCAATCAGCCGCTGATCTGCTTTAAAAGCGCGGCGCTCTGATTCGGGGGTTCCTCTGATAGGAGCGTCTTCCTCGGGGGAGGTCAGGAGTCACCGATTCAGATGAGACAAGCTGCCGAAGCGGTGTAACCGAAAATGGAAAGCAGATGTTAGTTAATTAGGGGAAATGTGACTGACAAGATTTGAGCAGCGAGCTACACGAGCTAGCCGACGCCGAGCAGCTGTCGTTGCCGACTTTATTGTCAGCCTCGTACGCGAGTCACAACATCCTGCCGGCGCGCTCCGGCCTCGGACGCCGCCAATTATCAAAACAGAATTAAACCTGAATGCATGGCTGTGGATGATGTTTCATTAGATGTCATTCATCTTCCCTCTGACGATGCATCAGCGTTCCGGAGCTTTCCATATCGCTGCATCAGAACCGAGGCTGCGATCCACTTTCACAAACAGATTTATACATCAAATCAAAACACCTGAACCTCCGAAGGTCAAAGTACAGGGACGTTATGTTATTATAGGATGAACCCTTGTGAGGACCGGGGCTCTGATCCATCGACCTTTGAGTGGCTGGGTGGAGTTAAAACATGAATAATGTACAGAGTGTAAACGTAATAATGTCCTGATCCTCACAGAAAATCAATCAACTCTTAAAGTCTTTACACTGATACTCTGACAGAGCTGCAGATCGTTAATTCAACAATTAACAATAAAAGTCCTCCACATTCTGATCTTTATGTTCAAGGTCAAGTTCAGGTCATTTATTTCTAGTGTTTTTTTTTAATCGTACATCGTCACAGAGCAGCTTTACAGAGTTATAAACCTTTAAACCTCCAAAGAGCAAGAGACAGCGGCAAGACAAAACTCCCTGTTATGCTGATATTTAAAGGAGGAAACCTTGTGAGGATTGAGGCTCAGTGGGAAACTCGTCCTCCTTGAGTATCAACAGTGTAGGACAGCCATGTAGAGATTGTGTGGTGATCATGTGACCCATATTTAACAATTAAAAACTCTATAAGTCCATTGAGGGCGTCCTGCAGGACCGCCGGTCCAATAGAACTCCAGGTTCCATCAGTAATGTTTAGATGGCTCTGACTGAAACATTCTGAAACAGTGAGGACAGTGAGGACAGTGAGGGTGGAATGTTCAGATCATCAGTGTGATGTGATAATGTGAGTATGGTGTGGAAGAACCTCACTGCACCACCACAGAGACCACTGGGATGAATTAGTACAGAGATTGTGACTCTTAAATCTTATAGAAAGCCCTTGTAGGTTCAAGTTCAAGTAATTTATTTATATGGCGCTTTTTACAACAGTACATAGGCGAGTGTCTTCTCGGTGTATTTGTGAATGTGTTTGCTGGCGGACGTGGACGTAAGTCTGTGGTGATTTCCCGCCTTTTTCTGTGGTGAGCTGTTCAGAGCGTCTGAGGTAATTAAATGGATGTTCATTATTAATATTCTGAACAGTAAAAGTTGTTGATTGGGTTGGTGTGTGATAGTTTGGGAGCTCGGGTCACTGTTTGAAGCGTGTATGGATTATGGTTCTATGGCGCCGGGCCGTGAGTGGTATGCAGGCAGCGGGGTCAGCGTAGCGGCGGCGCAGCGGTACGCCTGGTGCAGCTTGATGAGGTCTTTTGTTCTCTCCTGATTATAATTCTAAGTTAATCGTTAAGGTCCTCGTTTTTAGCCGCGGGCCTGCGGGGCGAATCGGGAGCTCCTCCGCCGACGTTAGCCCCTCCATTAGGCGTGCGCAATCTCTGGTCAGTAATCTGCGATGGTGAAGTTGATGAATTGGGAGACATTAGCTTGGTTCAAACAACAGATGTTAATTGGCTTTGGATGTGAATTATCTGATCATTTGTGTCAGGCAGCGCGATATGAATGATGCCGCCGATCTCCCGTTCGGCGGTACGCTCGGTGTCCTCGGTGTCCTCAGGTACGGGGCCGTGGGGCAGCCGAGGGGATCTTTACAACGTTCCATTAGGCAGCTCCGTCTCTGCACAGCTCATTAGGACGCAGCCACGGCTTCCTCCAGGCCCCGGCGGGAAGACGGATGCCTCTGCGGCGCAGTGGGGGAGTATCAGTCACGGGGCCCGCCACCGGCGCTCGTACTCATCAACCAAACTTTGACCCGCTAACAAAGACGACGGCGCCGACTTCTAAACTCTTAAAGTAGAGTAGTGTTTGTGCGTGGAACGGGCGGCGCCGCCTCCACGGTGACGCCGGTTTTGATCAGGGCTTTAACGTTGCAGGAGAGCTTCTGGTCTCCAGAGGAATCACACTCGGTCTGAATGCAAAGGAAAAGTCTAAGAACCTCCTCCTTTCTCCTCGGAGCCTCCAGGGCGACGGGAACGAGGTATCAAAAACAAAGAAATCAAAAATCCTGGGATTAAAAAGACGGAGCGCGGAGCAGACGAACCTGCGCCGTGGTAATTGGGTCAGGTAGAGTTTGTTTGGGAGGAAAGCGGCGTGATGATGAGAAGCTTCCACCCAGCTTCACCCAAAACATCAGCTGAAGACTCGAGACGTCTCAGAACTCAAAACGCTGCATGAAGTTTAGAAACCGAGGAGGTTCACAGGCCTCGGACGTTGGAACCATGTCCTCCCCATGTCTGTTGCATGTCCTCCCCATATTTCCTTGACCGGGTTCTCCGGTTTCCTCTCACATTCCAAAAACATGGATTTAAGGTGAATTGGCTGCTCTAGCGTGCCCCTATCTAAATTGCCCCTATATAGTGTGTGTGTCTGTGTGAGTGAGTGTGTGCCCAACCATGGATTGGCACCCTGTCCTGGATCTGCCGAGTGCCCAAAACCTTCTCCCCTGGATGGCCATGAAGAACTCCCCCCACTCCACCCTAGTCCCTAGTGTTCTAAATTGCCCCTATATAGTGTGTGTGTGTGTGTGTGTGTGTGTGTGTGAGTGTGTGTGTGCTCAGTGATGAATTTGGCACCCTGTCCTGGGTGTATCTACCCAGCACGAAATCAATTCTCCCCTGGGCATGGAGAACATACAAAACCCCATTGGAACCATGAAAACCAGATTATATGTCAGTGCAGGGGTCAGATACTGCAGAGTCCTCCAGGGGCGCCAGAGTGCGAGTCCGAACAGTTACAGAGCCACCAACGTGTGGCGCTCCAACGTCTCGGTTGGTAAAATCCTCCAGCTCACAGCATCTCAGCAGAACCCCAGACGCAGAACGTTCAGACATTTAAAATAATAATAATAACTGAGTTAGTAAATAAAATCTAAATCCTGAACGTTAAAATAAAATGGCAGAGTAATGAAGAAGACGCTCATAACAGCAGACAGGCCGCATCTTCGGCGTTTAGCGTTAAAATCCCGCCGTCCTCATTATCCTCGGACCGCGTGTCCGTTCGAGTCGCACAGATCGCTGAGCTGTCCACCGCGGACGTGGCCCCGGGGCCCCTCCAGCTGCACGGCAGGCCTGAACTGTTAGCTTGGAGCGGGGTGTAATCGCACCGGACAGAATCGTCTCATTTAATGTGACAGAGTTTCATCCTCTTTAAACAATCAACATGGAAACAGGGCTCGGAACCCAGGAGACGAACGAGAGACGAACGAGAGACAGAGAGACAGACAGAGAGAGAGAGAGAGAGACAGAGAGAGAGACAGAGAGAGACAGAGAGAGAGAGACAGAGAGAGAGACAGAGAGACAGAGAGAGAGAGGAAACTAAAAGATATAAGCTCTCGGTTTATTTGCACTGTCAGCATTATGATCCTCAGAGGTTTTGCAGGGTTCTGAAGGTTCCCCTCGGAACACCAAAGCTTTAACATGATACATCATCACTGATCCATCTGAGGAGTCACTTTACCAAATGATTCACATCACCCCGAGCCTGAGGATGGGATCAGTTCTGTTCTAACCCGAGCTTTACGTCCAGTAAACTTCAGAGCCTCAGACGAGGTCGTCCTCACGTCCTGCTGAGTGCCAGCGCCAAATACATTCTCCCCTGGATGAGCATGGAGAACATACAAAACTCCATTAGAACCATGAAAACCAGATTATATGTCAGTGCAGGGGTCCGATACTGCCTCCAGGGGCGCCAGAGTGCGAGTCCGAACCGTTACAGAGCCTCAGACGAGGTTCCTCCCGTCCTGCTGGACTCGGTGCTGGGACAGTGGACTTTTCTTTATAGAAGCGGATGCTGGATGTCTGCAGGTTCTCTGAAGGTTCTCTGAGCGACGTGTCTGAAGGTGGAACACTGTTCTGCCCGCTTCTGTTTGTCTCTGGGTGACAGCGGTGCGGCTGACCTGCAGTCAGTCTTGGCGGGGCACCGGAGGCCGGAGCAGAACGGCAGCAAACAAAAGCCCGAACAAAGCGTCTGGTATGAATTTTGCAGACGCCGCGTCCGTTTCATAGGATTTTTTTTCTCTTGCTTTCTCGCCTCTGAACGAAGCAATCACCTTCCTCATATACATCTGTACAAATTGATTTCCTCTTTACAAGAGAAGATAAAGACCATGGCAACAGAAATACCTGTAAGTGAGGGATAATTACAGAGCGCGGCGCCCCCCGCGGGGCCCACTCACCAAGTCCAAACAACATGCATTTAAAACCTCAATAGAGCTCGACAGCCTCTTATGAATAAACCCAGATTTGATTAAAATTACAGCTCTTTTGCTTTTACTTCATCTATTAAAGTCAGCGTCTGCTGCAGGACATACACTTTAGGTTTTATAGATATATGTTTGAAAGTCCCGGCAGTCGTGGCTGCTGCGGATCGAAGGGGTCGGCGGTCGTCTCTCTGTCTCTGTCTGCGTTTGAGACGCAGGAGACGGTTCGAGGCGTGGAGACGGTAAACGTGGGAGCGCAGTGCGGTTCAGACGCTCGGCCCGACGCTCACTAAATGTCAGCGTGATGGTGAAATGGAAGCAGAGAGCGTCAGCTGAGGTTCCACCGCCTGACAATCATCTGCTCTAAAGACAGAGGGCTGTGTAGAGCACACAACACTCTGCACGACATACAGGGGTGTGTGTGTGTGTGTGTGTGTGTGTGTGTGTGTGTGTGTGTGTGTGTGTGTGTGGTTGTGATGTACAGGTATATGTGCAAAGACAGGTGTGTGAGTGTGTGTGTGTGTGTCTCTGACATATATTTGTGTGTGTGTGTGTGTGTGTGTGTCTCTGACATATATTTGTGTGTGTGTGTGTGTGTGTGTGAGTGTGTGTCTCTGACATATATTTGTGTGTGTGTGTATGTGAGTGTGTGTCTCTGACATATATTTGTGTGTATGTGAGTGTGTGTCTCTGACATATATTTGTGTGTGTGTGTGTGTGTGTGTGTGTGTGTGTGTGTGAGTGTGTGTCTCTGACATATATTTGTGTGTGTGTGTATGTGAGTGTGTGTCTCTGACATATATTTGTGTGTATGTGAGTGTGTGTCTCTGACATATATTTGTGTGTGTGTGTGTGTGTGTGTGTCTCTGACATATATTTGTGTGTGTGTATGTGAGTGTGTGTCTCTGACATATATTTGTGTGTGTGTGTGTGTGTATGTATTTTTTTTTTGCATCATTTTATTTGAAGGATCTAATATATGGGGAGTCTGATCTATGGTGTGTGTGGGTCTGATCTATGGTGTGTGTGGGGCTGATCTATGGTGTGTGTGGGGCTGATCTATGGTGTGTGTGGGGCTGATCTATGGTGTGTGTGGGGTGTATGGGGAGTCTGATCTATGGTGTGGTTGTGGGTCTGGTCCACTGTGTGTCCACGTCCTCAAGGAGGATGAGTCCTCCACTGAGTCTTGCTCCTCACAAGGTTTCTTCCTTAAATAACATCATAACAGGGAGTTTTGTCTTGCCACTGTCTTTGGGGGTATGGGGGGGGTCTGGTCCACTGTGGATGTGGGTCTGATCCAGTGTGGGTGTGGGGTCTGGGGGGGTCTGCTCCACTGTGGGTGTGGGGTATGGGGGGTCTGATCCAGTGTGGGTGTGGGGTATGAAGGCTGAAGCGTGTCCTGGCGGTGTCTGTGGGTTCTCCGGCGTGATGCGTGTCCTGTTCTACAATCTCACGCCGCTGCAGCTTTTCATTCGGCGTCTCCAAAAGTAAACCTCCGAGTTTCACGGGCGGGGGACATTTTCACGCCGTTTACATCAGCGGCTGGGGACGCGAGCCGAGCGGAACGTTCTCCGTCACGTCGGCGTCGTGTCTTCAGTCAGACAGAGAGGAGGACGCGTCTGTAACCCGGCGTGCCGTCTGCGTCCGGACTCCAGATTTCCTCCTGTTGGAGCTGTCAGCTGAGAGACGGCAGATTGCCTGCGTCTCCACCGCCGCGCGGCCAATGCATCTGCTACACCTGAAAAACACTCCCGTCCCCCAACACTCACATCATAAACACCGTCCCCCGTCCCCCCGTCCCCCCCCGTCCCATTACTGCAGTCCCTGCAACCGCACAGGGTCATGTGACCCTCAACGACCCCTCGCTCACATTTCTGTTTTCACTGTGTTTACTTTAAGCAGATCACATCTGCTAACATCTGGATTTACACCTGAGATCACTGTGTGTTTACACCTGTGCACCTCTGTACACCTGTTTTATATGTGTCCTCTGTTTTTACCTGTGTTCTGTGTGTGTACACCCGTGTTTTCTATGTTTACACCTGTGTATCCTGTGTTTTCACCTGTGTGTCCTGTGTTTACACCTGTGTTCTCTATGTTTACACCTCTGTATCCTGTGTTTACACCTGTGTTCTCTATGTTTACACCTGTGTATCCTGTGTTTTTACCTGTGTCCTGTGTTTACACCTGTGTTCTCTATGTTTACACCTGTGTATCCTGTGTTTTTACCTGTGTCCTGTGTTTACACCTGTGTTCTCTTTGTTTACACCTGTGTGTCCTGTGTTTTTACCTGTGTCCTGTGTTTACACCTGTGTGTCCTGTGTTTACACCTGTGTTTTCTATGTTTACACCTGTATTTTCTATGTTTACACCTGTGTGTCCTGTGTTTTTACCTGTGTCCTGTGTTTACACCTGTGTGTCCTGTGTTTACACCTGTGTGTCCTGTGTTTACACCTGTGTGTCCTGTGTTTTTACCTGTGTCCTGTGTTTACACCTGTGTGTCCTGTGTTTCTGTGCTGTGTTTATAACGTGCTGTGTTCTTTAATCGTTTCCACAGTGCACACAGGTAAAACACACCTGTACAGGTACAAACTCAGAGTGCACAGTTCATACCTGTATGTTTAGTTTGTAACAATGAGGACACAGCGCCACCTGCACTGCGGAAAACACACAGCACTGCACCCCCCACACAAACTGGTTTATCACAGCATCGTTATCATTTTGTTATACACCCCCCCACCCCCCCTCACACTTTGTGTGGCTGTGTTTTTTAGTAAATGTGACCCCCCCCCCCCCCCCCCGGCTGCGTGTTGGGTTTCAGTCGGGTTTGTGAGGTTGCACTGCCCGGGGCGGGGGGGTGTTGTGGACCTCCCTTCCTCTCTTTGCCGCCCCGCTGAGGACCGCGTGCCGTCCAAGGTCACGCCCAAGGACAGTGCAGCCAATTAGCATGCAGATCATGAGCTGACGGTGTTAAGGGGTATTACTCTGATGCAATCCCATTATTGGGCCGGTGAAGGACCCCGCGTCTGACCTCCATCACTGCAGATGGAGGAGGAGAGCAGAACGGAGGGAGGTTCCAGCATGACGCTTCCCTTTTGTTCCACGAGGATTTACGATCTGTTCTCTAAACCAAAGTTCTCTGCATCTCATACACAGAACGTCTGATAACACACACGTCCCACTCACCACCCGTCCAAAACACTCTGAACCCGACTGTCCTCAGAGTCAAACCCGAACTCAGGTTCAGGGTTTTGGGTTTTGGAAGTTCTCCTGAAGAACGACGGAACCGTAACAGGGCGCGCTAGCTCAGTGGTCCGGGTGTTGGGTATCAATCTGAAGGTTGGGGGTTCAAATCCCAGCTCCACTGAAGTTACCAATGTGAGTCCTTGAGCGAGACCCTTAACCCTCATTGCTCCAGGGGGCGCTGTGATGAACCCTGTGCTCACCTTGTAAGTCACTTCATTCATTATCTTCAGCTTTATCCTCTATTAGGGTCGCGCGGGGGGGGGTTCCCCATGCCCATCCAGGGGAGAACGTTTCGGGCGCTGGGCAGATAGACCCAGGACAGGGGGGCAATCTATCGCTGGGCACACACTCACTCACACACACTCACTCTATATGGGGCAATTTGGAGAATTCAATTAACTTGATCCATGTTTTTGGACTGTGGGAGGAAACCGGAGAACCCGGAGGAAACCCACGCGGACACGGGGAGGACATGCAAACTCCACCCAGATGGGGATTCAAACCGGGAATCCCTAGGGCTGAGAGGAGAACATGGCAAACCACTAAGCCACCGTGCCGCCCGCGTTCAATAAATGAACAAATGTAAATGTAAGAAGTCGTGGAGTCGCAGGGGTTCAGGTCACATGTCAGTGTAACGTGGACGGAATTCCGACTCCAGAACGGGAAAACGGGGAGAACATGCACACGCCCCACGGAACGGACCGCCGCTCTGTACGTTCTGTTATTAAAATCAGCGGGACGGGATTCTGATGTCATAATAAACTCGGCAGGTCACATGATCATGAGATCCTTATTGTTTAGGTTTGGAATAAAATGCAGGATTTTTATGAAGTGTAATGTATATGTAGGAAGGAGCCCCCCCCCCCCCCCCCCCCCCAGTTCCTTTGAGAGCGTGTAGGTTTATTTATGGCGTTGCTCTGCAGTAATGGGGTGGGGGTGCACGCCGGGCTCCTTGTCTCCGGTGGTCGGCCGAACTCGCTCCGCTGTGGCCTTACAGCCTGGAATGCAATTTACTCCCCCTGCTTTCACCTTAAATCTCTGTCCAGGTTGTAAATTTCCTCCAATTCCGGCGCTTTTCGGCTCCTTCTATCTTTCTCCCCTTGTCGGAATTAATGAGATGGGGTTTGATCAGGGCAGCCGAGTGTTGGGAGGGAAATCGCACGGCCGCCTTGTGTCCTGTAATAGAATTTGCATCTAATGCATACATAAATCAAACATCTTTCTGGACATTTTCATATGCATAATGTCATTTCATCCTGTGTCTTTGCAAGCGGGGGGCTCGGTGGGTGGAGGAGGGGGGGGCGAGGGGGGTGTAGGTGGCAGGGAGGATTGTATTGGGGATGGCGGCGGCGGTGGGGGAAAGGAGGGGGGGGGATTTTTTTTTTTCTTTCTCTCACCTTTTTTTCTTTAATTTTATTCCGTGTAACGGAACGTGGAGGTCTGAGATCTTCTGGGTTTAGTTGTCAGGTTTCTTGTATTGTAGGTGTGAGTGTGTGTGTGTGTGTGTGTGTGTGAGTGTGTGTGTGTGTGTGTGTGTTGTGTTCATACCTCTGGTGTTTTGTTTTTTTCACTGAATCCTGCTTTGTTATGTAAATGATTATAGGAGCAGCAGATTCAAAGCTGCTTCGTCGTCACGGCGACTCCACAGGAGGACAGCAGAGACCGAGGGTTCTCACTCTTCATCACTCTTCATCACTCTTCATTCATCTGTTAGTTGGCTTTCTCCTCATTAATTAAATTTTATTGGTAATCAAATGCAGCACGGTAGCTTAGTGGTTTAGCATGTTCTCCTCTCAGCACTAGGGATTCCCGGTTCGAATCCCCATCTGGGTGAAATTTCCATGTTCTCCCCGTGTCCTTGTGGGTTTCCTCCGGGTTCTCCGGTGTCCTCCCACAGTCCAAAAACATGGATCAAGGTCAACTAAATTCACCAAATTGCCCCATATAGAGTGTGTCTGTGAGAGTGAGTGTGTGTCCAGTGATAGATTGGTGCCCTGTCCCGGGTGTATCTGCCCAGCGCCCGAAACGTTCTCCCCGGATGGGCATGGGGAACCCCCTTCCCGCGACCCTAATAGAGGATAAAGCAGGTGATAATGGATGAATGGTAATCAGACTGCAGTTGGTGGCTGTATTGGGGTAAATGATGGGATCCAGTCTGATGTTCTTCAGGGTTCCTGAAGTTCCTACAGAAACGGATCCTAAAATCGATCCGATCGATTGAGTGTTCTGTGTTCTGTAGTGGGTGGTGTGGAACCTCCGGTGGTGTCTTGCAGGAGGACGTCCTCCTCCCGACGTGACGACCCTGTTTTGTTGGGTTTGACGAGCCGCTCTTCGTCACGGCGGGGTCTCTGAAGGTCTTTCTAAACGCTCATTACAACCTACATTAACGTGGTGGAGCATTAATTGGACGGATGAAGCCGTGTCGGTTGCCGTGCTGACAGCTCGGCGGCGGCGGCGCGTGCTGACACGTTGGCCGTGAGAAGTTTCCCGCTACAACAACGCCATTAACGCCAATCAGGCTGACGCACCGAGCCTTATTAAATGATGAGTAATGTCCAACATGCTGCTCGGCCCATTAACGCCGAGCGCGCCTGACCCCGCCGTCGTCTCGCCGTCGCCAACTGATATGATGAGATTAGGAGTCCGAACTGATAAATGATCCGGCGACGGCAGCGGCGTCTGTGTGTGATGTAACGCCTGTGCCTTTGTTCTGATATTAATTATAAAGTGATGTGTAATTAGCTCCATTCGGTCTGTAATCCGCAGCATCATCACAGACTGCGTCACACGTTCTGATTCACAATTAAATTACTGAGGTAAACATCTATCAACCTCACCTGAAACCTCACAGAGACTGGGCTGCGTGGTTGATCTGGATGAGTGTTGGTGGTGTTGGTGGTTGATCTGAGTGTTGGTGGTGTTTGTGGTTGATCTGGGTGAGTGTTGGTGGTGTTGGTGGTTGATCTGGGTGAATGTTGGTGGTGTTGGTGGTTGATCTGGGTGAGTGTTGGTGGTGTTGGTGGTTGATCTGAGTGTTTGTGGTGTTGGTGGTTGATCTGGGTGAGTGTTGGTGGTGTTGGTGGTTGATCTAGGTGAGTGTTGGTGGTTGATCTGGGTGAATGTTGGTGGTTGATCTGGGTGAGTGTTGGTGGTGTTGGTGGTTGATCTGAGTGTTTGTGGTGTTGGTGGTTGATCTGGGTGAGTGTTGGTGGTTGATCTGGGTGAATGTTGGTGGTTGATCTGGGTGAGTGTTGGTGGTGTTGGTGGTTGATCTGAGTGTTTGTGGTGTTGGTGGTTGATCTGGGTGAGTGTTGGTGGTGTTGGTGGTTGATCTAGGTGAGTGTTGGTGGTGTTGGTGGTGCTGGGTGGTTGATCTGGGTGAGTGTTGGTGGTGTTGGTGGTGCTGGGTGGTTGATCTGGGTGAGTGTTGGTGGTGTTGGTGGTTGATCTGGGTGAATGTTGGTGGTTGATCTGGGTCAGTGTTGGTGGTGTTGGTGGTTGATCTGAGTGTTTGTGGTGTTGGTGGTTGATCTGGGTGAGTGTTGGTGGTTGATCTGGGTGAATGTTGGTGGTTGATCTGGGTGAGTGTTGGTGGTGTTGGTGGTTGATCTGAGTGTTTGTGGTGTTGGTGGTTGATCTGGGTGAGTGTTGGTGGTGTTGGTGGTGCTGGGTGGTTGATCTGGGTGAGTGTTGGTGGTGTTGGTGGTGCTGGGTGGTTGATCTGGGTGAGTGTTGGTGGTGTTGGTGGTTGATCTGGGTGAATGTTGGTGGTTGATCTGGGTGAGTGTTGGTGGTGTTGGTGGTTGATCTGAGTGTTTGTGGTGTTGGTGGTTGATCTGGGTGAGTGTTGGTGGTTGATCTGGGTGAATGTTGGTGGTTGATCTGGGTGAGTGTTGGTGGTGTTGGTGGTTGATCTGAGTGTTTGTGGTGTTGGTGGTTGATCTGGGTGAGTGTTGGTGGTGTTGGTGGTTGATCTAGGTGAGTGTTGGTGGTGTTGGTGGTGCTGGGTGGTTGATCTGGGTGAGTGTTGGTGGTGTTGGTGGTGCTGGGTGGTTGATCTGGGTGAGTGTTGGTGGTGTTGGTGGTTGATCTGAGTGTTTGTGGTGTTGGTGGTTGATCTGGGTGAGTGTTGGTGGTTGATCTGGGTGAGTGTTGGTGGTGTTGGTGGTTGATCTGGGTGAGTGTTGGTGGTGTTGGTGGTTGATCTGAGTGTTGGTGGTGTTGGTGGTTGATCTGGGTGAATGTTGGTGGTGTTGGAGGTTGACCTGGGTGAGTGTTGGTGGTGTTGGTGGTTGATCTGGGTGAGTATTGGTGGTGTTGGTGGTTGATCTGAGTGTTGGTGGTGCTGGGTGGTTGATCTGGGTGAGTGTTGGTGGTGTTGGTGGTTGATCTGAGTGTTTGTGGTGTTGGTGGTTGATCTGAGTGAGTGTTGGTGGTTGATCTGGGTGAGTGTTGGTGGTGTTGGTGGTTGATCTGGGTGAGTGTTGGTGGTGTTGGTGGTTGATTTGAGTGTTGGTGGTGTTGGTGGTTGATCTGGGTGAATGTTGGTGGTGTTGGAGGTTGACCTGGGTGAGTGTTGGTGGTGTTGGTGGTTGATCTGGGTGAGTATTGGTGGTGTTGGTGGTTGATCTGAGTGTTGGTGGTGCTGGGTGGTTGATCTGGTTGAGTGTTGGTGGTGCTGGCGGTTGATCTGAGATCAGTCTGTGGAACGTTCCACCTCTTCACTCGGCTCATCATTAGTAGAGGGTGTGGCACTGAAATGAGGCTGTTCCAGGGAGCTCTCTCAACTCAGTACCCTGCAGGATCTGCCCCTTTTAGTTCTGCTGTTCTAGTCACATGATGCACTGTGTCAATCAAACTCTGCTTATTAATTAATTATGGTGCTTGATTAACTCTAACTGCTTTTCTTTTGAGGTGTTGCCTCATTGAGGTGTGGTCAGCTCTTCATCATGGTTCTACGGTTACTGGATGGAACCTGGATTTCTATTGGACTGGCGCTCCTGCATGGCTCTGTACATGGCTGTCCTACACTGTTGATGGAGGATGAGGACGAGTCCCCCACTGAGCCTCGGTCCTCACAAGGTTTCCTCCTTAAAATATCAACATAATGGGGAGTTTTGTCTTGCCGCTGTTGCTTGGGTTTAAAGGTTTCTAACTCTGTGAAGCTGCTCTGTGACGACGTACGATAATAAAAAACACTTTAAATAAATGAGTGGAGCTGGAACCTGATCACAGAGCAGCTTCACAGAGATCTGAGCCTGAACATCACGCCCAGCTGGACACATCTCCATCTTTCAACTTTAAACCCAAATGATTTCAGTGACCTCGAGCCCAAACTGCGGACGTAAAGTGTATGGATTTAAACGTGTTGGTTAAATGTGGAATAAACGGCAACGGCGGCAGAACGATCTCAGAACAAAGAGAATGATGAGGGTTCCTCTGAACGGTCTGACATCCCTCACGTTCAGACCTAACGATGACGGTAAACGGTCTGCGGGGGGCGTAACCAGGCAGATACACATTGCCCATGTGAGTTCAGCTCCCGATTTTTTGGGATGATGCACCAGTTTATGGAATCTCCTCTGAGCTTCAGTGAACTTTCTACTCAGCTGAGCGGCGCATTCGCGTCCTGTGCTCGCAGTCGGCGCGTTGCCGCTCCGGTGACCGCGTACGGGTCCGGCTGCGCAGCTGCTCACTTGTTCCAGATTGTATTAGGATCAAACCTCAGACTACGAGGTCAGACGAGACGTCCCAGCAGCGCTCCAAAATGTCCCGAAAGTGGACAGTAATGTCCTTATAGTCTGGTGGAGGAGCAGAACCTATTACACCGTGGCTTCTCATCAGGATGCGGATCACCTTCTGTGCACATGAGCTCACAGAGGCTCATGATTGGCTGGCGTCTGTGATCGACAGGCGAGAGGATACGCCCCCCCCCCCCCCCCCCCCGAGAGCAAGACGGTTTCCCTGTACGTGATGATGGGGCAAATGCTGCTCTGTGAAAGCTCTAAAGAGGTTCTGATGGTGCGTTGCAGGTCTCCTTTGATGTAGCGTGATCAACAATGTCCAATCGTTCAGCGTGACATTAAAAATTCACGGTTCTCTCGCGCCGGCGTCCTGACACCGTGATAAAACTCCATTAAGTGCGGGTCCCCGGCGGCCGGCGGCCCCACGTCGGGATATGCAGATGGATTTATCAGGCCAGCCAAACGTGGCCACTGCGCCGGTCATGTAATGAGGGGAAGATCCCCGGCGAGTGGCCAGAGCGCCGACGCCGCTTAATGACACGGGATATCTCTGCGACGGGCCCCGGAATATTTGCTCGGGAGGCTCTCTCAGGGTTTCAATCTCCTCCAAATCCATTTATATGTTTGCGCTTGATTTATGGCCTTATTTTAACTGTCTCCTACATGCAAATGCAGAGGGGGGCTTCTTACAAAATATACATAATGTGATTCTCAGGGTCATCCCTCGCGCCTGTCACAACGCATTCCAGCCCGCGACAAGTCGAGGGACTCGGGGAATTGCTCTTTCCACTGAGGAGTCAGGAGGTGGCCGGGCGCCGTCTGCCTTCGCGCCGCCTCTCGCATGGCTCCCTATTAGGATAAATAGCACCATGTCCCATCAAGCACTCGCGCTGATCAGTGGAGCTCGCGGCCTGTGGACGGGGTTCCCCTTTAAATCAGAACGGAACGTTTAACTCCTCCTCCTCCTCCTCCTCCTCCTCATCATCATCTGATTATTAAATTCCTCTGATCATCCAACCCCCACCACAGCTACACCTTTTATTATTATTATTATTATTATTATTATTATTATTATATAGTAACTTATTAAGGGCGGCATGGTGGATTAGTGCTTTGGCATGTTCTCCTCTCAGCGCTAGGGGTTCCCGGTTCGAGTTTGCATGTCCTCCCCGTGTCCGCGTGGGTTTCCTCCGGGTTTTCCGGTTTCCTCCCACAGTCCAAAAACATGGATCAAGTCAATTGAGTTCTCCAAATTGCCCCATATAGAGTGTGTGTGTGTGTGAGTGAGTGTGTGCCCAATGATAGATTGCCCCCCTGTCCTGGGTGTATCTGCCCAGCACCCGAAACGTTCTCCCCTGGATGGGCATGGGGAACCCCCCCCCCACCGACCCTAATAGAGGATAAAGTGGGAGATAATGGATGAATGAATGAGTTATTTATTAAGTCGTGCATGTTCCCATGGTGACACAGTGAGTCAGTCTGATGTTTGGTATGTTCTCCCTGGCCGCTCACTCTGAACAGCCGCTGTGTCGGGGCGCTGTGTCCGCCGCCGTGGTGTGATTATAATCCCTGCTGCGTTCACAGAGCTGAATCTGAACTCGGTCCGTATAGAATTTGGATTTGAATTTAAATAGAATTAACACCATAAACCGCTGAATAAATGAACACGGCGCCGGGAACGCATCGGGACTCCGACCCCTGCAGCATCATTAGAGTAATATATGAATGAGGATAATCAGTTCAGGACAGTTGGACTTTATTAAAGACATCTGTCACACTGCGGACCACGGTTCCACGGTTCCACCAGCGGAACCCTCATTCATCCATTCGGTTCTGACCACCATATCGATTACGGTCATTAATTAACGAGTATTGATTTTCGAATATTTCATGACTATTTAAATTAGAAACGGTGTTTCGAACAGAGCGGGGCATTCTGGGTATTTCATGGCTCTGGGGTCACGTGGTTCTCTGTTCCACCGTCATGATGAAGTTAGAAATGAAATGCACGCTGGAGAACATGCTCACACCTTCAAAATAAGAGTGCTGTGGTTATACGGTGTGCTCTTATTAAATGTATTATATAGATTTATTTTATTATAAATATCCAAACGTTGTAGTTTATACACCTTTATGAACCTGATGAGTTTGATCTGATTATTCTTTAATAGAACGATTGGATTATAAACCCTTCTCATTTAAAGGTGTAATGTGAGTCAGGTGGTCGCTCTGATGTTTGGGTGCCTCTGTCTGAGCCGCCGTGGTGCAGATTGGGATTTAATTGGATGGGTGTGGTGCTGAAGGGGTTAAAGACAGATTTCTAATTATTTTGGTTGCAGGTTGTACCTGAGAGATGTGGAATGCCTCGGAGAGCGAGCGCATCGCTGCACCCTGCCTGCAGCTGACCGTATCTGCTCAGCGGAACTCCATCAGGTTCCTCATCCAGGGAATACGGCGGGATCCGGGGATCTGCTCAACCAGAGAAGCTTTAACTAAACACCGCCGTTTAACTCCACGCTGTTCCTGAGAGAAAGAACGGTTCCACCGACGGGTTCCACCGACGGGTTCCACCGACGGGTTCCACCGATGGGTTCCACTCCTGAAACACCGACTGAGATGAGATACAAGATCAGAGAGATGAGACATCACTCAGTGGAGGATCAATTACATCCATCCATCATATTCCACTTTATCTTCTATTAGGGTCACGGCGGTCGGGGGAGGTTCCCCATGCCCATCCAGGGGAGAATGTTTCGGGCGCTGGGCAGATACACCCAGGACAGGACGTCAATCCATCGCTGAGCACACACTCACTCACACAGACACACTCTATATGGGGCAATTTGGAGAACTCAATTGACCTTGATCCATGTTTTTGGACTGTGGGAGGAAACCGGAGAACCCGGAGGAAACCCACGCAGACACGGGGAGAACAGGCAAACCCCACCCAGATGGGGATTCGAACCGAGAATCCCTAGTGCTGAGAGGAGAACATGCCAATCACTAAGCCACCGTGCCGCCCCCAATTACATTCATTCATTAATTTAAATGAATAATTATTAATGATTCAGCATCATGTTGGCTGAGGGGGGGGGGGTCACATACTTTTGGTGTTACAGTGTGTGTGTGTGGGGGGGGGGTATTTCCACATCTCCTTCAGATCTAATATGAACTGTACCTGAATGTACGGGGCCTTCCCCAAACTGTTTCTGAGTGCAGAAGCAGAGTGCAGGCCTGGCGTCGATGTCTGATGTTTCTGTTGGTCTGTTCTGCGGTTCCAGATGGTTCCCCGCGTCCGAGTGGGATCTCTGATGACGTGGTGGAGAGATGGATGATGGGTGATGATAGGGGACGGTGGGGGCGGCTCACGTGGGGGGTGTGGGGGACGTTTAAAGGCTATAAAAGGCAGGATCGGGTGCGCCGGCGACGTCTTTAATTTCTCCGGTTAATTCAGAAAGCGCATCGTCTCTGCTCCTGGTTTCTGAAGAGTCCCCCCCAGGAGGAGAGACAATGGGGTGCATGAGTGGCACCGATTGCCTGAGGGTGGCGGGACAGGCTCCATTAGGATCCCCAAAAGGTATCGCATGAAGGAATAAAGAGGCGCTCAACGCTTGACTGGCAAACAAAGTCGACACGAGCACTTAAGAGCTGAATTGCGTTTTACCCATCACCATTCGGCGCGAGCCAAATCACGCCGCACCACTAACAGCTTCTATTAACTCGACCGGCGCCCATTCAGGTGCTAATTGAGATGAAACCGGGGGTTTGTCAAGGCAATTATAACAAATAGTCTGAAATGGCTGGAGATGGCCTTTCAGAGGGGCGCCGGCGCGCCGCCGTATTAATCCTTAATCGTCACGACGGCAGTAATAAAGGCTGAAATTACGGCGGGATCGTGTCAACATGATAAGATGATATGATATCATTATCTTTACCTGCCCGCATTCGCAGAATTACCCTCTCACAGTCACACGCCTCCCGTGGAGGTGGGGGGGGCGGGGGCGTGGGCGTGGGCGGGGGCGGGGGCGTGGGCGCCGGAGCTGCCAAGCATTAGAGTTACAGCATGAAGCTCAAACTCTCATCAGAGAGAGCAAAGTTCCTCCTCAGGAGTCCAACAGGGGGCAGTGTGCTGACAGACCGGCGCAGGATGGTCCTGTGATCAGCGTGATGATGTCACAGCACTGAATTCGTTACAGACTTCAAAGGCTTCATTAATGATTCGCTAATGGATTCTTTACTTTTCTTCATGTTGGACTGAGGCTTGGGCGGCTTGGTGGTTGGCATGTTCTCCTCTCAGCGCTGGGGGTTCCAATTTCAAATTACAATCTGCGTGCAGTTTGCATGTTCTCCCCATGTCGGCGTGGGTTTCCTCCGAGTTCTCCGGTTTCCTGGTGCACTCCAAAGACATGGATTCAAGGTCAATTGAATGCTCTAAATTGCCCCATAAAGAGTGTGTTTGTGTGCATGTTTTTGTGCACGGTGATAGATTCGCCCCGTGTCCGCGTGGGTTTCCTCCGGGTTCTCCGCTTTCCTCCCACAGTCCAAAAACATGGATCAAGGGCAATTTAATTCTCCAAATAGCCCCATATAGTGTGTCTGTGTAAGTGAGTGTGTGTCCAGTGATAGATTGCCCCCCTGTCCTGGGTGTATCTGCCCAGCACCCGAAATGTTCTCCCCTGGATGGGCATGGGGAACCCCCCCCCGCGACCCTAATATAGGATAAAGCTGAAGATAATGGATGTTCTGAATATCAAAAGTTGAAACGTGCCAGCTCCTGATTGAATCACCGTGAGGAGGCGGAGCCTGTGTATGTAGATCTATATGGGAGTCAGGTGGTGTTGTGATTGTATTTGTGGATTCTGTTCATGTCCCCGGCGGTCCCCGGCGGTCCCCGGCGGTCCCCGGCGGTCCGGGCGAGGTTGGGATGTGGCAGAGAGAATAAACAGTGAGATATTTTAAGGTGGTTTACTCGGGTTCCTCGGAGAGGCTGCGTGTGCGCGTTATGGCGGCGCTGAGTGGCGCAGGACGCATTGTTATATTATTACCAACGCTCGCAGGATTTATACACGCATTCAGCGGCCATAATTCGGCAGGAGCGAGCGAGCGCGCGGCGCATTTGCGTTTGCGCAGGCCGTGTATTTCCCCGTTCCTGCAGCCGCCTCATTTACAGTCTCAATGGGCTCTACCTTTCAGGAGGTAAAGTGCCTCTCTCACGCGGGCGTCACACACATTCCTCTCTTTTGTTGCAGCGTTAGTGTCAATTCGTCCTCCGAAGGCATCGCCAATTTGTCTCTCTTTTTTTTTTTGGCAAGGCCAATTTAAATGCACTGGCTTTTATGCAAAACACACTAAAGCCCAGCATTTCGCGCTAAATTGGACATTTTTATGGTTATAATTTCGCCACACTAATGGCGGGAAGGCGCCACCCCAAAGGAATTGGGCCTCTTATCTTTTGTGCCGGCGCGTGATGTCTGGATGACAAGTTTCTTTAATATGCGCCGAGAGCGGCAATTTCGGATGACGTCCGCCGCCGCGTGTCACGTGCCCCGCGCCGGACGGCCCGCTCGCTCGGGATGTGCGCTTCGGGGGGAAAGTGTCGCGTCCCGTTCAGTGTTTATGTCGCGGACTGGCCTCGCGTCCACCGCCGGCCGGCGCCATGAGGAGTGCAGCATGCCCCACCCGGACTGACGGCATGTCTGGAGGAACCCGGAGGAACCCGGAGGAACCCGTGGGTCCGTAAGCTTTATAAGGTGTCCACAGTGAGAGACATTACCAAATGCACTGCCCACTGAGTCACAGTACATTTCCATTATACAGATTTAAACTAAAACGAGCCCAACACCGAGACCTGAGGGTCTCCAACACACTGACAGCTCCTAATGATATCAATCAGAACTTATTATCCTGATCGCTATAGTGACCGCACACCACAGAGGTATAAAACTATAACATGGTGGAGTTGACGTTGAGAAAACACTTTGGGGAAGGCCCTTTAAGCCAGATCTCTGCTTCAATGAATTTCTACATTAAGTCTCATGGAGGGACGGCACGGTGGCTTAGTGGTTGGCATGTTCTCCTCTCAGCACAAGGTTATCCGGTTCGAATCCCAATCTGGGTGGAGTTTGCATGTCCTCCCCGTGTCCGCGTGGGTTTCCTCCGGGTTCTCCGGTTTCCTCCCACAGTCCAAAAACATGGATCAATGTCAACTGAATTCTCCAAATTGCCCCATATAGAGTGTGTGTGTGTGTGTGTTCAGTGTCCTGGGTGTATCTGGGTGTACCCCCCCCCCCCCCATGCAAACCTAGTAGAGGATGGATGGATGGATGTCTCATGAAACGCAACTCCATTGTGCCGGTTTCTTTAGACGGGGGCTTGTGTTCGTGTGTGTGTGTGTGGGTGTGTGTGTGTGTGTGTGTGTGTGTGTGTGTGTGTGGGGGGGGGGGGGGGGGTCATAGGCCAAAGTTTGCGCACCCTCAGCCTAATGACATCAACCAATCAGAGCTCTACGATCCAATCACGGCGTATTGAAGACGTCAGGATGCCGGGACGCGCCTCAGGGGGAACTCTCCGTCCCTCGTACGACTCAAACGACCCGAATTAAGAGAGGATTGTTTTGCCTCCCTGCCCCGCCGTTGCATCATGGGTAATTTGGTTCGGCAGCAGGAATCTGGGCTCAGCAATAAAGTGGTGCGCTTTGCCGGCATCCTGCTTTTCGGCGGCGCCGCGAGGCTTTTAGCGTCCTCTGTCAGCGCTGTTATTAGGAGCGATGATAAGAGGCGGTGGAGGCTGTCCATCAGCGCTGAGAGCTCCGCGGTTGGAGCGCCTCGCCTCGCCTCGCCTCGCCTCATCTGCATACGCCGCTCTCTGTCTCCTCACTTCCTCTCGGCTCAAACTTTCTGGGGGTTTAGGGCGGCTGTTTGTTAGCCGTCCCCGCGCCCGCCCGCCCGCCCGCCCGCCCGCCGCGCCCGCTCCGACACAATTAAAAATGTATAAGGCTGAAAGGCAGGGCGGATTATACGCGCCTCTCGTGCGGCTGCTGATCCGGAATTTGAAGCTGTCACTGAAAATCTGGGGTTTAGACGAGGAGCCGCCGCCTGTGGCGCTTTTCAGACCTTATCACCACCTCCTGGCTCATCCTCATCCTCATCCTCATCCCCATCCAGCCCCTGTCCTCCTGTCCTTGTATTTACCTTTCATCCAAATTTACTCCCCACCTGTCGACAACGGAGCCTCCTACCCATCCAACCTTCACGCCATGGAAAGGGAAGGTTCTCCACACGTCTCACGCTTTAACCTTCTCTGAAGAACATTCTGGGGATGCTGATTCTGAACAGAAACACGGAACCATTAAAGACCTTCATCATCATCTTCATCATCATCATGCTCCACCACCAAACTTCACTGTGGACATGATGTGGCGTTGTCCTGCTGGAGGATCCATGATCACTGATGGAGACCTCTGAAGACGTCTGAAGGTACGATGATGTGTTTTACCAGAACGTTCTGTCCACAGGAGGTTCTCCCAGGAGGAGGACGGTTCCTGTTCTGTCTGTTTCATTATTAGGTTCCTCCTGGTTCTCTCGCCGTGCTCCTCAGATGGCGATGGACAGTGAGAGCGGACACTGCGCTTCGTTATGTTTGGTATGTTCTCTCATGTTTTTTTCAGATGCTGCTGTATTGATCATGTGATCATGTGACACTGGATCTGCGTCTCAGTGTGTCTCTCCTGAACCAATCAGGATTAATCAGATGTATTGATCTCACATGTTTGTGGTTTTAATTTCAATTAAAGTCGTTGTTCACATTGTGACGCCTCTGCAGCAATTAATAGAAATATTATGGGCTGTATGAAGGTTAATGAAGGTTAAACATATATCACACATTTTAAACATCAGGTCAGAGAAACGAAATATTAAAAATAAAAAGTAAATATGAGAATTATGGTTTTATTATAAATATTGTGAATCTGAATAATCAGCACTGCTTCAGGGGAATGACACACACACACACACACACACACGCTTTTGGAGAACATGCTAAAGTGCAATCAGATGTCTGGAAAATAATTGGACTAAAGAACACCTGGTTCTGAAGTTTACATTTAAACCTTTAATAGTAAAATCCTTCTGCACTTTGTTTTATATGAAGTCAGTTTGCTGTCTGTGTTCTTGCACCTGATCGGTTCCTCAGTTCCACCTGAGCTCTCGGTTGGTTCCCTCCGTCCTTCAGCCCTTTCTTTAATTAAAAAGTCTTTATTTCTATTTTATTTTATTTATATATATTGCTGTGCTCTGTGGATACAGGTTTCTGTATTAAAGCTGCGCTGTGTGACTTCGTGCTGAACGTTAACGTTGATGGCATGTTCTTTCGGTAACGCTTCCCATTCCAGCCGTCAGTCTCGGCTCAGGCTGAAGGCCCGAACCCTTGTGATGGCGCAGCCCGCGGTCCCTGTGTAGGTGAGGTGGGCGTGGCCGGGCGCTAACCTGCCCCTGCCCGGACGCGCCTCATTAGGCAGCGCCGCTATAGGACTGAGGTGGCTCGGCTTTCTGAAGCCTCAGCTTTGACATTCACGCTGCGCTCGCAGCCGATCAGGTCCCAGCTCTGATACATTTGCATCTCTTTGAATGTGACGCTTGAGAAAATGAGAGAGAGAGCGAGCGAGAGAGAGCGAGCGAGAGAGAGCGAGAGAGAGAGAGAGAGACAGGAGGGGAAAGGATAAAGGGAAAAAGACAGGGCCCAGGCACTAGATTAAATTTTGCCGTCTAGAAAATGAGAAAAAAGGGCCTCTATCTCCTGGAGTCTACTGGGAAGATCTTTATTCTGATTCTTGTTAGAATTGTTTATCACTGTGACAGAGCAGGGCCGGGACGAGATAAAGGCAGCGCTCCATCACGAGCCCTGACAGTCGTAGGACACGCGCCCGAATGAAAGGAGCCAGGGAAATATTATTAATAGATGCTGACTTGATTTGCCTCGATTGCACGTCAGGAAGAGGGGGCCGCCGCTTGATTGCAGCCTATGAAGTTCTGTCCAAAAGGGAAGCTATTTTTCATTAGGTGATAGAAGCCTCTCTCGACCTTCTCTCTCTCTCTCTCTCTCTCTCTCTATTTTTGTGGGCGTGTTCCCTTTTTGCTTTCCAAGGAGCTGATAACTTATGTGGTTTATTCTAACTGGCCTGATTTGTGTCACTGTGTGTGTGTGTGTGTGTGTGTGTGTGTGTGTGTGAGAGAGAGAGAGAGAGAGAGGAACTCATCCATCCATCCATTATCTTCCACTTTATCCTATATTAGGGTCGTGGGGGGGGGGTTCCCAGGACAGGGCGCCAATCCATCGCTGGGCACACACTCACTCACACACACACACATATATGTGGCATTCATTCATTATCTCCCGCTTTATCCTCTATTAGGGTCGGGGGGGATTCCCCATGCCCATCCAGGGGAGAACATCTCGGGCGCTGGGCAGATAGACCCAGGACAGGGCGCCAATCCATCGCTGGGCACACACTCACTCACACAGACACACTCTATATGGGGCAATTTTTGGAGAACTCAATTGACCTTGATCCATGTTTTTGGACTGTGGGAGGAAACCGGAGAACCCGGAGGAAACCCACGTGGACACGGGGAGGACATGCATACTCCACCCAGATGGGGATTCGAACCGGGAATCCCTAGTGCTGAGAGGAGAACATGCCAAACCACTAAGCCACCGTGCCGCCCTGAGAGGAACTCGTTCAAAATAAATAAATAAGAAAGAATGAGGGGTATGTGAGAGGACGTTCTCATGTGAACATCAGCGTGGAACTAATCTAAAGATCAGAATGTTCCTCCATTCTGTATTACATTTAATAAACCAGGTGGCTTAGTGGTTTAGCATGTTCTCCTCTCAGCACTAGGGATTCCTGGTTCGAATCTCAATCTGGGTGGAGTTTCCATGTCCTCCCCGTGTTCGCGTGGGTTTCCTCCGGGTTCTCCGGTTTCCTCCCACAGTCTAAAAACATGGATCAAGTCAATTGAATTCTCCAAATTGCCCCATATAGAGTGTGTGTGTGTGAGTGAGTGTGTGTCCAGCGATAGATTGCCTCCCCGTCCTGGGTGTATCTGCCCAGCGCCCGAAATGTTCTCCCCTGGATGGGCATGGGGAACCCCCCCCTCGCGACCCTAATAGAGGATAAAGCTCTCTCTCTCTCTCTCTCTCTCTCTCAACAAACACTACACAGAAGAAAAACTCCAGGGCCTTCCCTAAACTGTTTGTCGTGTTGGAGACCTACAGTGGGACAGAACTGACGACTGTGTTTGATTTTCGAAACCTGATGATGCGTCTGATTTAAAGCCCTGGATTCAGTGATGTCATTTCCTTTATAAGGTTTAAATGGTTATTAATTAAAATCTAAAACGAACATTTATTTAACGACTGATTAATTAACGTGATCAGGAATCAGTGTTTCTGATTATAAATGGAGGTTTCAGGAAGATCTCAGAATTAAATCTGGATTAAAAGTCCACAGTGGAGTGCAGGGACCCGGAGAAGCGGCTGATTGGCTGGTGGACTCAATCAGGTGTTAATTGGATGTTAATTAGTGCAGCTGCTCCTGTTTTTAAGGGCAGAGCTGCTTCTGTTCTGAAGGTTTTGCTGTGTTCCGTCTCAGGGACGTCCTGAAGCTCCAGGGCAGGTTCTCCTCTGAAGGAACGTCATCCCTGAGATCACAGAGGTGAGAGGTGCTGAACAAAGTGCTTTCATTAAGAACCCAAAATAACAAAACACTAAATTACACTTAATTAAAACAATAAGAAATTAAATCTGGTCTTTTACAATCAATTAATCAAAGCAGCATAAGCCACACCCCCTCAGCTTCAGTCTCATTAGAACGAGTTTGGATTAAATGTTGATTTAAACTCTATATTCAAATCAAACCCTTCATTCCTTCCATGCATCAGAACTCCGACTGAGACCGTGGAGAACGTGTGGAGGAACCGCAGCACACCTGCCGTATCCCTCCGCCCTTCGGACCCTTCGGACCCTTCGGACCCTTCGGACCCTTCGGACCCTGCCTCGACGTGGAGGGGCTGCTGCAGCGTGGTGGAGAGTCCCACAGTCCAGCCCCCTCCCTCAGGTACGTCCCGCTTCACCTTTAATCTCACCTGAGGAACGCTCGGTCCCGACTCTGACGGAACTCCGGATTCTGAGGGTGAACCGCGCGCCGTGCTGTCGGCCGCCTAATTAAACAAAGTTCAGTCACCTGAGGATGTTTGTGGGGGGGGGGGGGTAGCGATTGCCATTAGTTCCGTTATGATTTGTTTGTGTTCCATCGTTCTGCCCTCATCATGCCCCACACGCCGGGTTCTATCTGTATATTTAGGGTTCCTCTCAGAGGCGGAACCCGCGGGTGCAGCGGAACCTCCGTTAACGAGCGATTAAACTGTTCGTAGCGAGGACAGTTCAGAGTGCCGTTCACGAGGCTCTTCAGAAGCGACTTCTGGTCTCTGATTCGTTCTGGAGACGTGAGAACACCACTAATTACAGTCTTTGGTAATGTTCCGTGGCGGGTCTCCACCTCGCCGGCTCCTCGTCCCGCGGCTCGCTCCCTCCGCCGGAGACGTGCAGAACAATGCTTCTGGAGTTCCTCCTCCTCCTCCTCCTCCATCTTCTGCGGTGCTTCTGTAAATGCTGGCGGTTCTTCCGCGGTTCTGCCTCTCACCCTGACTACAGGCTTCAGAACCGAACTGCACAGCGATCAATTATTCAACCACTGATCAGATTCGACCCCGAGCGCAAACAGCGGTGACATCACTCCTGTTCCAAACAGTCGGAGTTCCAATGCTCTGCAACATGAGAACATCTCGGCGGGGTTCTGTAGGCCTTCATCACATTGGACTTTTATTCGGGTCAGATTCAGATTCCTCACTTTATTGATATCGCAGGACAAAGGTGGTGATCGGTAAAGCTGAACTGATCGTAATCAATAAATGATCAAAAAGACTGATTAACGGTTTATTTAATTTTTCTGTTAAATCTGAACGATCGATCAGCTGATTGATCTGAAACCTGATTTAATAAAATCTCACAAATAATAAATAAGAAATAAATCAAAAGCCATGAGGATTACTTTTCTATTTAAACACCTCAAATAAAAGTTTTATATATTTACAAAATTATATTTTTATATTTTCATATTGCAGCTTTAAGTTTGAAATGTTTGATCTAAATGTTGTATTAGATCACTCTATGACTCTTTATTTATTTTAAATTTAATTTTACACTTTGACTCTTGGCGTGTGTATGTACATACATCTGTTTTACCAAATAATACAATTTACATCAAATTTTCATCCATTATTCACCTTAAACTTAAACACCTCAAACTAATTAAATGTTTATGGCTCTGATCTGATTTATCTGTAAATGTCATTTTTTAAATTTATTTTGTTTATTGTATTGATGCTACTGGCTGCTGAATTTGCTTCATGATAAATAAAGTATTCTATCTATTTATTAATTAAGTTTTGATGTTTGAGGGTCATCAGTTGTATTGATCATTGCTACAGATGTCGGATAGTAAAGGTAAAGTAAAACTGTAAAAGTTATAGGTTCTTTATTGCCACTACAGTTCCCAGAATTCCCGGTGAATCCCTGGAGAAACGACATGTATTAAAGTGCAGGTTTGGTGTTGATGAGGACGTGATTAATAACTGATCACTGTATCGGTACCTGACCTAAACACACTGCACTGTAAAGCGAACAGCGCTCCGTCCTCATGATCAGTAAACTTATTGATCGTCCTGTTCACTTTGATCTGGACATCTGATCAATCGGTTCGGTTTGAAACATCTTTATATTTCTTTAAACATGTTTAAATTGTTGCGTGAGCAGAGCCGGCCGCGTCGATGAAGATGTTTTTAATGTGCAGGTCACTCTGTCCAATCACAGCTCTGCGTTCACTACAGAAACGAGGCCCGCTCACGTTCTTCTCTTTATTCATGTTAAATGGTGAAGTTTGTGTCGTTCAGGTAACACATCGTGTATAATGACACATGAGTGCGTCCTATCCCGTCCGCTGCTCCAGAGTTCAGATGTGTTACCCGCCGCATGCTTCTGACCCCAAATGTCATGAGTGTGGTAGAAAGCGGGTGAGGGTGCGCCCTGCGGTCCGCGGGTTTGCTGTAGGGTTTCGGGTGGCGTGACGGATCCGGATCGGGTGGTACGGATCCGTAATGGGTTTAGTGTGGCATCGTCAGTCGTTCTTTAAAATGCGGGTTTGACTTTAGAAGTCGCAGCTTTGATTAAAGCCTTCAGAATCTGCGCTGAAGAGGCGCTTTTGTTTAACGGATCAGTCATTTTCTGTCGGAACGGCCGTCGTCGGCGTGAACGCGCCACGCCGCTCGGCCCGTCTGCTTTCTGCCTTTGTGTGGCTGAGGGAGCGCGGTGCGGCGCGGCGCGGTGCGGTGCGGCGTGTGAGTGTATAATAGCCCGCGGTGTTGGAATAGCGACTGGAGTGTTATCTTGACAGCAGAGGATGGGATTCTTTTGTCTGATGAGTGTATTGTTGTCGACGGCGTGTTGGGTGCAGCAGAAACACCAGCCTCAGTGTCTGCAGCGGAGACGCCGTGGAGACGCCGTCTCAGGCCCCAACGCCGCCGCCTCACTTAAATCCAACACTTACCTCCAACTCAGAATCAAGCTGCTTAAACTGCAAATGATTTATTAATCAGCTTTATTCACAAACGATTTAGCTTTTCTACAATCGTCACATCGAAGGTCAACAATCAGAATCAACCTCAACGTCCGTTTCACCTTTTAGGATCTTAAAGATTACCGGGGTTTTACCCACAGCTCATCACTGAGCACACACACACACACACACACACACAGTGCTGTAGGTGTGTGTGTTCGGATGTTATTGTCTCGTTAGAGCCCGAAAATGTCCAACTGGCTCTAAGAGTGTGTGTGCACACACACACACAGTGATCCTGGCGCCATTCTAAAAACACTGTTCATATTTAATCTATTTTTAAAAATATACAAAAAAAAAAAAACATTTATCTACAAATGAACATATATTTTTATTATATAATATAAACTTTAAATATTCTTTTATTGATTAAGTAAATTTGTATTTAGATATTTAGATGCTGTAATTCCGTATGAATGGATTTGCATCTATATGAATGGATTTAAATGTAGTGTTTAAATAGAAGCAGTTGATTTTGTTTTAATTAAAATCAGAACTTTATTACAGAGATGTCACGGTGATCAGATCGTTAAATCTGAGCAGCTTCACTCTTTAATAAGGAAATATTCAGTCAAGGTGAGACTGCACCTGTGTGTGTGTGTGTGTGTGTGTGTGTGTGTGAGCTGAACCTCGCACCGTGAGCCGGGACACTCAACTCACTCTGATGGACTTTAAGATCGTTACAGAGCTCATGTCTGAGATGGACAGCAGAAATTAATTAATCAGTCATTAACATCAAAGAGCAGATCAGATTTTATTATTTAAACTGAAACACAAAGGCAAATTCTAATAAACTGATCATCAGTTTAGAATTAAATATAATTATATTATTAGAGATTATAATCTGCAAGAGCTCTGAATCTGAGCAGTTCCTCATTTTATTTTGAATTAAAAATCTTGAACTTGTCTTAAATAATGTTTAAGATTTAATTCAGTTTAATTTAAAAAAAATGTCATTAAAATGCAACTAATATCAAACTAATTTATGCATTTTTATTTTTTAAAAAAGGAAACTCAACATTCAGCATTAAATCAGATTTAATAAAAAAATCTTTTATAAAAACTAATTATTAATAATTTTGTGTTTTAAATGACAAACTATTTAAGTGTCACTGTTATTTCGTTAATTAAACTAATGTAAATTATGATTTTAGATTTTAATATTGCAGCCTTTAGAGGTTTATTCTATAAAGATATTTATTTTAAAAGCTTTAAACTTCAAATAAACTTGTTAAAAAAAGCTTAAGTTTTGACTTCTATAAATAAAAAAACTGAGTTTAATGAGTTAATCAATAAAACAATAATAAAATCAGTGTCATTAAATTAAAATCGAATTGTTTCTCGTGCATCGACGCGCTTAGGTTCTATTCCTCAGTGTTCCACAAGGGGCGCCCTTCTCCTTCAATCCATCTGTGAATTCAGGTTTCTGTTGCTGCAGCGTGGAGCATTTATTCTGCACTCATCACTGAGATATTCAAAATAAAAACATTAAAAAAACATCTTTTCTCTTTAATGTGCAGAATAAACACTTTTCTTTATTATAACACACACACACACACACACACACACACACAGTGTGTGGTTTAAAGATCGTGAAGGTGTTTAATATAATAATGAAATGGTTCAAATCGTATCGATACAGAATTAAAGCTTTCTTCTTTCTTCAGTCTGAAGTTCGGACACCTGACAGATTTAATGATGGTTTTAAATGAAGATAATTAATAAAAACCTCATTAAAAAGAACACGTGAGCGCACAGACTCATATTCTGTAGGGTTTTATTTAGTAAATTTAACATTAAAGAGATTTTATTTTTATAGCACTTTAACACGAAGGAATCGAGCAGGTGCACAAACCTTACACATCTGTGTGTGTGTGTGTAAGGCTCATAACTCAAATAAAACTAATTTATTTAATAATTAACCCCCCCCCCCCACACACACACACACACACACACACCCTCACAGGTTTCTGAAGTGAGGTGTATTAACTGTATCACACCATGATCAATCTCCCAGTCTGACTCTCTCTCTCTTTCCGACTCACACACACACACACACACACACACACACACTGTACAGGACGTTTTTATATAAACAAATATAAAAATGTATATTTTACCTTTAAAAAATGCTGTAAAGACATGAGGAGTGCGTTCATGCATTTGTTGTGTGTGTGTGTATTGGGTGGGTGTGTGTGTGTTGGGTGGGGGTGTGTAGACCTACTGCTGTAACACAAACACTGATAAATATACACGCTGACAAAAGAGGGCAGTATGAGGACATTGACGCTGGTGTGCGTGTGTGTGTGTGTGTGTGTGTGTGCGTGTGTGTGCACCCTCTCTTTGTTGTTAATCTTGTTCCATGTCTCTGTGTTAAAGTTCTGCGCTGGGGTCTGAGGTTCTGAGGTTCTGTGTTAATCTGTAGGAAGTTTCTCTAACGGAACGCAGAATAAAGAGCCGGCCGGTTCCCACACTCTCAACATCAAAGATCTCAGCTTTCATTATTAAAAACGGGTCGGTTCTGTGGTTCTGTGGAAACGCCCACATCTCAGAACATCTCAGAACCCTCGTCTGCTCGACGGGTTCCACAGGAAACGTTCAGAGGAAGTCGAGAAGTTCCTGATGGTCACTGTTTGACCGGTGCATCCCTGTGTAGACTGGACCACCGCGGTTCCTGAACTATGAACAGCTCTCCAGGTTCTTCACCATGAAGCCGCGTGGTTCTCCTCACTTCATCCTGCATACGGTACCAACATGGAACCTTACGGGGAACGTCCAGGAGGTGAGGCAAAGAGAGAACACACGCGAGAACCAATCAGGTGGAACCTCCACCAACCTCCATCTATAGGAACGAAGATCAGAAGAACGAGCGACGAGGTGGAACGTACAGAAGATGTTTCCATCAGTGAGGAGGTAGAATAAAAGTCCCCCCCCCCCCCCCCCGTATAAACCTGATTGTGGATTTGTCTTGGATTGGAACCCGAGCAGCGTGAGCTTCCTCAACATGAAATCTGCTGATGGGATTAATATTATTCCACTGAATTAACATATATATGGAAATGAGGCTTTAATTAATTGTGAAATGTATTTTGATTAAATACTCAAAACGTCATGATTCTAATCTTTACAAAACTTTTAATTAATTTTGCTAGTTAAACCTCATCAACACTTCCAATGGAGCTTAATTAGAATCTGCCCCCCTGCTCCCTATCGTTTGGAATGGGGGGGGGGGGGTTCATTGTTATCACGTTTGTAATGATAACAGTGAGGCAGATGAACCAGAGATAAATTAGTGGCATCCTGATTTTCACACGGCGCCAAAATAATGCCACTAATTGGCAGATATTCTAATATTGATTAAATTAAGAGCACGCCACTCCGTTCATTAAGGCAGGTTGATCGCCCCCCGTCCGATTGGTCCTCAACTCCATACACGAGGAGAGAGAGAGAGACGGGGCGAGAGAGACAGATGGGGAGAGAGTGAGACAGGGCGAGAGAGAGAGACACAGAGTGAGAGAAGACAGATGTGAGGGGTGAGAAGGAGAGAGAGACAGACAGACAGACAGGGAGGGGATGAGAGAGAGAGACAGAGTGAGAGAAGACAGACGTGGGGGGTGAGAGAAAGAGACACAGACGGAGAGAGAGAGAGAGAGAGAGAGAGAGACAGGGTGAGAAAAGACAGACGAGGGGAAGAGAGAGAGAGACAGGGGGAGAGAGAAATACAAGGGAGAGAGAGACGGGGTGAGGGTGAGACAGGGCGAGTGAGAGAAACCAGACTGGGGAAAGAGAGAGAAAGTCGGGGGGGGGGGGTGAGAGAGAGACAGATGGGGAGAGAGAGAGACCAGGCGAGAGAGAGACAGACGTGGGGGGTGAGATAGAGAGAGACAGGGCGGGCGGGTGAGGGTGAGAGAGCAGAAGGTGGCTGTAACGATCCCTCCGATTGGACGGTGACGGTCTCCGAGGCCGAGTCTCCGTCCCCCTCATGTGGTTCTCCGTACGGAACCGGAGTTTAGAGAAAGTTTTGTGCGTCGGTGTGAAAGCCTCTTTATTTCTGTATCTCTGTCTCGGCGTGTCAGTTAGAGAGAGAGAGCGAGCGAGAGAGAGAGAGAGAGAGAGCGAGCGAGAGCGGGACGCGAGTGCACCTGAACGCCGAGCTGTCTCCTCTCGCTGCTCTCTCTTTCATCAGCCGGCACCCAGAATTTTAAAGAGCTCCGTTTCAAAGCCGCCAAACTTCCCGTCTCTTCAGCGGCAGTCCACTTAAGAGCAGGGCGAGGCTTACGGGCGGATCACGCTCGCCCCGCGTCTGAGGTGAGAGAGCCAATTACACGCCGTGGCTTTGGACTCGTCTAATCTCCCGCACGCACCTCACGATTTCACTCCCACCGACCGCCGAACCTGCCTCATCCCTCTGAACCGGGAGCCTTTCTTATTCTAATATCACCGCTCACCACCGGGGACCTCGCCCCGACCCACCTTCAGACCCGCGGCCACGCCCACCGGGGACCTCGCCCCGACCCACCTTCAGACCCGCGGCCACGCCCACCGGGGACCTCGCCCCGACCCACCTTCAGACCCGCGGCCACGCCCACCGGGGACCTCGCCCCGACCCACCTTCAGACCCGCGGCCACGCCCACCTCGGACCGACGGCCGAACCTCCCTCATCCCTCTGAACCGGGAGCCTTTCTTATTCTAATATCACCGCTCACCACCGGGGACATCGCCCCGACCCACCTTCAGACCCGCGGCCACGCCCACCGGGGACCTCGCCCCGACCCACCTTCAGACCCGCGGCCACGCCCACCTCGGACCGACCGCCGAACCTCCCTCATCCCTCTGAACCGGGCGCCTTTCTTATTCTAATATCACCGCTCACCACCGGGGACCTCGCCCCGACCCACCTTCAGACCCGCGGCCACGCCCACCGGGGACCTCGCCCCGACCCACCTTCAGACCCGCGGCCACGCCCACCTCGGACCGACGGCCGAACCTCCCTCATCCCTCTGAACCGGGCACCTTTCTTATTCTAATATCACCGCTCACCACCGGGGACATCGCCCCGACCCACCTTCAGACCCGCGGCCACGCCCACCGGGGACCTCGCCCCGACCCACCTTCAGACCCGCAGCCACGCCCACCGGGGACCTCGCCCCGACCCACCTTCAGACCCGCGGCCACGCCCACCTCGGACCGACCGCCGAACCTCCCTCATCCCTCTGAACCGAGCGCCTTTCTTATTCTAATATCACCACTCACCACCGGGGACCTCGCCCCGACCCACCTTTAGACCCGCGGCCACGCCCACCGGGGACCTCGCCCCGACCCACCTTCAGACCCGCGGCCACGCCCACCGGGGACCTCGCCCCGACCCACCTTCAGACCCGCGGCCACGCCCACCTCGGACCGACGGCCGAACCTCCCTCATCCCTCTGAACCGGGCGCCTTTCTTATTCTAATATCACCGCTCACCACCGGGGACATCGCCCCGACCCACCTTCAGACCCGCGGCCACGCCCACCGGGGACCTCGCCCCGACCCACCTTCAGACCCGCGGCCACGCCCACCTCGGACCGACCGCCGAACCTCCCTCATCCCTCTGAACCGGGAGCCTTTCTTATTCTAATATCACCGCTCACCACCGGGGACATCGCCCCGACCCACCTTCAGACCCGCGGCCACGCCCACCGGGGACCTCGCCCCGACCCACCTTCAGACCCGCGGCCACGCCCACCTCGGACCGACGGCCGAACCTCCCTCATCCCTCTGAACCGGGCACCTTTCTTATTCTAATATCACCGCTCACCACCGGGGACATCGCCCCGACCCACCTTCAGACCCGCGGCCACGCCCACCGGGGACCTCGCCCCGACCCACCTTCAGACCCGCAGCCACGCCCACCTCGGACCGACCGCCGAACCTCCCTCATCCCTCTGAACCGAGCGCCTTTCTTATTCTAATATCACCACTCACCACCGGGGACCTCGCCCCGACCCACCTTTAGACCCGCGGCCACGCCCACCGGGGACCTCGCCCCGACCCACCTTCAGACCCGCGGCCACGCCCACCGGGGACCTCGCCCCGACCCACCTTCAGACCCGCGGCCACGCCCACCTCGGACCGACGGCCGAACCTCCCTCATCCCTCTGAACCGGGCGCCTTTCTTATTCTAATATCACCGCTCACCACCGGGGACCTCGCCCCGACCCACCTTCAGACCCGCGGCCACGCCCACGCCCACCGGGGACCTCGCCCTGACCCACCTTCAGACCCGCGGCCACGCCCACCGGGGACCTCGCCCTGACCCACCTTCAGACCCTCGGCCACGCCCGCCTCCGAAAACGGACCAACGGCCCCAAATCTGACTTGAAACAGCAGGGACGGGATAGGAGACAACTTAGAATTGGTTTCAGATGGCTGTTCTTGCTGAGCGGCTCCCGCAGCGCTCGCTGGCTGTTCTTTTCAAATAGTCTGGACTCTAAGGGGATTTCCTAAATTAGGAGGTGGCGTACAGGGGTGTGAACGAGTTTCCTGGACGAGCTCCACTGACGAGCTGTTAATCACCCAGAACCCGTTCTCCTGTCAGTCCCTCAAACACACCACGGCTCGGATACACCAGAACTTCACCCAGCCCCCAGGACGGGATCAGCGTGGGTCATGTGACCACTGGGCCAGCCCTAATCAGAACTCAGACTCAGACAGTGGCATTACCAACGACATCCAGCCTGCAGGGGGAGACTGTTCTGAATTAACAACAGGTGCATTTAGTAATAAGGGGGTGGAGTCAGAATCAGGAGCTAAACCAATCAGGCCAGCGGGTGACAGGAGAGTCTGTAGGTGGCGCTGGTGTAGGTGGTGACGTTACAGCGGAGGAGTTTTTAAATAACACATTTAAACTTTAACATTTTTTAAATTTTATTCCTGTAAAGCTTTATTTAAATATTTAGAAATAATGATCAGCATTTTAAAGTTATTTTAAATCCCAGATTAATAAATCCAGACTTAATAAATCCAGAGTTAACCGGTTAATCTGTCTTTTGTTTGTAGGTTTCCTAAACGTTGTGAGTGTGAATCAGAACGTTCTTTAGTTTGTGAAGAATTCAGTTCTCGCTGGACACACACTCACTCACACACACACTCTATGGGGCAATTTAGAGCAATTAATTTACCTTGAATTCATGCTTTTTGGACTGTGGGAGGAATCCGGAGAACCTGGAGGAAACCCATGGGGTCATGGGGAGAACACACAAACTCCACCCAGATTGGAATTCAAACCTAGAATCCCCAGCACCGAGAGGAGAACATGCTAAACCACTAACAGAATATTCATAAAAGTTACAAACAACTTTAAAGCCTCTGAATGGGACGAGGCGTCTGATCCTCTGACGGTCAGTGACGGGGTCGGTTCCACCTCCATCCTCTGGATGGCGCTCACCTGTTGGTGTCTGAACCCCGCAGGCCGCTTTATTAAACACCTCCAGACTTCTGGACGTCTCAGGACCTCGCAGTCCGACGCGGAACCAAACGGCGAGCGTCCGAATGCGTCTCCGCCGTCTATATTTATCTGAAAATGGGCGAGTGTGAGGGGTTTGGCTGAAGCGGTGCTCTCAGAGGAGCTGCGGCCCTGCAGACAGATGGTCCTGCTTTAATAAAGGAAATAAACGCTCTCGTTTGAATGCGAGGCCATAAATACTTTGTTCGCTGCATAATTCTGCGGTGTCACTGATGGCCAACGTGCATATGGTTCCCAGATTACAAGTAACTGGCAGGAAACTTGGAGAAGCATCAGAAACAGAAAGAAGAAAAAAAAAAAAAAAAAAAAAAAAGAAAACAAACAGAAAATTACCATGCGACGGATTTATTTTGGCAATGCCATCCCGCGTAAACACATTTTTTTTGTCCGTCTTAAGAGATTACAACAGTGCTGAATTAGCAGGACCAGTGTATTAGGCTCAAAAGTGAAATGTGTGAAGAGGGGAAAAAAAAAAAAATGTTTTCAGACAGGAGGGAAGGCGGGGGGTTGTGGGGGGGGGTTGGTTGTGGGGGGGGGACCACAGACCGACTGTGTAGCACATTTTCACACAGACACATTGAACACCCACCACCTTCTGCTCGCTCTATTTATAATTAGGCTTGGAGCAGCAGTAATGGCAGGAGCGTAACACCGGCGGCTGCAACTTTTCTTTTCAGGATTGCGCACCGATGCCCGGGTGCTGCCGGTCTGCCGTTGCTGCTGCGCCACATTTTCCCCTTCATGTGCAAACTGCCCCGACCGCGGGACTCACCGGTGCACCCATCACCAAATACCACACAGTGACTCGAGAAATGGCTGTGGTTTCGTGGCTTGGAGGAGCTCCGGGTGCTCGGGCATCGCTCTGCGTGTGTGTGTGTGTGTGTGTGTGTGTGTGTGTGTGTGTGTGTGTGTGCTGTCCTAGCTAAAAAGAAAGTCATGCTTTTAATCAGAGTGAGATAATGAGTGCCATACTCCACTCTCCATCTCAAACCCCTGACCTCCTTTAGTTCTCAAAGCTCCTCGTTTGCTTGACTCTGTCTCTCTCTCTCTCTCTGTCTCTCTCTCTCTCTCTCTCTGTCTCTCTCTCTCTCTCTCTCTCTCTCTCGTGCGGCCGTCTCACCGTCGTATCTTGCCGTTGCGTTCAGATCCCAAACGTGGACATTGGTTTTAAAGTAGCTGCAGCCTCCAGAGAAACGTCCCTGTACCTGTTGCAGTGAGTTTTGGTGACGGACGGTGAGGTCAGGCACCGATATCCAACACAGAGACTCTGAACAAATGATATTTACACAGACTTTTTTGTTTTGTATTGTCCATTGTGCCTCCCCCATTAAAGGTGATGCTTCACTGTATCGGTGCTGTGGTTTGATGGCATGCAGGGTCCAGGCAGCTGGTGGGATCTGGAACCCGTTGGTGGTTGGTGGTCATGAAACTGAAGTTCTGTAGTTTCTTGGTTTTTGGATGAAGTCGTTATTAATGCGGTCATCAGTGAATAAATTCAAGTTCCTCAGAATTATGAGTGGAACCCGAGTCAGCTGTTTTAATTCTGGGGGGGGGGGGGGGTCCTGGACGTTAATGCAGCAGATGATCGGTCGGAGCTCTTCTGTGGGGTGAGGTTCTGATGTGGGTTCCCGTTCCTCCATCCAGCTCTGATGGTTCTGATGTGTTCTGAGTTTCAGCAACGCCGCACGGTGTTTCGGTTCTCCACCAGTCAGCGTTGAGTGTTGCTGTTTTTAAGTGCCCCGCCTCTCTCCACTCAATCGGGAGTTTGGAGACGGGTTCGAAGGTTCCTGTATTTAAAGCTGATGCTCTGTGTTTCACGTCTTGTTTGTGGAGTACACAGTTAAAGAACTCCAGCTGCCCCATCTTCTTTCAGCTCAGGTTGCCCCCCCTCCCCCACTTGCTCTGTCATTACGGTTGCACCCACGCTGCCGCCTCAGGACCACGCCACCGTGGCCAGATACGGGGTTCAGACGGGGCAAATGGGGCAGTTAGGGCTCTTACAAAACATTCATTCATTCATTCATTCATTATCTTCCTCTTTATCCTATATTAGGGTCGCGGGGGGGGTTCCCCATGCCCATCCAGGGGAGAACGTTTCAGGCGCTGTTTCAGGGTCACTGGACACACACTCACTCACACAGACACACTCTATATGGGGCAATTTGGAGAACTCAATTGATTGGATCCATGTTTTTGGACTGGTGGAAACCGGAGAACCCGGAGGAAACCCACGCGGACACGGTGAGAACATGGAAACTCCACCCAGATGAGGATACAAACTGGGAATCCCTAATGCTGAGAGGCCAACGTTCCGCCCTTACAAAACATAATAATCTAAAAAATAATCCAAATAAATCCAAAAAGTCTAATAAACCTAATGATAATAATAATAATAATGATAATAATAATGATAATAATGATAATAATAATGTGGTCATGCGGTATGTAAATGATGGTTAATGATGAGCGGGGTCGTGTGCCGTTCCTACGTCACATTAAAGGTTATATTTGTTGTAAAGTTGTAGCGGGTGGAGGCTGTAATATTAAAACCATTCCCTTTCATAATAAACGTAGCGACCTGAACATCAGATCAGGGTTCTGATTCAGACCTGCTGTCTTCACTGAATGAGTTAATCTTTTATTGGAATGTAATTGGGTTAAATCCTTGCACCCCTGGCTGGTGTGGGTGGGGTGGGGTGGGGTGGGGTGGGGGGTGCAGGTGTTATGTGGTGTGCAGTAAAGTGACCGTGCTCTTGCTTTAAAGCCACATCAGAGGACGTAAGGCTTCACATGTGAAAACCTAATTATATTCTGGTGTAATGCTTTCATTTTTTTATTAGCAGCGTCGTTTAATGGCTTTTAAAACGCGTAACGAGTCGCTGCCCTAACGCGACGCAGGTTCCAAGCGCGCCCATGATGCTGGGAGCTGATTGGTTCCCGCAGGTTCTTAAGCTTTCATCACACGCTCTGTAACGTTTCACCTCCTCTAATGATCCCACCTCCTGATGATCACGCCGAGGGGTGAGGGCGTGGAGGAGGAAACGAGCTGAACCTGGAACCCTCAATGGTTTCAAAGTTAAATTATTGATCTGGAAATCAACACTCAGGATCCTCAGGTTCTTTAACTGGAAAAGTCTTAGAACAATGTAGTTCACCTCAGATGATTCCCATCTCCTGGTCCTTCAACCTCACTGAGGTATCTTCACCATGGTTCACTGAGGTATCTTCACCACGGTTCACTGAGGTATCTTCACCATGGTTCACTGAGGTATCTTCACCATGGTTCACTGAGGTATCTTCACCATGGTTCACTGAGGTATCTTCACCACGGTTCACTGAGGTATCTTCACCATGGTTCACTGAGGTATCTTCACCATGGTTCACTGAGGTATCTTCACCATGGTTCACTGAGGTATCTTCACCATGGTTCACTGAGGTATCTTCACCACGGTTCACTGAGGTATCTTCACCACGGTTCACTGGTGGAATGATCTTCACTCACAGAACCAACTCAAGACTCACAACATCTACACACTCCTGATCCGTAATCCTGCCGTTCAGCTGCCTCCTCCTGAACTTGGTCATGTTCTCTCGTTTGTACGTTCTTTTAGATGATTAAATGTGAATGTGGAACAACTTCAACTGTAGAGCAGAACGTGAGGTTAAGAACTAATGGAAGTACTGGAACCGTGATGAGTGAAGAACAAAGAGTAAAACCTTTAAACCATCTCTGACATCACAGAACCGACGGCGTTCTGGAGTTTTAATGTTCTCTGAATCACAGCGTGGTGGAGCGCCGCTGATGGATGTAGTGAAACAGAACCTGGCAGCAGTGTGGAGTTCTGACCCCGGTGTCCAAAAGAGTCAAGCCAAGACAAGTATGAGTTCATCCCGACCGCAGGAGGAGAGCGTCACCAGGTGGTGGTGCCAGTTTAAACATGCTGTGTTTGAGGGTGAGGCTGGTCCGTCTGCACTGAAGATCCACGGCATCATCATCATTGTCATCATCATCATCATCACCGTTTCCACAGTGGCATCGGAACGTGGCTCTGGAATCAGGTGGGGTCACCACATGACCTGGCATTGGATGTCTGAGGTTTAGGGCTAAATCGGAATGCCGACTCTGGGTGCACTCATGGTGTTGAGACCTAATCTGCACCATGTGACCATTATTTAAACATCACATGAGCTGATGTCAAACCTGCAACCTGTGAAGTGTCCAAAATATTAGATAGCTGGCATCAGGTGGGTCTGCGCCAACGCAACACCACACACACTTTGGTTCTAAATGGACACCTAGTGGTAGAACGTAAAGAACACTCGGTCCTCACAAGGTTTCTTCATAGAAAAAACGGTTTTGATATAATTTAACGGAACGTTCTCCTCTCGGGTTCCAGCGGTGCTCGTGGTGGAACCACCATATTTTTCTGTGAGACGCTGCGTGTGATTCAGCCGTCTTCTGTATGTTTACACTCCATCTATCACCATGGCACCACCTCGAAAAGCACCTGGCACTGCCCCCGAGGATCAGCCTTCAGCCTGGCACTGCCGACGGGTCGGCCCGCGCCAGAGTAAAGAACACAGATGATCTCCCAACTGTTTACTGGAACATGTCAGCAATGATCCACCACCCGACCCTGAGTGATTCAACACCATGGAGTCACGATGGAGAGAGACTCGGCATCTTCAGTTCTCCTGATGGCATGTAGGACTGTGTGAGGACACAGGCTCGGGGAGAACATGCTAACATTGTGATGGAGAACAGCAGGACTCTGGTCACCCTGCCTGGAAGCTCAGAGTGATGAGATGAAAGATCAACTCCCTCAAAGAGACGCAAAGCAGGTCTGCAGAACAAAGAGGAAACCTGAGACGTTTAAAAGGACGCCTTCAAAGGCGTGACATTCGTTTATTCTTCCATTTATTATGATGGTTGACTGGCAGTAAGGGGGAGGAGTTATATGGAGAGGGGCGTGTCCATCTCGTGGTGGGAGCGGTGCGGCTTCAGAAAGCCTGGCGTGGAACCGATAGAACGCACACAGGACTCTGCGTCGGATGGAGGGGCAATCGATCGTTCTGATTGATGTTGGAACTCAGTCAGTGATCAAAGGGACTCTGACATTCCCAAATGTCACGCGAGGGTTAGGACAGCTGAAGTTAATTAAACCCTGATCAAGAACCCAAGAACCTTCCAGAAATGACATCGTCTCCTCAACCTGCTACAGAAGGGAAGCCAAAACCCCCGATCTGCCCACGCCTCCGGAAATCAATCAATCAATAATCAATAAAGATCAATAATCAGTCCTGTTCATTAAACGCTTAGTAACTTCCAAATGTTCTTTATGCCAATGTGACACGCCCACCTCACTAAGACACACCCACCTGTCTCACTAAGACACACTCACCTGACTCCCTCAGTCCCGCCCACCTGTCTCCCTCAATCCCGCCCACCTGTCTCCCTCAGTCCCGCCCACCTGTCTCCCTCAGTCCCGCCCACCTGTCTCCCTCAGTCCCGCCCACCTGTCTCCCTCAGTCCCGCCCACCTGTCTCCCTCAGTCCCGGCCACCTGTCTCCCTCAGTCCCGGCCACCTGTCTCCCTCAGTCCCGGCCACCTGTCTCCCTCAGTCCCGCCCACCTGTCTCCCTCAGTCCCGCCCACCTGTCTCCCTCAGTCCCGCCCACCTGTCTCCATCAGTCCCGCCCACCTGTCTCCATCAGTCCTGCCCGCATGTGAACTAAGATCAGGTACATTGTAGGTGTCCCCTGTGGATTCAGTCATGTGATTGTTCTTATGGTTCTATGTTTATTGTAATGTGATGAGGATGAGGATGAGGATGATGAGGACGGCAGCAGCTGGTCTGTGGAAGTCCATCTCTGAGGAGAGTTTAAGTGGGGGTACCGATGCGTGTCATTAGGGCAGGGGGACGACCTCATGAAAGCTCTGTTCAAATCTAGTTGAAGCGTGAGTAAAGCGTGAGTAAAGCGTGAGTAAAGCGTGAGTATCGACCTGTCCGTGAGGATACGAGGCTTAATCCACGCCGATCCATATCTCAAAGACTTTAATCCACCTCGTCTCCTTCACCTTCACCTCCTGACGAGCGCCGGCAGATCGAGCATTCAAACCTGACTCCGCCGATGGGCGTGGCTTTAAACACAGACCCTCTGCTGCACTGATCAGATCAGAGGGCTTCATGAAGCCTGGGGTACAGGAGGTACAGCTGGGGTACAGGAGGTACAGCTGGGGTACAGGAGGTACAGCTGGGGTAGAGGAGGTACAGCTGGGGTACAGGAGGTACAGCTGCGGTAGAGGGTGGGTTACAGGAGGTACAGCTGGGGTAGAGGAGGTACAGCTGGGGTAGAGGAGGTACAGCTGGGGTAGAGGAGGTACAGCTGGGGTAGAGGAGGTACAGCTGCGGTAGAGGGTGGGTTACAGGAGGTACAGCTGGGGTAGAGGAGGTACAGCTGGAGTAGAGGAGGTACAGCTGGGGTAGAGGAGGTACAGCTGGGGTAGAGGAGGTACAGCTGGAGTAGAGGAGGTACAGCTGGGGTAGAGGAGGTACAGCTGGAGTAGAGGAGGTACAGCTGGGGTACAGGAGGTACAGCTGGAGTACAGGAGGTACAGCTGGGGTACAGGAGGTACAGCTGGGGTACAGGAGGTACAGCTGGAGTAGAGGAGGTACAGCTGGGGTAGAGGGTGGGGTACAGGAAGTACAGCTAGGGTACAGGAGGTGCAGATGGGGTAGAGGGTGGGATACAGGCAGTAGAGCTGGGGTAGAGGGTGGGGTAGAGGAGGTAGAGCTGGGGTAGAGGGTGGGGTACAGGAAGTACAGCTGGGGTACAGGAGGTACAGCTGGGGTAAAGGGTGGTGTACAGGAAGTACAGCTGGGGTACAGGAGGTACAGCTGGGGTAGAGGGTGGGGAACAGGAGGTACAGCTGGGGTACAGGAGGTACGGCTGGGGTAGAGGGTGGGGAACAGGAGGTACAGCTGGGGTACAGGAGGTACGGCTGGGGTAGAGGGTGGGGTACAGGAGGTACGGCTGGGGTAGAGGGTGGGGTACAGGAGGTACAGCTGGGGTACAGGAGGTACGGCTGGGGTAGAGGGTGGGGAACAGGAGGTACAGCTGGGGTACAGGAGGTACGGCTGGGGTAGAGGGTGGGGTACAGGAGGTACAGCTGGGGTATTGGGTGGGGTACAGGAGGTACAGCTGGGGTAGAGGGTGGGGTACAGGAGGTACAGCTGGGGTACAGGAGGTACGGCTGGGGTAGAGGGTGGGGAACAGGAGGTACAGCTGGGGTAGAGGGTGGGGTACAGGAGGTACAGCTGGGGTAGAGGGTGGGGTACAGGAAGTACAGCTGGGGTAGAGGGTGGGGTACAGGAAGTACAGCTGGGGTACAGGAGGTTCAGCTGGGGTACAGGAGGTAGAGCTGGGGTAGAGGGTGGGGTACAAGAAGGTAGAGGAGGTAGAGCTGTGGCAGTAGGTGGGGTAGAGCTGAGTGAAAGCTGGGGTCGGGGGCAGAGGTTTGGGGTTTGGGGTGTTGTAGACCCTTTTGGGATGAATTAGAACAGCGATGCCATTTGTTAAATATAGTCACCCGATCTCGACACTATCTCTACATGGCTGTCCTACACTGTTGATGCCCCCCCCCCCCCCCAAGGAGGATGAGCCTCGGTCCTCACAAGGTTTCCTCCTTAAGATATCAACAGAACAGGGGGTTTTGTCTTGCCGCTGCCTCTTGGTCTCTTTGTAAAGCTGCTCTGTGATGATGTGCTGTTGTAATAACTCTATAAATAAATGAGTTGAATTAGAACAGCGATGGTGAGTCAGGTCCTCTGATCGCTGTTTTTTTAAAGCAGCTGACCACCAAACGTGAGCTCATTAAATATCCGGCGAGAGGGCGCGTGTGATTGGTTCAGCTCTGATCAAAGGGCGTTCAGGAACTCTGTCATTAGGGTCATTAAGGGCTCCGGCGTCCCGGCAGGTTTGTGGGGGTTCTGCGGGTGGAGACGGGGCGAGTCCGTGTTTCCCAGGGTGGAGCTGGGGGTTGCGACTCTGAGGTTTGACCCCGTCTGACCCCCGGCACTCGGATGGGGCGGCCGTGCGTCTGATGTGCAGCGGAGACGGGACGGGTTAAGATGGCGGTGCACATGCTGCGCTGAGTAACGGCCCGAGGGCTTTCCCCAGCCAGACCCCAACAAACCAGCCATTCATCATCCACAGCTGTCTGCCAGACCCAGGTGACTGCACCATCCGCCCTAAAACACGGGGCCCGGGGGCCGGGGGCCGGGGGGCGGGGGCCGGGGGGGGGCGCTTAATCGGACACACGCTAATTGGATGGCCTGGGAAGATTAGAGGAGCCCCCCCCCCCCCCCCCCCCCCGAGCTAACGATCCCATCAATGGAGGCATCTCCACAGCTGTGTGAGGTTTAGGATCCATCATACAGGAACCATCATGACCTGAATCTCTCACACACACACACACACACACACACACACACACACACACACACACACACACACACATACACACACACACACACACACACGCACGCACACACACACACACACACACACATACACACACATCAGAGCTCTGATCATACAGGAACCATCATGACCTGAATCACACACACACACACACACACACATACACACACACATACACACACACACACACACACACACACACACACACACACACACATACACACACACACACACACACACACACACACATCAGAGCTCTGATCATACAGGAACCATCATGACCTGAATCACACACACACACACACACACACACATACACACACACACACACACACACATACACACACACACACACACACACACACATCAGAGCTCTGATCATACAGGAACCATAATGACCTGAATCACACACATACACATACCCACACACACACATACACACATACACACACACACACACACATCAGAGCTCTGATCATACAGGAACCATCATGACCTGAATCACACACACACACACACACACATACACACACACACACACACACACACACACACACACACACACACACACACACACACACACACATACACACACATCAGAGCTCTGATCATACAGGAACCATAATGACCTGAATCACACACATACACATACCCACACACACACATACACACATACACACACACACACACACATCAGAGCTCTGATCATACAGGAACCATCATGACCTGAATCACACACACACACACACACACATACACACACACACACACACACACACACACACACACACACACACACACACACACACACACACACACACATACACACACATC
>JAFMOC010000193.1:975000-992500 GCA_019802505.1 Corydoras sp. C115 | reverse complement strand
GCGGAAGATGATGGATGGATGGACATTGGCAGATGTGCTGGAGCCTATCCCAGCGCTTATAGGGAAACGAACTCCAAAAACAGTGAAGTGTCTGCAGGTCCTCGGCCGGGTTTGGACCGTGGGAAGAAACTCGGCCCTCCTGATGTGAGGCAGCACCCCCCCCCCCCCCGATCACCCCCCCCGCACACTCTCAATAAAAGTGGAGTACGGAATGAAAACGCGATGAGGATCTGAATAACGTGAGGGATGTTTGTTCAGCCGTCGCATTTCAGACGGATGAGCTCGCCGACACGCCGCCCAGATGAAAGGAGGGACCCGTCCGTTTGCTTTATTTACTGCACTTGGACATGTCCTCCGTTCTCTTTCTTTTTTTTTTTCGACGCGTTGCGGCGCTTTTCATTGGGGGGATAAATTAAAGGCGCTGGATTTTGGTGGCTGTTAACGATGTGGCTCCAGAGGCGCGAGTGCTAATCCAGCGTGTCATACCGCGGCGGTTCCATCAGCCAGGCGGGGGGACGGGGGGGACGGGGGGACGGGGACGTACGAGCACGAGGCCTAAATCACGCGCTGAAATGTGTATAGAAGTCAGAATTTACGAGCTCAGCCAACTCGCCCCGCCAGCCAAACGATTCAAACCAGATCCACCCCCCCCCCCCACCCCACCACCCCCATACATACAGCTCTGTAGAACGTTACTCCTCCTCTGCTCCTCTCATCTGACCACCTGCTGACTCCCGGGTTCGGCTCGGCCACCCCGAGTCCCAGACAGCCAGACATTCCAGCACCGCCGTCCCAGCGCGGGGATCTGAAGCCATTTTGAAGTTACCATGCCAGTAATCTTTAAAGAGTGGCAGCGAGCGGGGCGGGGCGGGGAGGGGAGGGGAGGGGAGGTGATTCTGGGACATCCAGAACTGTTTCCATATGGACCGGGAGGGAGGGGGGGGTGGAAAAACGCCACCGGTCTCTGGCTGTGAGGAGCAAAGGGATCTTAATTCTGATGAATGTGGCTCTGGTGACCGAACGCTAAACCGTCAGCTGAAGAGGAAAAGATGGAAAACCAAATAAATACTCACACCAGACCCCTTCAGCCCCCATATTACATCCCCAAACACGGAACGGGACATCAGAGACGAAGGACTGGCTGACTGCACCACAACCACCACCACGTTCAGCCTGCTCAGAGAACCGACTCCGCCATGACCACCATCACCATCAGACAGAAACATCAGGGTTACAGAGCATTACAGATACAAAGATGATGGTCTGATTCCAATGACGTCAACAGGCTCCGCCCACATTTTGATTGGGCCTCGTTGCCAGGAAGACGAGTCGGATCGATGCAAACGGTGCAGAAACGTCTCAAAACCTGGAACACGCCATGATCGACACAACCTGGTTGGGATTTACCTTCTGACCCATTACCTGGTATGAGCAAGGGGAACACCCCCCACCACCAGCACCACCCCATGTGACCCTAATGATGATTAAGCAGAAGATAATGAGATGAGATGAAGAGTGATCATTTATATTTACACATGAGAACATCAGTCAGTCATTAACGAAGAACCAGCTACACTATAGAATCATCAACCTGATCATCATCTGATCCCGCCCCCCAGCCCATCTGATCCCACCCACATTTTTATATATCAGGTGTTTGTGGTAGATCTGTGTTTTGAGATCTTTCTTAAAGATACCAAGAGCTCACAGAGCTTCAGAGTTGAGAAGATGGTTCCACCATCGATCAGTGGAGAACGATACGGAGTGAGAGTCTGCACCACGGTGAGGTTGCCCCACCAGGCGACATTCATCACCAGAACTTGGCGAATGAGTCGGAGTGTGTTTTAAAATCTAGAGTGAAGGTCAGAGGGGCCAGATCCAGAGGTCGTCCTGTAGATCAGAGTCAGGTTCTCGTACTGAATGCCACAGCTACAGGGAGCCAATCAGAGAGGAAAGGCGGAGTCACATGATTCACTCGGGTGGATCATAGAGGTCTGATGATTCATGCTGGGAAACCGACACAGTGCATGTCAGTAATGGAGCCGGGATAGGCTGAGGGCTTGGACTCACAGCTGAGGAGCATGTTCAGTGAAGAACGCTCTGATCTTCATGATGTTCTACAGAAAGAACCTGCAGGATCAGAGAGTTTAAGATGGGGGTCCATTATGTAACCATGGTTACGGAGCGACTGGTCATCGATATGTATTGGGGGGGGGGGTATTTTTGGAGTGGACTGTATGAGCCCCTCGGCCGGGTTCCTTTGATCTGATGAATGAACGGGACGCTTTACGAGTTTGAACGGTCAACATGAGACTGAATGACGTTCTACTACACCTTCAGAAGAACCTCCACGTGTGAGTGTGTGTGAGTGTGTGTGTGAGTGACAGTAAAGGGTCTGGAGGCCGCTGAGGATGAGGATGATGAAGGTTGTGACTATGTGGACGGTGTAAGAGCGCGAGTTTAAAGACGGAGACGTGGATGAAGATGTAATGATGTGTTGGATGATGGGTTCCTTTTACGCCCCCCGAGCCGAATTAGTCCACCTGTCCCGAGAAAGACAGGCCCTCCGGAAGCGGAGGGAGTGACGGGAACAGCCCCGGAGCGGGCGAGGGCACGGGGAGGGTATCTGGAGTGAGAGAGGGACTGGATGAGGTCTGTCAGGGGAACAAAGGAGACGGGATAGTCCTAATCCCTGCAATATTAATGTCTAAAACGTCATTAATGAGCCGGCGACCACACCGCCGCGGAACGTCTGGAGAACATGAAGGAACCTGCCAGGACTCGTCTGGGACGGAACCTCGCCTAATGAATGAACACAAAGCCTCTGCGATCAATCACGCCCGCTTCATCCTCGCCCCGGGTACAGGTGAGGTCTGCGGCGGTGACCGGGACTGTCAGGAAGCGAGAGCGAGCGAAAAACACACACTCGCAGCCAAGAAGCTGTCGCCGCATCTCAACCGGGCCTGAATTAATGGAAGAGCCTCCGGGGGGGGTGCGGGGGGGCGCGTGGGGCGGGGGGGGGCTAATATTTTAGTGCCGTTCCATATGAAGCTAACAGATGAACACACCTGACCGGCGTCTGTCCTCGCTTCATCACTCTCTCTCGCTCTCTCTCTCTCTTCTTAAAAAAATGTAAACCGGTCTTCGGGGTTCCGATTCAGTCCCGATGTGGTTAACAGGTTTAGGTCAGGGTGGTGCGGGGTGCAGGGACGGGTCCTCCTTTAAACGATGCCACATGGACATCCATGATGCAATGATGATAACGAAGGGCTCAACGGGGCGGGGCCAGGGTGGACATGACGACACAGTAAAGAGCGCCTCCTACAGGCTGCTGGACATTATTATTACTTTAATTTATTTTGTAGTCTGTCATGCTCTCAGCAGTCTGAGGCGTTTGGACTTAGTGAGCCATGTGGCGGGCCTTCCCTAAAGTGTTTCTTTGACCACACTGGTGCAGAAAGACAACGCAGACAACCCAGATATAAATAATTAAATAAAGCCATTTAAAGTGCTGGAGTGTTCTGCTCTGATGATGATGATGATGATGATGATGATGATGATGGTCAGCAATTCTATGAGCATCTTCTATGTCCATTGGTATGTTCTCCTCACGTCCATGTTGGCTTCTTCTTGCAATCCAAAAACATGCCTTATGTAAACCACAGACGTTCAGACTGTTTCCCGGCCTTTGGCTGTATGAGTGATGGGATAGGCCCCGGTACCTGGTGAATCCCGATCTGTTCGGTCTGTGCAGAAAAGTCCAAACGAACGGTGATGACGACTCATCGGTGCTGATGCTCCGCCTCCTGACCGCACACGCCAAGAGTCTGAGTACACAGACGGAGCCAATCAGCCTCGGTGCCAGCCGTGTGTGTGTGTATGTGTGTGTATGTGTGTGTGTGTGTGTGTGTGTGTGTGTGTGTGTGTGTTTGGGGTTGCTATAACGAGGCAACTTCAATGACATTATTTGCCCAAAATTATTTGGATCCATCCATTATCTATCTCTATTAGGGTCGCGAGGGGGTGGGGGTTCCCCATGCCCATCCAGGGGGGAACGTCTCGGGCACTGGGCAGATACACCCAGGACAGGGGGGCAATCTATCGCTGGGCATATTTGGACATCAATTAATGAAAATTGAAGCACAAACATACACAGCAGCCCCTTTATTAGATCCTCCACCTGATTCTGCACCAATCCTCCATGTTATCACCTCCAACCTCCATACAGATGGGGTTTGTAGTTCCTACAGTTCCATTCTGTAGTCCATCGATTCCTCTTCAGACCTTTAGAACCAGTCACTCTGTTCTCTGATGATCAGGTGTCATTAGGGTGGTGGATGATTCTCAGTACGTGGTGGTGCAGGTGTGTGTGCTGCTGGAGTTTAAACCCTGGATCCACTCACTGTACACTCTCACACACTCCTCCACCTGACTGCGCCACCTTGTGGGTGTAGAATCAGAAACAATAGGTCGTCATGCCGCTACACAGTTTCATTTATCTGTTCATTTGATTAAAATCTAATTAAACTCAATTCATTAAGAAACACCTTCTGAGAACTACCAAAAAGTTCCTCCACTAAAGAAAGACCCTCCGCTCTGTGAACTGATGCGATGTGGACCCTCCCACGGGTGCGTGAGGTTCTGATGGTTGGATGTCCACACACTTTTGGTGGTTCCACGTCTCGTGGGTTGATGTGAAGGTCACGTTCCCTCAGTTCTCCCTCGGTTCTCCCTCGGTTCTCCCTCGCAGTGCATTCTAATTTTACTCTCTGAAGAAAAACAGAGGAAGATGCAGATGAAGATGGCTGGTGGTGAGAGGTGACCAGATGAAGGTCGTGGGCAGAGGGCCGCCCGGGTGCGGGTGCAGGGTGGGGGGGGCGAGTCTCAGGTGGTGGTGTCGGAACGTGGCTGCAGGACGAGGCTCCGGAGGCGGGACGGTGTCAGTGGACGTTGATAGATGTGAATGAGATCCGATCAGAGCTGCGAGGCTCGGCGTTACGCCGGACCTCCGACCTTCAAACAAACCCTCGAACCACGGAGCGGTCACTTACCGACACTGTGGCTCTTTTATTCCAAACAGAAATCTACATTTGTTTTTTTTTTGTTTTTTTATCCCGCGGCTGCGGCGCTCGTCACAGAGGGTTCGTTACGAAAAACCTCCGATAATTGTTCTGGACGCCGGACGCCGGACGCTCAGGTGTACAGAGCTTCAGATGAAAGCTTTCAAATCCGTCCGCTGGAATAAAGACGGCGCTTCAGAGACGCAGAGCCCCAAATTCAATCAGTGGACCTGATGTTTTGTGTTAGGAGATTGATTTCGAGTCGGCGCTCGTGTAATCAGCCGCAGGACGGCCAATCGGACGTCGTTATTCTGTAATAACCCGCGTATTGATGATTTAAGTTGCCCCTCTTCACGTCCAGCGTGACGCCGACCGGGTTCTCCGTTCTGCAGGATTTTATACTCATCCATTCATTATCTTCTGCTTCATTCTATATTAGGGTCGCGGGGGCAGGGGGGGGTTCCCCATGCCCATCCAGGGAAGAACATTTCGGGCGCTGGGCAGATACACCCAGGACAGGACACCAATCTATCACTGGGCACACACTCACTCACATACACACTCTATATGGGGCAATTTGGAGAATCCAATTGACTTGATCCATGTTTATGGACTGTGGGAGGAAACCGGAGAACCCGGAGGAAACCCACGTGGACACGGGTGGGTGACATGGAAACTCCACCCAGATGGGGATTCGACCCGGGAATCCCTAGCGCTGAGAGGAGAACATGCCAAACCACTAAGCCACCGTGCCGCCCGCAGATTTTATACCGTATTAAAAAAAGACTCGAACTGCAGATTAGAACAGTTTCCTTGTTCTTCACGTAAAGTTCTCCGGATGCTCCTCCTGGATCGGAACCGGGGTGTGGGATCCGGCGGCCGTGTGGAGGTGCAGGTGCAGGAGGTTTGGAGGAGCTCTGGGCAGATCGGGTCAGGAGCGGCGGCACCTTTGACACGTTCTAATGAAGGGAGGAAGGGGCTGGGGGGGGGGGGGGTTCCTGTGAACTACATTTTAAAAAGGTGTGATTGCTCCTGGAGGTGCGAGGCTTTAGCATGTTTTAGCGCCTTGCTCCGTCGGCGGCGTGCAGAGCGCCGCTCCCGTCGGACCGCCGTCCCGAATGCATAATTAATGACCCGAACATACCCGCGACTGACCCGGGACCAGGCGCCGTGCACCGGAGGAACCCGGCGGCTCTCGACGGGAGAGGGATCATCCGATTCGGGAGTTTTGGAGGAGCGGAGATTGTGTAAACGTGGAGGACGGTTGCACGGCAACAGACCCATGTGTTAGCACCTTGTTGGGTCGTCTGCAGCCTGGCAGACGGACGTGTTTTTACAGGGATCAGCGCCCAAGGAGCCAGGGTGCTTATTTTAACACCTGCCCTCAAGCTCTGTCTGCTCCCAGCCCTCACGCCTCGGTCCGACCCCCCTCCCATGTTCACCAGCACCCCCAGTAACCCTCTCCATCTGGGCCCAGTGCCAAAGCCCTGCGAGGCCCAGTCCCTGCGAATCCACTCCAGAGGAACCGATCGCCCCCGCCACACACAACGCCTCAAATCCTCCCCCTCCTTAAATAAAGAGGAGCACCCCCGCAATTAAGAGGAGGACGTTTGAGGTCTGAGCATCTCCTTAGAAGTGCACCATCAGCACCGCTCCCATTCTGAGGTCACGGCTCTTTAAACGATAGATCATCATCCCAATGCATCCCCAAAGAGGGATGGAGGAGAGCACCTCCAGTGGAGAGCGGTCCTCCCTGTGTGGTACCCTCAGCGTTATTTGAGAAACGTAGAGCGCCTCCTCGTCCTGAGCGTTGACCATGCGCCCGTCGCACCGTCTGGAGGCCAACTTGTTCTTCAGCTCAACGCCCGTCGAAGCCCCACGGCACAAAGGCAGACCCTCTTATGGCTATGAAACCAGAACGCCCCCCCCCTGCCCCCCATCAGGACCGGCCCGTGTGAAAGGGTTCCGCTGTTCGGCGATTTTTAACAGAGCCGGTCTGAGCAGCTGTACGTTCTCCGTTTCGCCCAGAGGCCTGGCAGAGGTTCTCAGGTGGTGCGGGGACTTTAAGCTCACAACCTTCCGGTCAGTGGTCCCAACCTTAACGGCTGAGCGAGCGCCGCCCCCTCCCGGGCACGAGTCCCCCCCGCAAAGTATTAAAATAGTCCATTGAGTTCTGTAAGAGCCCCGTAAACCCGGGTTCAGCTGCCAGATGTAGCACCATCCTCCTGAAGCTCCTGAGCGCCTTCATATGGGGGGCAGTCCGAATCCGGGGGAGAGCGAGGCTGCACCCACCCTCCAAAATACCCCCCCCCACCTCCCGACCTCCCACATACACACACATCCACGCTGCTGCTCGCTTTGTAAAGTCTGTCTGTCTGTTAAACTCACATTTAAAATGTTCTCTCATTTTAACGTACTGACTACCTGGACAGAAGTTCTGGGACACCTCCACATTACAACTACAAGAACCTTTGGAACGTTCCAGTTTGGTTCCCTGTTGTAGAAGAAAGCATCTGATCTTCTGAAAAGGCTTTCTGTTGGATTTTGGAGCATGTGGGCTGGTCTGAAGTGAAGTTCTGAGGGTCTGATGTCCTTCTGGATCTGCAGTTTGGAGGACGATGGTCTCCGAGGTGCTGTGATACATTTACATTGGTTCATGTAGAAGACCCTTTGATCCAAAGCGACTCACAGTATCCCAACATGTTTGGGATCAGAACATGGGGTTGGTACAGCGCCCCCTGGAGCCCCCTGAGGGAGGGTTAGGGACTTCAGTAACTTCAGTGGACCTGGGATTTATACCCTAACCACTGAGCCACTGATCTGTCATCGAGTTCCACAGGTTCCATTTGGTCAGTTCTCCTTTTAAATGTAGAACGGCGAGAAGAAAGATGTTTTCTCGAAACGTGGAGATGCTTCCCACCCGCTTTTCCAGACCGATGACACTCCGAGTCCATATGGAGCGGTGAAATATGAAGTGCTGATGTTGGCACGGCTTTTCAGGAGGGATAAATCGGATGGCTTGTATCGGTGCCCAACAGTAAATACACTTTTAAGGGACGTTTATAGCGCTCCTCTTGAACCATACATTTCCTGAAAGTGACAAATCCCACGCTCGGTCCCGGCGCTCCCGAGACCGCCGGCCAAACGGCGAGAGGATCCGGGCCGAGTTCTGTAAGCAAATACTTCTTAACAAATGATGCTCGGCGTGTCGTCTGTATATTTACGATGGCTCTAAGACATGGGTGTGTGGATCTAATTAAAAATGTGAGCGGGGTTAGCAGCCTGCTGCTTCCCTCAAACTCTCTGGTTGCCAGCTCTTGGCAGATCTCCTGTCAGACAGCCAGCTGTTTAGTCCTGCCCTGAATTATTGCCAGCCTGCAATGCATTGTGGGGCATCTGGTCCGAGCTCTGCTTTTGTCATTTGTTTTTTTTTTTATAAAGTCTTTAAAGTTCCTGAAGCCATGAGCGTATGTAGGAACGTTTTCAGGAGTTTGAAATGAATGGTTCTTCTGTCACGATCATTCATGTTCCTCCACAAACGCCGTGGCAGATATAAATGATTACCTCTGACGGGGGGATGGAGGAGGAGGGTGGAGATTATAAAGAGCATGAGGATGTTCTTTAAACTGGAGATGATGGAAATGAGGGCTGGAGTCTGTGGTGGAGAACAGGTCTGATGTCTGCAGGACGTTTTAGAACTCTGGTGGTGGTGGTTGGTCCAGCCATGGTTTTAATCAGACTTGGTCTCGGAGGTTTTGATTGGTTTCAATTCAAACTCGGACCTTTAATCTGTGTCTCATGACTGATTGGTCCTTGATTGATGTAGTTCCTGGTTATTTGGTCCTTAATTGGTGTAGTTCCCAGTCTTTTTATCCTTGATTGGTGTAGTTCCTGGTGATTTGGTCCTTGGTTGGTGTAGTTCCCACTCTTTTCGTCCTTAATTGGTGTAGTTCCTGGTGATTTGGTCCTTAATTGGTGTAGTTCCTGGTGATTTGGTCCTTGGTTGTTGAAGTTCTCACTCTTTTCGTCCATAATTGTTGTAGTTCCTGGTGATTTGGTCCTTAATTGGTGTAGTTCCTGGTGATTTGGTCCTTGGTTGGTGTAGTTCCTGGTGATTTGGTCCTTGGTTGTTGAAGTTCTCACTCTTTTTGTCCATAATTGTTGTAGTTCCTGGTGATTTGGTCCTTAATTGGTATAGTTCCTGGTGATCTGGTCCTTAATTGGTGTAGTTCCTGGTGATTTGGTCCTTAATTGGTATAGTTCCTGGTGATCTGGTCCTTAATTGGTGTAGTTCCTGGTGATTTGGTCCTTGGTTGGTGAAGTTTGTAAGTTTTCTCATTTGTAAGTCGCTTTGGATAAAAGCATCTGCTAAATGACTAAATGTAAATGCAAATGTAAGTTCTCACTCTTTTTTTCCTTAATTGGTGTAGTTCCTGGTGATTTGGTCCTTAATTGGTATAGTTCCTGGTGTTTTGGTCCTTAATTGTTGTAGTTCCTGGTGATTTAGTCCTTAATTGTTGTAGTTCCTGGTGATTTAGTCCTTAATTGGTGTAGTTCCTGGTGATTTGGTCCTTGGTTGGTGTAGTTCCTGGTCATAGTTGTGTTTAGTTTTCTGGTGGTTGGTTAATGTTGGTATGTTTTTATAATGTGTGCGTGTGTGTGTGTGTGTGTGTGTGTGTGTGTGTGTGTGTGTGTGTGTGTGTGTGTGTGTGTGTGTATTTGGGGGGGGGGGTGTGTCTCGGTGCTGCAGTCGTTGTTAATTCCACCTCGTTATTAAAACCTCGGCGTCTCGTCGGATCTCTGAAGCTCTGATGTTCTCCATTTGGCTCGAGCACCTTTTTCCAGCGTGAGGAACCTTGCGAGACCGGGTTCCAAAGACAAAAGCTTAAACGGGAGGCGCGGCAGCGGCAGCAGAAATCCCCTCGTCCTGATTAGCGCGTTTTTCCCTTTAAGAAATGCAGACGTCTGTTCTGTGAGTTCTGCTCTGGAGATGTTTTGCTGTTTCATCCTCCGTGTCGGCTCTGAAGCTCCTGGGCCGAAAACCTCATAATCATTTCAAAAGGTCCTTTAAATATATAATAAGCTCGCTCCATTTCAACAAACAGCGTGTCACTGCGGCGCTGTAAACACCCGCGCTTGATGCAACAACCTCCCACAACTCAGCTTCATGACCTTTGCTTTCACTCAGCAAACCTGACACACACACACACACACACACACACACACACACACACACACACACACACACACACACACACACACACTGGATATGTTTAAAATGAGGTTCCTGAGGTTCTGCAGGGACTGCAGGGGCTTTAATATGAGCTCAGAAACAGAAATGCGTTTTTCTCCAATTAGTGAGGAATAAAGATTTCACACGCAGAGCAGACTGCATTTATAATCATCTGTTTTATTCATTCATTCATTATCTTCTGCTTTATCCTCTATTAGGGTCGCGGGGGGGGGGGGGGGGTTCCCCATGCCCATCCAGGGGAGAACGTTTCGGGCACCGGGCAGATAGACCCAGGACAGGGGGGCAATCTATCACTGGACACACACTCACTCACACACACACACACTCTATATGGGGCAATTTGGAGAACTCAATTGACCTTGATCCATGTTTTTGGACTGTGGGAGGAAACCGGAGAACCCGGAGGAAACCCACGCGGACACAGGGAGGACATGGAAAGTCCACCCAGATTGGGATTCGAACCGGGAATCCCTAGTGCTGAGAGGAGAACATGCTAAACCACTAAGCCACCTTGCAACCCTTTCATGTATTTTATATTTATAGAACATATGGAGAGGTAGCTCAGTGGTCAGGGTGTTGGGTTGTCATTCTGAAGGTTGAGGGTTCAAATCCCAGCTCCACTGAAGTTACCCATCTGGGTTCTTGAGCGAGACCCTTAACTCTGAGGGCTGCAGGGGGCGCTGTACCAACCCTGTGCTCTGACCCCAACCATGTTGAGATATTTGTAAGTTGCTTTGGATAAAAGCGCCTCCCTTAACTCCATCACCTTCATACTGCTGGCTAAGCTTTTCACAAGAATTTGGTGTGTGTGTGTGTGTGTGTGTGTGTGTGTGTGTGTGTGTGTGTGTGTGTGTGTGGGTGTGTGTGTGAGAAAACACTTTGTATTTAGTTCACACACACTGCTGCATGTGTACCATTCCCGCCCAAGTATAAAGTAAGGCAGGTAGAACACAGCTGGAGCATCACGCCTGTGTGTGTGTGTGTGTGTGTGGTGGGTGGGTGGGGGGGGTTAACGCAGCCTTCCTCCTCCTATATCATAAAGACCTACTTTCAGTTGAAGTTTCAGCGTGTGTGTGTGTGTGTGTGTGTGTGTGAGTGTGTGTGTGTGTGTGTGTGTGTGTGAATATGGCCCCTGGTTGTTTTTCTGAATGAGTCTTCCGTTCCCCGTAAGCTTTAAACTTAATTATTTACAGCAGCAGAAAATAAAAAACTAGTTACAAATTGAGATCTAACTTCCTCTCGTTCAGGACTCAAACAATAAGCTGTTCCTGTTCCGCCCGAGGCATCCGCCGACGTACCGCCACACCGACACACCAACACACACCAACACACACCGACACACCGACACACCAACACACACCGACACACACTGACACACCGACACGCCGTCTGCCTGCCAATAACCACTGCATACAGCCTACCACCACTAATACTGACTGCCAGTGAGTGTGTGTGTGAGTGTGAGTGTGAGTGTGAGTGTGTGTGTGTGTGTGTGTGTGGAGTTCACACTTCTGGTTTGACTTTTCTCCTTTGTGTAAGTTTAATTATCCAGCAGGTTCAAATCATCCTCACAATTTATACTGAACATCAAACACACACACACACACACACACACACACACACACACACACACACACACACTCACTCACATACACACACGCACACATACACACACATATACACACACACTCACACACACATACGTACTCACACATATATACACACACAAACACACATACACACTCACTCACATACACATACACACACACACATACACACACACTCACACACACATACGTACTCACACATATATACACACACATACACACTCACTCACATACACACACACTTATACACTCACACACACATACACACACAAACACACATACACATGTTGTCACACACACACACACACACACACACACACACACACCACATACACTCACATACACACACTCACACATTGGTACCTTTTATTTGTGATTTACAATTTTTAAAACTGTAATCAGATCTACTATTAGTTTAACCCTTAACTTTAATCATAACTACATAACCATCTCAACCATAACCCATCATTATTATTATTATTATTATTATCATTATCATTATCATTATTATTATTATTATCATTATCATTATCATTATTATTATTATTAATATAAATATTAAAGGCAAACAAAACTTGACCTGGTTATATACTTAACTTAACCATAACTAGTCCTGGTCTCGCTCTAACTCTAACATGTGTGTGAGTGTGACTATAAACGATGACATCACACCGACACGGTCATGCTGAAGTGCGAGGCCTTCCCTAAACTGTTGTAAGTGAATGCCGAGGGCCGGTCTGTGTGTATGCTGTATCCGTGGTGACGGTGTGGCGGTCAGCAGCCGTGCGTCGGAGTCCGCGGTTCCGTCCGGCGCTCGGGTCTGCGATGACGGAACCTTAACGGAACCTGCAGCTCCTGATGGGTGGAGGTGAAGCACCCGCATCGGGGCGTGGTAGCTTCTGCAGCTCAGCCTCCTCCTGCAGACCTCCATCACCCCCCCCCCCCCCCCCGAACCTTCACACCCGCTTAATTCCTAAATTAAACACCTGCATTTGTTACCGGCGGCGGAGGAAAGGTGTCTGCCGGGGTGCGAGCGTTACCGCCGGCGCTAATCACGAGTGGGCCGCCGCGCCCGACAGACGCCATCCTGAGCGCCAGGCCTCGCCCTCCTCGCCCCCCCGCCGCACCCCGCAGTCACCTGCCGTTTACAACCACGGGGGCGCCGGCGAGCAACACAAAGAGCCGCCGGGAAACGTGCGAAGGTTAGCGCATCCATCCGCCGCGGTCTCAACGGATGCAGTTTAGAACTCGTTAAAGACCGCTAATTAAATCAGAGGGTCAGCGGGAGGAGAGTGGGGGGGGTGGATGGGGGGGGGGGCGACCGAACCACACGCTCACCACCACACACTCACCCCGCCGACGCCAGAGAACCTCCACACAGAACCTCCTCCTGCAGAGGAACCTCCTGAGGAACATGCACCGCCCCTCCCAGAGCATTGTGCCCCCCCCCCCATAACCCCCCCACCCCCCCACCCTGACCCACTCCCCCAAAATTACAAGAACCCACAGTGTGGAACCGCATGATGCCCGTCTTCAGAGGTCTTGATGTCTGCAGATGTTGTGGTCATTACACAGTGACTCCGCCCCTCGGTGCCCGTCCTGGAGGCTCCTGATGGAGGTTTCTGGACCCCAGCAGCTCTGGGTCTTCAGGTTCACGTCCAGCGGGAATAACATTTAGGATCTGCGTTCGATGGTCCGCTCCAAACCGTCCAATCAAATCCACGGGGAGAACATGCAAACCCCACGCACACAGGAGCTACACACACACACACACACTTGATGGATGGTCAGATGTAGGTGGTTGATGACGGAGGTGGTGGGGGGGGCAGTACTTCCTGCAGTATTCCGTTTTCCGAATCGGCATCCAAATCGGCATTTGAGCCGGCGGTCTAATTAACGGTCCGCCGAGCCGCTCGTTATTCGGATTGACGAATGGGGGTGGGGGTGGGGGGGGGGGGCAGCTTCTCCAGGTGCCCCGTGCCAGGGACTCGGGCCCGGCCTGCGTTCTGGGCTCGGCCCGACCCGCCGCTAATCTGATCCTGGCGCAGGAATGTGGGATTTGGCAAGTGTTTGCTCGTAAATAAAGAGAGGGCTTTACAAAAGAATGTGTTAATTACTAATTACCCCGAGAAGGAGCGGAGCGGGCGAGCGAGCGAGCGAGGAGAACGAGAGCGCCACCAACGCTAAACGCAAATCAAACGCCGCAATCAGGCGCCGCGCTAAGACCCCCACATTCCCTACAAACTCCCCTCCTCTGAGGAGGCGCCAGGCCGGGGGGGCGGGGCGATGGGGGGGGGGGGGTAACCTCGGGTCGGGGCCAGAAGGGGACCCAAAATATTTCCACACTGATGGAACTGATGATCAGAGTAACGGAACGAGGAAGTGAGGACCGGCAGGACGGGGCTTTAGAACGCTGACCGGATCCTACGTTAGCTTCACCACTCTCTCTCTCTCTCTCTCGCTCGCTCGCTCACTCAGTTCAGTTTGCTTTATTGAGGTGACCGATGTTTACGTTCGTTTTATTAAAGTGTATTATATAAAGATTATATGTGTGTTTAAATAATAATAGTAAAAATTATATGAGAAATAAATAAATATATATATATGGTTAGTCTCTACCTGTCTTCCTCTCTCTTGCTCTCTCTCTCTCTCTCTTCTTACCTGTCTGTATTTTTTGTCTGTCTCTCTCTCTCTCTGTCGATGTTCCTTTTTCCATTTCTCTATTCGTCTTTACCTCTCTCTCTCTCTCTCTCTCTCTCTCTTCCCATCAGTTGGTCTCTTTAATCCCTACCTATCGCTTTCGCTCCTCTCTCTCTCTCTCTCTTTACCTGTCTGTATTTTTATCTGTCTCTCTCTCTTTCTGTCTACCTTCCTTTTTTTTTTCTCTATTTGTCCTTCTCTCTCTCTCTCTCTCTCTCTCTCTCTCTCTCTCTCTCTTTTCGCCGTTCTGCTCTGATTATTAATAACCTGGTGGTTTCATCTCTCCGTCACTTTCGTCTCTCCGTCCCATGTTTTATATATTTATATGTATTTATATATATATATATATATATATATATATATATTTTTTTTTTTTTTTGGGGGGGGGGGGTGAGGGGGTCGTTATGTAAATCTTTCTTTTTTTCCTGAAAGCCGGTTTCTGATGTAAAGCAGGAGGCTGACGGGCAGTGAGCTGGAGTCGGCGTGCGGCGTCAGCATCCCTCCACTTCACTTTGTCTGAAAATAGAAACTTCATCCGAATCCGCGGCGCAGAAGGAGAAGTAAACAGCGGCGGCGTGGCCGCCTCCCGACGTGAGGCCCGCTAATGGAGGCGCAGGAGGTGGAGCCAATTAAAGTTTAAGCACTTAGTGACACTCGGCTGAAATTTGGGCTCGCGCTTTTAAAAAAAAAAAAAAAAAAAAAAAAAAAAAGCCGAAGGAAATAATAGATTTGCGGGCTGGCGTCTCGGCTGCCTGCGACTTGCCCGGGCGCATCATTAAAGCTGGCATCTGCGGGTCTGCGGGAAACGGGCGCGGCCCTCGCAGCGACGCAGACGCCTGCATCTGTCCCCGCTGCCTGTCTCCTGAGCCTTCGCTCACTGATGTTAAAAGAAATCTTTATTGTCAGTCACATATCACATTCACTTTGTTCACCTGCGCTGACAGTCCTGAGCCGCCTGCGCGCGTGCGTGTGTGTGTGTGTGTGTGTGTGTGTGTGTTTATCTGTGTACACTCGCCCTCCCCTCCCTCCCCAAACTCTGGCAGTTGTCGGAGTTTCTAAATGCTCCCTCATTAGTCTAAATCTGTTTGAAATCTCCATGTGAGAGGTTGATAATGAAGCGAGGCACTGGCCGCCTCTTAAGCCGTGACAGGTGGAGAGACGGAGGAGGCACAACCGGGTGTGTGTGGGGGGGTGGGGGGTGCTGTTGGGGTAGATGGGTAGATGGGTGGACTTGCGGATTCCTCGGCACACGGTGTTTCTGAGTCATCTCCGCCCCCCCCCCCCCGACTCACCCCCCGCCTCCTTCATCTGCATGATCCACGGCGCCGGCGACGCGCCTCTGTTGACAGTTCTCTGAATTATTTAGCTCGCCGACGCCGGTGTTTGCTCTGCCGCTCGTCGCCGCTCATCTGTCTCTTAATGAGGTCAATCACTTCAGGATGGAGTGTAATGAGACAGCCAATCGCAAAGCGAGGCGCGGGCGGGGGGGACGCCGGGGTGCACAAACTTTCGGCGGAATTAGAACGCCGTGGGAACTGAAAGTATGGGGACGCCTGCACTGCAGACCTGTGGGAGGTTCTGCAGGCATTCGGCCGGAGGATGTGACGCCCATGTTGGACGATGTTCTGGAGTCATCTCCAGGGGTCCAGGTCAGGGTTCTGTGGGTCAGTCTAAGTGTTTCCTCATTACCCGGGCCTGAGAGCCACATTGGGTCTAAGAACCGTGACCGGGTCGGTGTCGTTCTGGACGTGCTGTGCTTATGGTGATTTCTGTTCCGGTTCCCGATCTGGGTTCCTGTAGGATCAGAGTTTGGGGCTGGGTTCTACTCCTCAGATGTATTCCATCTGATCTTTCTCACTTTTTGAATTTCCATTGTGGGACTAATAAATATGGTGGCTTAGTGGTTTAGCATGTTCTCCTCTCAGGACTAGGAATTCCAGGTTCGAATCCCCATCTGGGTGGAGTTTCCATGTCCTCCCCGTGTCCACGTGGGTTTCCTCCAGGTTCTCCGGTTTCCTCCCACAGTCCAAAAACATGGATCAAGGTCAATTGAGTTCTCCAAATTGCCCCATATAGAGTATGTGTGTGAGCGAGTGTGTGTTTAGTGATGGATTGGCGCCCTGTCCTGGGTGTATCTGCCCAGCGCCCGAAACGTTCTCCCCGCGAGGATAGGCGACCCTAATAGAGGATAAAGCGGAAGATAATGGATGAAGGGATGGGACTAATAAATATAATCAATATTAAACTCACCCAACCAAGAAACGGGCCTTCCCTAAACTGTTTCTGCTGCATTACAAGCCTCCAGTTCTTCAAAACAGGTCTTCCAAAACATCATCCAATCAGAATGTCTGAATCCTGCATGAACCCGCCCCCTGAACAGATGTAGTGACACCATGAAACATATCCAGAACTGTCCATGGTTCAGCTTTAGTTCCTGAACTAAGCAGGGGAGTTCCTTGTTTGGTTTTAAACCAAACCCCGTGACCCTAATAGAGGATAAAGTGGAAGATGATGGACGGATGGATGGACCATGCAGCTGAGGTTACACACCGATGGTGGGTGCGAGGTCTGTCCTCAGTTCCTCCAGCAGGTGATGCTGAAACAGGCCTGACCTCAGACCGGAGCTTTAAGGTGGATGATCCGGGCGTCCTGATGGGGGCAGCACACTCGGGGTTAATAATAAACGTTTTTGGTGCGTGTGTGTGTAAGCTCCTCCACCTCTGCATCATGTGCTGATGAAGCTGCTGATGGAGGAACATGACAGGAGGCTCTAAGCCGTTAATCATGCTCGCAGACCCACCGTTCTCCGTCCGGGTTCTCCGTCTGGGATCTCCGTCTGGGTTCTCTGTCTGGGTTCTCCGTCTCCTCACGCGCTGAGA
>JAFMOC010000193.1:950000-970000 GCA_019802505.1 Corydoras sp. C115 | reverse complement strand
ATTATTATTATTATCATTATTGTTGTCATTGTTATTTTTGTCATTATTATTATTATTATTATTATTATTTTTGTCATTATTATTATTATTATTATTATTATTATTATTATTATTAATAATAATAATAATAATAATATTATTAATATTATTATATACTGCAGATCTGTTAACACTGATATTTTAATTTTGATGCTGATAATAATAATAATAATAATAATAATAATAATAATAATAATAATCCCTCAGCTCCTCACAAAACCCTAAAATTAATTCTGTAATTAGTCTACTGGAGGGGGGAGAGGGTGGGGGGAGAACGTTCTGGAACTGTCCAGAAGAGAACATTTAAGATGCCATCTATCACTGGGCACACACACACACTATATAGGGGCAATTTAGAGCAGCCAATTCACCTTAAATAATTTTTTTTTACATGTGGGCAGAAACCAGAGAACCTGGGGTAAACCCACACAGACACAGGGAGAACATGCCAACGCGCAGATCAGGATTCGAACCTGGATCCCCATTCCTGAGAGGCTGATGAAACCGTTGGATGAAAGTTACCTCCATCTGCTACATCACCACAGGACCGGGTCTGACGCCGTTACACTTTCATAAGGTTCCTGCTTCGGTTCCTGGAACTGTTCTCTTATTCAGCACCCCCAGGACGGAAGGCAGAGGAGCGTCCATCACGAGCGCTTCACTCACACTCGCAACATCGGAGTCAGATGGGACGTGGACGTGACCAAAGGACACCCACACAGGCTTAGGGAGAACATACCAAACCACACAAAAAGGACACTGGTTCCCAAACCTATCACCTTGTAACCGTGAGGTCAGACCTAATTATTATTCATAGTAATCTGAACATGAGACGGGGGGGGGGGGATGGGGGGGGTCAGGTCCGTAATGGAGAGCTGAATCAGAACCCCAATGATAAGGCTGTTGTTTAATTATCAGACGAACATTAACGAGCTGTGTGTGAGGTGGAGGAAGACAAAGAGCCGGCGGCGTCCCGTTGAAGTTGCGGCTGGCGGCTCCCGCGACGCCGCTCCGTTACCCAGACACCTTTTTCATAGCCGACTGAAGCATTCATATTCCATCTGTTCCAGCGCTCACTCTTTGGGGAGGCTGTCAATCTGAGGAAGTCATGTGACGCGGCGGGGGGGGGGGGGGGGGGGGGGGGGCGTGCCTCGTACGCAGCTCGCCACCCCTGCGTGACTCCCGGGACCTTCCCGAGCGTTTAGATCTATAGGTGGAGGCGGGGGGGGGGGGGGGTGCTGCTGTTTGCCGTCACCGCTGCTGCTGCTGCTGCATGACCGCGAGGCGGAGGCGAGGACACACATCTGTCACTCTATTAACTTCCTGTTCCCCGGGAACCTCCACCCTCTCCTCAACCTCGCCGTTCTCCTCCTCTACTCCCACTGCACCGACCGGAACACGGGGCCACGCCCGTCACCTACATTACCTACAGCACCTACAGCACTTACATCACCGAAATTACTCTCTCCTCAACCTCGCCGTTCTCCTCCTCTACTCCCACTGCACCGACCGGAACACGGGGCCACGCCCGACTGGGACTCAGCGGCACCTGTCCACAGCTACCATCACCTACTACATCAACTACATCACAAACATCACTCACCTACATCACCATCATCACCTACTGCATTACTCACCTACATCACATACCTCACCATCACCTACATCACTGACATACATCACCATCATCACCTACTGCATTACATCACATACCTCAACCAATAACACCTTCATCACCTTCATCACCTACTGCATTACTCACCTACATCACATACCTCAACCAATAACACCTTCATCACCTTCTTCACCTACATCACTGACATACATCACCTTCATCACCTACTGCATTACACACCAACATCACCTACATCACCTACATAAACTTCATCACCTTCATCACTTACGTGGTACTAAAGATAATAAGTCTTTAACATCTTTGTCTAATTTCTTAAATGATAATTTCACAGCTTTGATTTTAATAATAATGACACGGTGGTGTAGTGTAGCGTAGCACGTTACCATGTCCTCCCCGTGTCTATGTGGGTTTTCCCCGGGTGCGCCGGGTTTCCACCACAGTCCAAAAACCCTGGACACTAGAGTATGGTTTGAGAGTATGGTTTGAGAGTACAGGTTAATAGTACAGGTTGAGAGTACGGTTTGAGAGTGCGGTTTGAGATCACGGTTTGAGAGTACGTTTTGAGTGTACGTTTTGAGTGTACGTTTTGAGAGTATGGGTTGAGAGACGGTTTGAGATCACGGTTTGAGAGTACGGTTTGAGAGTACAGGTTGAGAGTACGGTTTGAGAGTACGGTTTGAGAGAAGGTTTGAGAGTACAGGTTGAGAGTACGGTTTGAGAGAACAGTTTGAGAGACAGGTTGAGAGTACGGTTTGAGAGAACGGTTTGAGAGACAGTTTGAGAGTACGGTTTGAGAGAACGGTTTGAGAGACAGTTTGAGAGTACGGTTTGAGAGTACAGGTTGAGAGTACGGTTTGAGAGAACGGTTTGAGAGAACGGTTTGAGAGACGGTTTGAGAGTACGGTATGAGAGTACGGTTTGAGAGTGTGGTGTGCCTCTGAAACCATACTCCTGTTAAAGAGTTTTGAGGGTGAAATGGTTCCACTTTTGCAGAACATTGTTTAGTTATGAAGGTGGTGGATAACAGTTCTGCGTGGTCTTCAGACGTTCCTCCCTGACTGTGAGCTTTGTAAGGACGTGTAACCTGCTCAGCCGTCTGCTCTGTGATAGGTGGACGGGTCACATGACACATCAGACACATGGTCGTATATCACAATGAAAACGTAAAGGCGTCGTAAACTTCACGAGGACCTAATTTATTTATTTATTAGCCGCGTGATGAACCCTCGGGTGACGTCCTGGTCACTCCTCATTTTTCAAATCACTTACCCCGTCCCCGGATGACCTAATAAACCCTACCACAGGTGGAATCTGACCATACGGCCGGACCTGAGGGACCGCCCCTCCTCCGTGGGGCCGGTGGGTCCCAGGCTCTTGATAACTGACCCCTGGGTCCTGGGAGCAATATGGTGCTGATTATGGAGGCTTTAGTGGAAATAGCCCCCGGAGTCCCGGCGGAGGCCTTTATGGCCCGGTGGCGGTGCTTGTTTTGAAGCCTCTCTCTGGGCGAGGCGCACGCCCGGTGCCTCTCTGTCAGGCCTGCAGGTTAAAGATGCCCACACGGCGGCCGGGCTTTCTGTGCCGTGGGCTGACCTACGCGCCGGGCTTTGATTGGCCCGCTGGGTGAAGGTGCAGATTGGAGCTCGGCCTCACCTGCGGCCCAGGAAGCCCTCGCAGGGCCGTCCCCAGGCGGCCGGGTCACACGGCCCGCTCTACCCCCGCCGGCCGGCGAGGACAAAAAACAAGAGCAGGATGCAGGGAGCGATGGGAGCACTTCCCTGGATTATTGCACCATGCTGGCCTGTTTACGACGGACAGACAGCACACGCCCCCCCCCCACCCCCACCTCCACCTTAAAAACACTGCTCTCTAACAAAAGTGTGTGCTCCACCTGAAAACCAACCCCCCCTCCCTCCCCCCTCCGATCGCACACTGACGGGATAGTCCAGAAAGCATCGTCTAAATAAATCAGAGCGAGATTGAAATATCTGCTCATTAGCATACGTGCATATTCATATCAATCATTTATATATATATATATATTACGTTATTTAAAGACCTTTAAACTTTACATTCCGAAGCTTTTTTTATTGATGTCGGAACCTTAAGGTCGGGGTTCTTTAATGGAACCTGGTCATCAAGATTAGTGGATCCTCTCGACTCATTTAAATATTTCCATATCATTTAAGCTCATAAGGATTATTATTATCAATAACTGATCATAAATAACCGATTCGGATATTTTAATGTCCTCTGTTAACTGTTAAAAGCTGAAGACGTGTGACGTTGTGAAGAAATATTATTTAAATTAAAAATGGTTCTGATCGTGTAGTTTTTAATGAGGTGGTGAGTTCGGGAATCAATGAAGATCCAGACGAGGCTGTTGGTGCAGGGTCCTGGTTGCTGGGGTGATGGGGTGGAGAGTGGGTGGAGTCGGCGGGGGGGGGGGGGGGGGTTCTAACTGGCTCTGCACTCGTGAGACAGAGACACCTTTTGTTTATTTGCCTCACGACTGCAATCTATATAATTATCTTATAAACGCTCAGCTCCCAGAACGTTTGACGGTCCACGCGACGCCTCGCTGCAGACAGACCCTCCCCACGAGGCTGTGTGTGTGTGTGTGTGTGTGTGTGTCTGTGTGTGTGTGTGTGTGTGTGTGTGTGTGTGTGTCTGTGTGTGTGTGTGTGTGTGTGTAGGAGTCAATAGCTGCAGAGGTAATTTGTTGGTTGAGCCACGGAGGTCCTGATACATCTGCACAACCTTCCTGAAGTCGAACTATTGCCCCAGCACTTGTTCAATCTACCACCCTAAAGACTAACTACCACCCAACTTCAAGCCAGAGCCCAAAGCCCACACAGACTCAGAGAGAACATACAAACTCCACCACCAAGAACCTCCCAGGACGCCAATCTATCACTGGACACACACTCACTCACACACACACACTCTATATGGGGCAATTTGGAGAATTCAATTGCCCTCAATTTTTGGACTGTGGGAGGAAACCGGAGAACCCGGAGGAAACCCACGCAGACACGGGGAGAACATGCAAACTCCACCCAGATCGGGATTCGAACCCGGATCTCCAGCACCGAGAGGCAAACAGCTGAGCATTAAAAGCCACCGTGCCGTCCGATTAATCAAATATCAAATGATTTATTTAATGATCTGACATTCACTCCGTCAGTTCATATGTCGTGCTCACACACAGTGAGTAAACCTGTATTGATTGATTGATTGATTGATTGATTGAGTGTGATGCAGCTGAATGGGAGTATTATGGGATGTGTGCTGCAGGACGTGTGTATGGAACATTGTTAGCTGAACTGAGCCTGCTTCGTTTTCAGATCCAATTAAAAGTTGCAGAACTCCGTAATGGAACGTCTGCCGGCGTAACCGACCGAATCCTCTAAATACAACGTATTAACTGATACGCACTCAGCCGTCCCTGCGCCGCTGATGAGACGCACGCCGCCGTCTCCACCGTCTCCACCAGCACCCCCACGCATGTCCTCTCATTTCAACAGAACAATTCCAACTAAATATCACACCACAGCGCACGAGGACCAGAGCAGAGGACCAGAGCGGAGGAGAACCAGAGTGCACGAGGACCAGAGCGCAGGAGGACCAGAGTGCAGGAGGACTAAAGCAGAGGACCAGGGCGGAGGAGGACCAGAGCGCACGAGGACCAGAGCGCACGAGGACCAGAGCGCAGGAGGACCAGAGCGCAGGAGGACCAGAGCGCAGGAGGACCAGAGCGGAGGAGGACCAGGGCGGAGGAGGACCAGAGCGCACGAGGACCAGAGCGCACGAGGACCAGAGCGCAGGAGGACCAGAGCGCAGGAGGACCAGAGCGCAGGAGGACCAGAGCGGAGGAGGACCAGGGCGGAGGAGGACCAGAGCGCAGGAGGACCAGAGCGCAGGAGGACCAGAGCGCATGAGGACCAGAGCGCAGGAGCACCAGAGCGCAGGAGGACCAGAGCGCATGAGGACCAGAGCGCATGAGGACCAGAGCGCAGGAGCACCAGAGCGCAGGAGCACCAGAGCGCAGGAGGACCAGAGCGCAGGAGGACCAGAGCGCAGGAGGACCAGAGCGCCGGAGGACCAGGGCAGAGGAGGACCAGAGCGCAGGAGGACCAGAGCGCAGGAGCACCAGAGCGCAGGAGGACCAGAGCGCAGGAGGACCTGGGCAGAGGACCAGAGTGCAGGAGGACCAGAGCGCATGAGGACCAGAGCGCAGGAGGACCAGAGCGCAGGAGGACCAGAGCGCCGGAGGACCAGAGCGCCGGAGGACCAGAGCGCAGGAGGACCAGAGCAGAGGACCAGAGCGCATGAGGACCAGAGCGCAGGAGCACCAGAGCGCAGGAGCACCAGAGCGCAGGAGGACCAGAGCGCAGGAGCACCAGAGCGCAGGAGGACCAGAGCGCAGGAGGACCAGAGCGCAGGAGGACCAGAGCGCCGGAGGACCAGGGCAGAGGAGGACCAGAGCGCAGGAGGACCAGAGCGCAGGAGCACCAGAGCGCAGGAGGACCAGAGCGCAGGAGGACCTGGGCAGAGGACCAGAGTGCAGGAGGACCAGAGCGCATGAGGACCAGAGCGCAGGAGGACCAGAGCGCCGGAGGACCAGAGCGCCGGAGGACCAGAGCGCAGGAGGACCAGAGCAGAGGACCAGAGCGCATGAGGACCAGAGCGCAGGAGCACCAGAGCGCAGGAGCACCAGAGCGCAGGAGGACCAGAGCGCAGGAGGACCAGAGCGCAGGAGGACCAGAGCGCAGGAGGACCAGAGCGCCGGAGGACCAGGGCAGAGGAGGACCAGAGCGCAGGAGGACCAGAGCGCAGGAGCACCAGAGCGCAGGAGGACCAGAGCGCAGGAGGACCTGGGCAGAGGACCAGAGTGCAGGAGGACCAGAGCGCATGAGGACCAGAGCGCAGGAGGACCAGAGCGCCGGAGGACCAGAGCGCAGGAGGACCAGAGCAGAGGACCAGAGCGCCGGAGGACCAGAGCGCCGGAGGACCAGGGCAGAGGAGGACCAGAGCGCAGGAGGACCAGAGCGCAGGAGCACCAGAGCGCAGGAGGACCAGAGCGCATGAGGACCAGAGCGCAGGAGGACCAGAGCGCAGGAGGACCAGAGCGCAGGAGGACCAGAGCGCCGGAGGACCAGGGCAGAGGAGGACCAGAGCGCAGGAGGACCAGAGCGCAGGAGCACCAGAGCGCAGGAGGACCAGAGCGCAGGAGGACCTGGGCAGAGGACCAGAGTGCAGGAGGACCAGAGCGCAGGAGGACCAGAGCGCAGGAGGACCAGAGCGCCGGAGGACCAGAGCGCCGGAGGACCAGAGCGCCGGAGGACCAGAGCGCCGGAGGACCAGAGCGCAGGAGGACCAGAGCAGAGGACCAGAGCGCATGAGGACCAGAGCGCAGGAGCACCAGAGCGCAGGAGCACCAGAGCGCAGGAGGACCAGAGCGCAGGAGCACCAGAGCGCAGGAGGACCAGAGCGCAGGAGGACCAGAGCGCAGGAGGACCAGAGCGCCGGAGGACCAGGGCAGAGGAGGACCAGAGCGCAGGAGGACCAGAGCGCAGGAGCACCAGAGCGCAGGAGGACCAGAGCGCAGGAGGACCTGGGCAGAGGACCAGAGTGCAGGAGGACCAGAGCGCATGAGGACCAGAGCGCAGGAGGACCAGAGCGCCGGAGGACCAGAGCGCAGGAGGACCAGAGCAGAGGACCAGAGCGCAGGAGGACCAGAGCGCCGGAGGACCAGGGCAGAGGAGGACCAGAGCGCAGGAGGACCAGAGCGCAGGAGCACCAGAGCGCAGGAGGACCAGAGCGCATGAGGACCAGAGCGCAGGAGGACCAGAGCGCAGGAGGACCAGAGCGCAGGAGGACCTGGGCAGAGGACCAGAGTGCAGGAGGACCAGAGCGCATGAGGACCAGAGCGCAGGAGCACCAGAGCGCAGGAGGACCAGAGCGCAGGAGGACCTGGGCAGAGGAGGACCGGAGCTGTTCTGTTCTTCATCCGGCGGTTGCTGTGCGGAAGCCGGGAGGTTCTGGCTGCTGTGGGTTGGTATTAGATGTTGATCAGGAGGCCGGGTTGCAGGGCCGGGTGTCGGCCCCTGACCAGCGGCCCTCTCTGTGGTTTGTGTAAGTGCACGGGACGTCCCGCCGCTCGGATGAACATCCATCAGGATAATTAGAGAGGAACTCTGCAGGACAGGAAGCCGGATGGCAGGCAGTGGCCGGCGGAGAGCGTGCCCCCCCCCACCACGTGCCCCGCTGGAGCTGGCAAAGCCCTCGCCACCCTGAGGGCCCCCCAGGGGTCATCTGATTTATATCTGTTCATAAATCTTTAACCTTCATACTTATTTCATCCAAAGGAAAGGGCACGGCACCGCTCCCCCCAGCTACGCCAATTACGCTGCGTTACGGCATGCCGCGGCCCCCGCGTCCCCCCGCGTCCCCCACGGCCCCCGCGGCCCCTGCGGCCCCCGCACTCACCGGTCCCTTCTGAACGGAGGACAAAGAAAAAGATCCCATGGCTTCACCTGAGTTTCTCTGAACATTCAGTGATTGTGAGAGCGTGATGGAGCTGACCGGTGGAGGTGCATAGTGACTCCGCCCATGGGTTCTGCTCTGTAAACGTACAGGTCACTGCGGCCGGTCACTGCGGCCGGTCACTGCGGCCGGTCACTGCATCAGGTCACTGCGCCAACCCCGAAATGCTTCAAATAAATTTATTGTGCAGAGGGCGGCACGGTGGCTTGGTGGTTGGCATGTTCTCCTCTCAGCGCTGTGGATTCCCGGTTCAATTTTTTGCATGTTCTCCCCGTGTCCGGGTGGGTTTCCTCCAGGTTCTCTGGTTCCTACCCACAGTCCAAAAACATGGATTCAAGATGAATTAAATGCTCCAAATTGCCCCATATAGAATGTCCCTAGTAGAGATAATGGATGAATAAATGTATTGTACAGAATGATGACGTGGGGCCCCTTATACAGGGCCCTTATATGGGGCCCCTGGAGCTGAGAGGTTTAACTACAGTTACTACAGTTTTAACATTAACCTCCGGTCAGAAGACATGATGATGATGATGATGATGATGAAGGTTCAGTTCTGTGGTTCAGGGTTTAGAGTTCTGCAGGTAACCAAAACTAGTTCCTTTAACCTTTATCTGGTTGAACAACTTAACCAGTTAACCTCTACTTTCTTCTTCATCTTCAGGCTGTTCCCATTAGGGGGCGCCACAGCCGATGGCCTATCTCACCCCTCCACACTCACAGTATCCCTGAACCTCCTCCTTGGCCTTTATCTCCCTGTCCTGCCCGGTGGCTGACGGTGGTCGAGTGGGCGGAGTCAGGGTTTAAAGAATTTCATTGTAATTGGTCTTAACCGGGTGTTTGGTTCAGTCCCACATCCACCACCTGACCACCGGGGTGTTCCCATCGTCAGGGGGAGGTGTTAAACTGGTCAGTGTAAGGTGGTGGATTTGGGGGGGTGTTATTCCCACCTCGGCGGTCAGCAGCTGGCATGGGCAGCCCCGGCGCCGCTGGCCTCGGCGCAGCTCCACCTGGGAGGCGCTGACTTTCAGAGAACAGAGGCGACAGGGGCGACAGGGGCGACAGGGGTAACAGGGGCGAGCTTACGGGGAGTGAGAATCAATAAGGCATGATTTATTGATCACTGAAACGCTCCTCATTAGCCCCCCGAGTCTCCCTGCACATTTCACAGATGACAAAATGTCAGCCGGCCTCGCAAACTGCCACCGGGGCCGTCGCACCTCCACCCACCGGCTCAGAGGGCACCGGGGACACGCCCACCACGGGCTCCACTCACTCACAACACAGGCCTGCCGACCGAAAGTATACAGACACCGAGCTGAAATCAGGAGGCGCTGGATTTATCTTCTGCTTTATCCTCTATTAGGGTTGCGGGGGGGGGGTTCCCCATGCCCATCCAGGGAAGAACGTCTCGGGCACTGGGCAGATACACCCAGGACAGGGGGGCAATCTATCACTGGACACACACTCACTCACACTCACACTCTCTATATGGGGCAATTTGGAGAACTCAATTGACCTTGATCCATGTTTTTGGACTGTGGGAGGAAACCGGAGAACCCGGAGGAAACCCACGCGGACACGGGGAGGACATGGAAACTCCACCCAGATGGGGATTTGAACCGGGAATCACTAGTGCTGAGAGGAGAACATGCCAAACACTAAACCACAGTGCCGCCTCTTTTATATATATATTAAATTAAATTAATTAATTATTTATAAAATTGCCAAAAGTATCTGCCGAGCCGTCCAAATGATCAGAATCAGGGTTCCGATTCCTTCCATGGTCACGGGTGTATAAGATCCAGCAGACTGTTTCTACAAACATTTGGTTCTCTCTCAGGAGCTCCGTGAGAGAGAGAGAACATTCTCCGTAGTAGAACATCACCTGAGCGACAGATCCAGTGGTGGAGGTTCCTCGCTCCAGAACGTTCCACCGTTGACCGTCAGCTGGATTTTAAGAACATGGAAGAGTTTGGGAACGACAGCAACTCCGACACCTAGTGGTAGAACACGGAACCGGATGGAGCGGGGTCATGGTGCCGAGAGGTCCATCATTACAGAACTCCAAACTTCATGTGTCCTTCAGAGAGAGAACTTCATGGAATGGCTTCCGTGGTCCGGCAGCTGCATCCGAGCCGTACATCAACGAGTGCCATGCAGAGTGCCGGATGCAGTGGTGTAAAGCACACCTTCACTGGACTCTAGAACGGTGGAGACGCGTTCTCCATCTGGAGATCTGATGGAGGAGTCTGGGTTTGGAGGTTCCAGGAGAACGGTTCTTGTCTGACAGCATTGTGTAAAGTTTGGTGGTGGTGCATGGTTCCCCTTAGTTCCACTGAAAGGAACTCTGAATGCTTACCAAGACATTTTGGACAATTCCATGGTCCCAACGTCGGGGGAACTGTTTGGAGCCTGTCCCGTCCTCTTCAACATGATGGTCCATAAGGACATGTGGACAGAGTCTGGGGTGGAGGAACTCTGATGGTCTCTGATGGTTCTCATATGGTACTTCCTCAGTCTGGACCACATCTCCGCTGGTCACCATGTCCTCAAAGACCCGCAGAGAGAACGGTTCCCCCGAGAACAGGAACCCAGTGTTCCCTAAACTGTTGTGGTTGAGTGCGGGTGGCTGTTTGTTCTCAGCGATTTATCCGGATGCTGGAGGTTCTGTTAGTCTACAGAACCGTAATATGGTTCTGATCCCACAGCCCGTCGAGGATCCGCACGCGTCGGGATGTCCTTGCGCGCCGACCGAACGTAAACAGTTCCGGAGATCATGTGATATTAGGCTGAACATTCCTGCTGCAGCTGAATAATCTTGGTTCTCGAGTCGCGTCCATAAGAAACGTCAGGTGAGATGGGTCGCCATGGCGACGCTCGCACCCCGTCCTTTACCTGCCAGGAAAATTAATTTAGAGTGCATTATGTGTCTCGCTCCACCACGTGTAGAACATCTTCCCCGCTCTCCGGTTTACGACCCAAACTCGGCCGCGGACGGGAACGCCGACGTTCCGAGAGCTGGCGGATTTTCAGGGATATGTTTATAATTACGCAAAAGCTCCGCCCGCCGTCCGTCTGACATCACCGCAATAACATCAGAACCTGACGGGATTCACATCACCTGCTCATTACTCACACCGCACCGCCGTCCATCACGGAGACAGAGACAGAGACAGAGACATTAGTCTCTACCGCAGTCAATCAAACCAAGATCAATCAATCTGAACATCAAGGAAACTAAACAACAGATAATCTGATGTTAATTATAATGAATGTTTTTAATGAATTGCAGAGATCATGACCTGAGAGTGAGGACAACCAACCATCAGTGGCCTGATGGAGGCGCTATAGCGGCGATCGATCGATCGATCGGAGCCAGACTTTCAACTTTGAGGAAGGACAAAACATCAAACGTCATTTAAAGGTTATTGATTATTGCCTCTGAAATAAATAATAAATCAATTATAATAATATATAGGCGGCACAGTGGCTTAGTGGTTTAGCATGTTCTCCTCTCAGCATTAGGGATTCCCGGTTCGAATCCCCATCTGGGTGGAGTGTGCATGTCCTCCCCGTGTCCGTGTGGGTTTCCTCCGGGTTCTCCGGTTTCCTCCCACAGTCCAAAAACATGGATCAAGGTCAATGGAGTTCTCCAAATTGCCCCATATAGAGTGTGTGTGAGTGAGTGTGTGCCCAGCGATCGGTTGGCACCCTGTCCTGGGTGTGTCTGCCCATCGCCCGAAACGTTCTCCCCTGGATGGGCATGGGGAACCCCCCCGCCCCCGACCCTAATAGAGGATAAAGCGGAAAGTAATGAATGAATGAATGAATAATAATACATTTAATAATAAAGCTGAGTCGATTTATAAAATTGAAAATTATAAAAAAACAACCATATAATAATCTATAATATGTATATAAATGTATATATGCATTTCCCAGCAGGGATTAATTAATAAAGTATTAATTATTATATTTAATAAAGTATTCAAAATAAAGATCACATCATGAATAATAAACTAATCTGAAGTAAACATATAGAGCGGGGGTGTCAATGATGTCATAATCATTCCGTTATTATTAATTTAGTTATTTATTTGCGGCGGGCGGGTGGGTGGAGGTGGGGGGGGTCTCAGGGTGGATTAGCTGTGCTGGTATCAGATGCCGGGACGTGGTGACCATCACACTGATCTGCTGATGAATGAAGGCAGGAGAGCCGGTCCTGATGGGGCAGGAAGGGATTAGTGAGATTAGTCTTCATGTGAAATGTCAGTGTTCATTAAAACCAGCCTGCTGCATCTGAGATCTCATCCCTCATCCCTTACCCATCATGCACTGCTCCCTCTCACCTATTCACCAGCTTCTCTGAAGGAGGACATCCTCTAGAACCTGCTGAGAGTGTCCTGCATTCACATGGCAGCATCTAACAGTGTTCCATACATAACACACTGTTTCCTGTGGACTGATCAGCTGTGTGAGGTAACAGTAAGCCATACGGAGGAGGATGCAATGATGGAACGTCCAGGTCTCAATGATGGAACGTCCAGGTCTAAACGATGGAACGTCCAGGTCTAAATGCTGGAACGTCCAGGTCTAAATGCTGGAACGTCCAGGTCTCAGTGATGGAACGTCCAGGTCTAAATGCTGGAACGTCCAGGTCTCAGTGATGGAACGTCCAGGTCTAAATGCTGGAACATCCAGGTCTCAATGATGGAACGTCCAGGTCTCGATGATGGAACATCCAGGTCTCAATGATGGAACGTCCAGGTCTAAATGCTGGAACATCCAGGTCTCAGTGATGGAACGTCCAGGTCACATTGATGGAACGTCCAGGTCTCCTTTCAACTATGACCCCACATTTCATGCCACCTCCACCTCACCGTCGGCTGACTCCGTTGTTCGTCTCGTTGCAGTCACCTGAGGACAGTGCTTTTCTGGGCAGCTCATGAGAAGGTCCATGTGAGAACCATGTGGAGAGAACCATCAGGTGGAGGTCTTTGAACCCTGGGTTCTTGTCTTCTTCAATCACAGTTTGTGTTTTTTGTGGAACCTGACGTTTATAAAGACAATAAACCGTGGAAGTAATCGTCCTCTAAAGGGGGCGGGGCACCAGCGGGTGTATGCGAATGGCGGGCGTGACGTGGCATGGCTCCACCACGTTATCCTCCTCATTGCACTGACAGGACGTGTGCTGTTTAACAGAATTACCCATGCTGCACTCTGTTTGTCGGGATGGCTCTTGTGGGACGTCAGGTAAGAGGCGAAGCCTGACACTCTGACAGCAAGGAGAACGCCGGGTCGCTGTCGGCTCGTTAATGGCGCTCATTAGGACGCCGCGTTCTGCGGTTGCGCACCGATGGATGATGCGGCCTTCGGGGAGGAGAACATTAAAACCTCAGAGACCACGAGAGGAGAAGATCTACGGGAGAAAAACATTTAAAACCAGCCGCAGTAATGAACCTCATCCAGCTACCATCAGCTTCCTCAAGACGTTAAAGAACGAGGCGCCAATTCATTAACAACCAGATAAAGTATCAGGACGACCAGAAATATGTGGACGCAGTGGACGCAGGGTGAGGTCACCATCCAACTCTTCTGGCATGAACTAGAACTGAGACTGTGGAACCAGCTCTGGTTATCCAACATCGGTGTCTGACCTCAGAGGGATCTCCCAGAGGGATCAATGATGAGACCCACAGACACACCTCAAAGTCATTTACATTTGGTCATTCAGTACCCCAATGTGCCCAGCGATGGATTGGTGACCTGTCCTGGGTGTATCTTCCCAGTGCCCGAAACGTTCTCCCCTGGATGGGCATGGGGAACCCCACTGCGACCCTAATAGAGGATAAAGCGGAAGATAATGAATGAATGAATGAGTACCCCAATGTGGTTGGGGTCAGAGCACAGGGTTGGTACAGCGCCCCCTGGAGCTCTCAGGGTTAAGGGTCTTGCTCATGGAGCCACATTGGTAACTTCAGTGGAGCTGGGATTTGAACCCTCAACCTTCTGATTGGCAGCCCAACACCCTGAGCATCCTGATTAACGATGATGAAACGGGTGACGGAGGTCTAACAGGTGTCCACGTACTTTGGGAGGTTGAAATCATGGCTGGGGTGGACGGGGACGGCCTGCTGTTCCTCCTCTCTGTCCCCGAGTCCCGGCGGGATGCTAATCAGGATTTTTGTAGGTACAAATGTTGTTGCGGTGGTGGCGCCCCCGTCGGACCGCGTTGACTGGCAGACGGAACTTGTAATAGCAGGTGTTGGCGTAGCGGCACGGAACAGCTTGCAGGCTCACCCAAGTTCTGAACGCGTCCCCCGGGGACGACTATTTAAATAAAGCCGATCTGCGGGTCCCACCGTCACCCAGAACACAAGCTGCACACCTTTAATTAAGCGGCGGGAGGAGGCGGCGGGAGGAGGCGGCGGAGCGCTGCGGCGCGGCACGGCGTGGTGGTGCGCGGAGCCGCCGGTTCGGTGGGGGCTGGATGACGGGAATGAATGAATAAATAAATCAGAGCTCTTCACTCCCAGTGAATTCTCATCTGCATTCTCATCAGGAGAGAGAGAGACAGAGAGAGAGAGAGAGAGAGCAACGTCCCCTCCGTTCCACCTGAGGACAAAAGTATCAGGACACGCCCCTCGGGACACGCCCCGTCACCACGGGTACAACTTTCAATAAACAACCTGACCTGAACCCTCACCTTAACATTTGGGATGAATTAGAACTGAGATCTGGAGCCGGGCTGAATGCAAATAAAGACAAAGCCTTTGAAGGTAGTTCCTGTGGAACCTCCCCAGTGGGTAGAACCTTTATGATCTCTGGAACCATTTGGTCCAAAGGAACCCGTCTCCGTCAGAGAGAGGACGGAACCTGACGCGCTGCCGGTTCTTCTGGGGGGAGATGATGCCTCTGAATGGGGACCTGTATTGGAACTCCCACTGTGGGCAGGGGGACTTTCATGCATCACGGTGGCCAGTGGCACGGCAGTGATGGAACGCTGCAGCCGGTTCCTCACCTGGCACCGGCCGGCGGACCGCCTGCTCGCGGGCGTGAGGGATGACCCCCCCTGCAGGGCAGCGGCAGCACCGCCATCCTTTATCTCCGCCCCCTCCCGATGCCCGCTCTGTCTTTAGCCACGCCCACAAGGACAGCTCGGGTTACAGCCTCAAACTCATGAACCAACAGAGTGTGTGATCGGTCATGCTGACCTTTCTCTCGCACTCTCTCTCTCTCATTAAAGTTTTACTCTCATACTCTCGCACTTATTCTTTTATAAAGTACTCTCACACTTTTCTCATACTCTTGCTCTCATTCTCCCATACAAGAACTCTCGCACTTTCACTCTCATACCCTCACACTCATTCTCTCAAACTAACACTCTTGCACTTTCACTCTCACACTCATTCTCTCATACTAACACTTTCGCACCTTTACTCTCACACTCATTCTCTCAAACTAACACTCTCGCACTTTCACTCTCATACCCTCACACTCATTCTCTCAAACTAACGCTCTCGCACTTTCACTCTCATACCCTCACACTCATTCTCTCATACTAACCCTCTCGCACTTTTACCCTCACACTCATTCTCTCATACTAACCCTCTCGCACTTTTACCCTCACACTCATTCTCTCATACTAACGCTCTCGCACTTTTACTCTCACACTCATTCTCTCATACTAACACTCTCGCACTTTTACTCTCACACTCATTCTCTCATACTAACACTCTCGCACTTTTACTCTCACACTCATTCTCTCATACTAACGCTCTCGCACTTTTACTCTCACACTCATTCTCTCATACTAACGCTCTCGCACTTTTACTCTCACACTTTCACTCTCACACTTTCACTCTCATTCTCTCATACTAACACTCTCGCACTTTTACTCTCTTTTACTCTCATTCGAACCGGAATCCCCAATGCTGAGAGGAGAACATGCCAACCACTAATCCACCGTGCCGCCTTGTTGTTGTTATTATTGTTGTGTTTTTAAGTATTTTAGTTGTAAACTTGTATAAATTGTATTTTTAAATTTGTTTATTGATTATAAAGTTGACGGCTGATTTTATTGATTATGTATCTGATTATTTGAAGTGTAGGTGGTGTAGCGGTCAGCACCTTCTCCTCCCCCGGTTCGAATCCCGATCCGAGTTTGCATGTTCTCCCCGTGTCCGCGTAGTTTCCATCAGGTTCTCCGGTTTGCTCTAAATTGCCCCATATAGAGTGAGTTGCCCCCCCCCCCCCCCCCCCGTGACCCTCAGTGCGTCCTGTCCTGTTGGCTAGTAATTGTTGGTTATGGAGCTGTACAGTAGTTTTTAGTGTAAAGGTTGGGGGCGGAGCTTCCTCTGTATTTATGTGATTATTTGGCGGCCCCGCCCTCCTCACCTCCCCTGGGCGTTTGATGTGTTTGTCTTCACGGCTTCTGAGCGCGCTCTAATTCCATCTGGCCACAACAGAGGCGGCGGGACGGCGAGAGAAAGCATTTCCATATGTGCAAATTAGGAGGCGGCCGCCCCAAAGCTGCAGCACCGCGCCTCTGAAGTAGATAACACGCCGCGGACCGCTGCCAAGTCCACTAATGGCAATCAAGAAGGGGCTTTTATTGGTCTGCTCCTGCCAAGCTGAGGCCCCTCGTACAAATCCCATCATTTCACTTATTACCACTTTGGGGTCCGGACGGGTCGGAGCTGCCGTCTGCGATGGACCCTCCTTAATCACCATCAACTCCTTTAATGACTTCATTCAGCAGCCGGCGTTCCGCTGATGTGACCCGACCCCCGGGCCTTCCCTAAACACCGACCTCATGTTCCACCGTGCTAATGCTCACACCTCAGGGTACCGCAGGTCCGGTTCTCATGCTTTATAGTGATGGACCTTCATCATGTGATTCAGTCTGTGACTGGAAAACTTTGTGTGAGTGTGTGTCCAGCAATAGATTGCCCCTGTCCTGGGTGTATCTGCCCAGCGCCCTGAACGTTCTCCCCTGGATGGGCATGGGAACCCCCCCCCCCCCCCCCCTTACGACCCTAATAGAGGATAAAGCTGAAGATAATGGATGGATGAATGAATGAAGGCCCTGTTTCGTTCCAGCACGACTGTGAGGTCCAAAAGACGAGGGTGACCCCTCTGTCCCACATCGGTCTGATCTCCAAAATCTTGTGGAAAGGTAAAAAAAAGTGAGAAATCTACAAAACCAACAGTCCTTTATACAAGTTTTGGTTCTGGTACATGAGTGGGGATCACTGGCTGTGATGACATGATGGTTCCCATCTTGAAGGTTCTGAAGAACGTCCCCTGAGGACCGTCCCGCCGTACACGGAACCATATAGTCCTTATGCTGCTCTGCTGATGGGTTAAGCTTTAAAGCTCAGCCTGATTACCATCAGCCTGGACGGCATTATGTAGCGCGTCCCACCCACCTGTCAATCACAGGACCGGGGGAACCGTTCTGACACGTTCCAAAAAGACAAATGAGTCCAACCAAAAAGTCCCCTCATCGCAGTTTAAACATCAGACACATCCAGACATCAGATGTTCTCTCATTGATTATTGATCTTTAGGAGTGACCGCTGATGGAATGGGGATCTGCTCAGCACCTGAAACGTTCTCACCTGGAGGGGCATGAGTAGGAGGAGTGATGGAGGAACCACAGGTGTAACAACGAAGGAACCACATTTATTATTGATCTTCAGCAGTGCCCAGTGATGGATTTGTGATCTGAAACGTTCTTACCTGGAAGGGCATGGGGAACCTTGGCGTGTTTGTTGGTACCAGATGGGCTGAGTGAGTACGTTCAGAACCGCAGATCTCAAAGGTTCCACAGAATAATAAAATGATGGCCGTTCTTGCGTTCAGTCGTGGTGCTGTGATGGTAACCGTGAGTTTCAGGATGCTGATTGGCTGATCAGTTGAGTGTATTTGTCCTTATTGATCTAATTCTTTTTTTAATGATTATTTCCGTGAATGAGGACTTCACTCACATCCTGTTCCCAAAGAGGGGGGGCCTTCCCCAACCAGTTGTCTCGGTGTTGGAGACGTGTGGATGTCTGACCCTCGCTGCGTCTGAAGAGCCTGGTCTCCTTTGTGTTGGGATTTATAAAGACGTCCCTTCAGGAACGACAGAAGAACCCGAGCTTTAAAGCGGGACACAATCGGAGACATAACCTCCACGCAGAAGGCCCCCCCTCCACCTGCCCCCAGGACGTCTCTGCTGTCATAAGTGGACACCATTCTGCTCTCATCTATTATTGATGACGGGTGAAGAGGCTGAGAGATCCTGCAGCCTTTGTGAAGGAGAAGAAAGGGTTCGAGGTTGAAACCTCCAATCTGCGCTCTGCTATTCTTACCTGCCGCTTTCACCGGCGTCCCGAAGAAAAGAGCTGGCAGTCGCTCATGTGAACACACCGCGCAATCAGCTGGTGTCTGAAACGCTGCCCGCCGCTGACCTTGTGGGTGGAGGAGGGTGGAGGAGGGTGGAGGGAGCAGAGGTCTGAAGCCACCAGTGAAAATCTTCTGTTTAGGTTCAATCTGCTGAAATGAAAACAAACAAAAAAAATGTTAGACGTCCAATTCGATATGCTGGTATGTATTTGGTATGTTCTCCTTTTGCTGGCAGGTCAGGTGAAGGCGGAGTGATGGAGGATCCGCAGGTGGGGATGAAAAAACATTGTTTTTATGTCTGTGAATGCGGAGTCCCAGCGAAGGCATGCATAATTAAACCAGGAGGGTCCTAATGCACACCCTTGTGGAATGTCATACCTCATTGCAGTTCACGAGATGGGAACCGTTTAATCCAACAGCCTGCACGTTCCAGGGAGAACATGCACAAGTACTCAGACCCGAGTTCTAAGTTTAATGAAGCTAAAAATATGAATCCTTATCCCCTCTAATTAATGACATCATCATCATCTTCATCATCTCCGTCAGACAGTCAGTCGTTTAGAATCTTTTCATTTTACTCGTTAGTTAAATATTTATTAGAAAAAATAAATATATAGGCGGCACGGCGGCTTAGTGGTTGGCATGTTCTCCTCTCAGCACTCCTCTCTTCCCGGTTAAAAACAGTCCTCCCACAGTCCAAAAACATCGATCAAGGTCAATTGAATTCTCCAAATTGCCCCATATAGAGTGTGTGTGTGTGGGTGAGTGTGTGTCCAGTGATAGATTGCCCCCCTGTCCTGGGTGTATCTGCCCCGTGACCCTACTAGAGGATAAAGTGGAAGATGATGGATGGATGGAAATGAATATATATTTATTGCAACATCTTGGTATTTAATACTCCGGGACACCTTCAGAGGTCTGGTGGAGTGTGGGGTGGATGATCACAGCTGGGTTTTTAATGGAGGGTGAAAGACTGCGTGTTCTTCAGAAGCTCCACCAGCAGAACCTTAACAGTCCTGTCCTTCTAATACGGCATGTTTGCTCCACCCCGGTTCCTCACCGCGCCTCCCTCCCTCCCTCGCGCCTCCTCGCGCCTCCTCGCTCCTCATTTCTAAATGTCACCTTCAGCTTTGCAGCTATTCAAAAATATTAGCTTCATTTTTTTTTTTTTTTTTTCACTCCTCTCCGAAAAGCTCACAGACTCCAAATATGAGAATGCCGCACCCTCGGAGCAGGAGAAGGGACGAGTCGGGGGGGGGGGATGTCACTCGATTGGTGACAAAAGATAACAAGAAGTGGCTGCAGGGTGCCTCTAAAAACTGCGAGTGGTGTGAATAGACCCCATCTGGTTTGCTCTCACATCCACACGCAAGATGGTGCT
>JAFMOC010000193.1:937500-945000 GCA_019802505.1 Corydoras sp. C115 | reverse complement strand
TCAGCGGCTCATTTGGGTCAGAAATGTGAAATTCAGAACGTTTTTTTTTTCCAGCTCTGATCCGTGGACCCAAACCCGGAGAACATCAGACATCTCGCTGACGTGAGAGTCCAAACACGACGGAACGCAGAACCAGGAGGTTGGAGATAAACGCTGCCACCGCTAACTATCAGCCTCCATCTGCAGGGGGCGTGAGTCTCACCCTCATACACACCCCCGATGGAGACACGGCCAGGAACCGAGAGTGCTCACCCCAAAGCTGCGTTAGAACCTCGTCCTGAACTCTGCACTCCATTCCATTTATTTATCACATTGAAATGTTCTGAATATTAAAGGAGAAGATTTTACACGATGGATTAAAGGAGTTGTTTCTATAAACCGTGTCACATGGGGGGGGGGGGTTCTGTTTCCTTTAAACAGGCAGATCTATCGAGCCTCCACCGGCTGTCCCTGACCTTCAGGCTCGGGTCACGGAGGACGTCGGTCATCTTTCAGTGGAAGCCGGAGGGATGGAGGAGGTGGAGGAGCAGTGGAGGCCCTCGGGGAGGCTCGGGTCAAACCCTTCTTTAACCCATCTCTGGGTTCTCACGTTCTCTGTCTCCTCTGAGGAGCTCCTGAAAGACAAGCAGCTTGATCCTGCTGATGTCCATCCATCGATTTCTGCAGCTTCACCTCACAGCAGACTGAAGGAACGTCCTCTTTCAAACGTCCGGTCCTTCACACCAACGAGATGATAACTGAGGTAACGATGACCACTGCACCACAGATTATTAAAACCTTTAAAAAGCTGACAGGTTTTATTCTTTTTCTGACATCATGAAGGACGAACGGTCTGTCAGGTCTGTCCCATGAACAGACGTGTCCCAGGCCTGTTTAGGGTTTGTCTCAAGTGTGTCTCAGATGTGTCTCACTTGTCTCTGGGGTGTGTCTCTGGTTTGTCTCGGGCGTGTCTCGTAGGTGTCTCGATTGTGGCTCAAGTGTGTCTCCTGCATGTCTCAATTGTGTTTTGGGTGTTGTCTCTGGTTTGTCTCGGGCCTGCCTCAGGCGTGTCTTGTGCTTATCTTGAGTATGTCTCAAGTGTCATGGGGTGTCCCTGATGTGTATCTTGTGTTTCTGGTGTGTCTTGGGTGTTTCTCAGGCATGTCTCTGATGTGTCTTGGGTGTGTCTCTGGCATGTCTCCGGCGTGTCCCTTGTGTGTCCTAGGTATGTCAGGCGTTTCCCTGGCGTGTCCTTGGTGTGTCCCTTGTGTGTGCCAGGTGTGTCTCGGGCGTGTCCCTGGCATGTCTCGGGTGTGTCCCGGGCGTGTCTCAAACGTGTCCCGGGCATTTCTCGGGCGTGTCCCTGGCATGTCTTGGGTGTGTCCCAGACGTGTCTCAGACGTGTCTCGGGTGTGTCCCGGGCGTGTCTCAGTCGTGTCTTGGGTGTGTCATGGGCGTGTCTCAGATGTGTCCCGGGCATGTCTTGGGCGTGTCCCTGGCGCGTCTCAGACGTGTCCCGGGCATGTCTCGGGCGTGTCCCTGGCGTGTCTCGGGTGTATCCCAGACGTGTCCCGGGCGTGTCTCAGACATGTCCCGGGCGTGTCCTGGGCGTGTCTCGGGTGTGTCTCGGGCGTGTCTCAGACGTGTCTCGGGTGTGTCTCGGGCGTGTCCTGGGCGTGTCTCGGGTGTGTCTTGGGCGTGTCTCAGACGTGTCTCGGGCGTGTCTAGGGTGTATCTCGGGCGTGTCTCAGATGTGTCCCGGGCGTGCCTCGGGTGTGTCCTGAGCGTGTCTCAGACGTGTCCCGGGCGTGTCTCGGGTGTGTCCCGAGCGTGTCTCAGACGTGTCCCGGGCGTGTCCCTGGCGTGTCCCGGGCGTGTCCCTCCGTGTCCCTGCAGCTCAGCGTTGGCGGCTGTAGCTGAGTGGATGTTTGAATGTGTCTTTGTGATTAGTTCCATGTTGATTCGATTTGGTTCCTGTATGTTTAAGGTGGAACTGTTACGCGAGACGCCGCGGCGCTTATTTCCCATGACACCTCTTGTTTTATTAAACATGATGAATTCGTGGCCCTCGCCGTCCCCGCCGCTCTTAATCCCGGCGCCGTCGCACGTTTATGAGCCGAAATATTTTAGTGGGGCGGAGGCCGCAGTCGAGGTTCTCATTCTAATCTTATTTCAATAAAAGAACTAATCTCTCTTCCGCTGTTCCAACCTAATGGCTTTCTGTCATCACGCAGAGAAACTTTCAAGAATAAAAGTCCCACGTGAGGCGCTTTATAGCGTCCTCACTCAGAGAGCCGGCGCTGTGATGTCATCACGTCCACTCCGCGGTATAATCTGAGGATCTGCAGCGGGACTGACCGAGCGACTGACCGAGCGGCCGAGCGGAACCCCCAGCTTATGACCGAATGAATGATATTATTAAATGAATTCTTTATTGATTATTTGATTTCTTTCTTCGTCACCCCGTTGCCCGTTACTCAGCGGACTCAGCGGACCCGCGCTCTCAGCTAATCTGGGTGTAATCTGGATTTCGGATGGAGCGGGGGGGGGGGGGGGGGTGCTGATATCATTAATCGTGGTTTATGAAGCTGGTTTTGTTTCCTCGCCGTATTAAACTCCACTCTTTTTTTTTTTTCTTGCCGGAGTTTTACATTTTTATGATGTGCTGTTGAAATAAACAGCCGCCATTTAAAGCGGCGTGAAGAAGCTTCAATTACTCAGCTCATCATTTGTCTCCTCATATAAAACCAAACGAAGGCCGACACCGCCGGAGAGGACTTTCTTACACTTCTGTTTATTATTAGCTGATTCTGAGCTTCATCATTCTGCACAAAAAAAAAAAAAAAAAAAAAAAAAAAAAATTCATATCTGCCGAACATAAGGGGGCGACGCGGCGGGGAATCAATCATCTGAGCTCGGGCAGATAAACACCCGACACGATCCGGAGAAAAGAAGAGACAGGAAGGAGGAAGGCCTCGTCCCGCCGTGATGGATAGCGGGAGTAAAAGTGTCAGGATGGTATTATGTAAATTAAGGAGGCACCCGAGCATCGCCCTGATGATTATGGGAGATGTGAATGATGTTTGCGCTCCCCTGCCGCTCCTCCGTGCCTTGTTATTTTTCTTCCCTCCAACTAGCCCTCGGGTGGGTTCCGCCGGACCCGCCGGACCGAGGGGAGGACGATCCCCCGGGGACCGGCGCCGCCAAACCTCAGAAAGACATCGGTTTCATTTACTGAACAAACCATCCGGCTGCATTTACACCTCATGTGTTTAAAGGTCTGAGGCAGACACGGAGAACCCACGGAGAACCCACAGAGAACCGAGCACCGAGACCAGAGGCATGCAACATCTGATATCATGATCCACCACCTTCCTCCCTGTCCTTACAGTCTCTCATCCATCCATTATCTTCTTCTTTATCCTCTGTTAGGGTTGCGGGGGGGGGGTTCCTCATGCCCATCCAGGGGAGAACGTTTCTGGACCGATACACCCAGGACAGGATGCCAAACTATCACTGGACTGTTTTTGGACTGTGGGAGGAAACCGGAGAACCTGCAGGAACCCATGCAGACACGGGGAGGACATGCAAACTCCATTCAGACTGGACTCAACCACTAAGCCCCCATGCCTTTATTATTATTACTATTATTATTACTATTATTATTATTATTATTATTGATATTAGCATCATCAATAATAATAATAATAATAATAATAATAATAATAATAAACATAATCATAATAATATTAATGTTGGTTTTTATATACAATTTTTTTAATTATTATGATTATTATTATTATTATTGTTTTTGTTGTTATATTTATTATTATAATTAATATTATTATTATAATAATGTACTCATGTCATTTTTATATTATTAATATTTTATTGTTATTATTATTATTGCTGTTGTTATTATTATTATTATTATTATTATTATTATTATTATTATTAATAATAATAGTTATTTTTATATTATTATTATTATTATTATTATTATTATTGTTATTATTATTATTGTTGATGTTGTTGATATACTTTTTTTCAAATTATTATTATTTTCTCTTTAATGATTATTAATGTTATTATTATTATTAGTATTAGTATTATTATTTTTATATTATTGTTATTGTTGTTATATCAGATTTTTTATTGCAGTTTTAACAAACTTTTAAGTTCTGTACAGAATCTTTATTATATAAAGTTTAATTACATTTATGAAATATTAATAATGAGCGGCAGAGGCACCAAATCTAAACAGAAATTCAGGTGTGTGTGAGTGTGTGTGTGTGTGTGTGTGTGTGAGTGTGTGTGTGTGATGTTTACTCTCCCGGTTCCGCAGCGCGGTGTGTCAGAGGAACCCGTGCCCAATTAAAAGCAGGAAATGTGAGTCTCACCTCGGCTCGGGCCTCATGGTGCGACTTCCACCAAACAGGTTTAAAAAGGAAAGTGTGTTGGGTTGTTGGACCCTCTCCCGCCCGCCGCACGCGTGAACGCACACGTACCTCCATCCCATCCACAATAACAGACGGATCGCACCTACCACCGCCACGCCGAGATCTCACACTATGTGTTTCATTGTTCAGACGGAATTCTTTATTTATTAATGACGTTCACACGTCAGCGGGTATTCAACGGAAGTTCCTCAGTGGAACACGGCAGAACCCGCAGGTCACGTGAGAGGTGAGAGCTGAGGACGTTCCTCACACATCTCCATCAGATTGATCTTTAAACCAAATCAGACCTGAAACACCATCGGGTTCTGAAATCTGAGAACTAGAACCCAGTCAAACCAAAGAGACGGGTGGTTCTAAAGGAACCTCAAATTTACCTCGATCACTACAGAACTCCAAACTTCACGTGTCCTTCAGATGAACTCGAGAACCAGAGTGCAGAGAGCTTCATGGAATGGGTTCCATGGTCCATGGTCCATGGACCAGTCTGGGTTTGGTGGTTCCAGGAGAACTGTACTTGTCTGCCTGCATTGTGTCGAGTGTAAGGTTTGAAGGTGGGGGGGTTGTTTTTCAGGAACTGGGTGTGGTTCCTCTTAGTTCCAGTGAATGCTTCAGCATACTGAGACATTTTGGACAGATCCACGCTCCCAACGTCAGGGGAACCATTTGAAGCCGGCCCCGTCCTCTTCAACATGACGGTGCACCAGAACACAATGCAAGCTCCATAAAGACATGAGGACAGAGTCCTGACCTTAACCTCATAGAACGTCTTTGGGATGAATTAGAACGCAGACTGAGAGCCAGGCCTTCTCGTCCAACAACGGTGTGTGACCTCATAAACACACTTCTCATAATTCCCATGAACACACTCCAGAACCTCGAGGACGGCCTTCTCAGAAGAGCTGAAGATGTTCTAGCTGCAAAGTTGGACCCATATCATCTAGAACCCTATGGATTAGGTAGGGTACGTCAATACTTTTGGTAATACAGTGTCTGTAGGGTTGTTATATGTAATGCGTTGACGCTGGTGGGCAGTTACGATGACCTCTCAGGTGGTTGCCATGGCGTCAAAGACAATAGAAGGAGGAGTTTAAATGATATAACGGTGACGTTAGGCCTTGAGTTTAATTTGATTTTTAATCTGAAGAATCGGTGGCACGGTGGATTAGTGATTGGCATGTTCTCCTCTCAGCTCTAGGGATTCCCGGTTCGAATCCCCATCTGGGTGGAGTTTCCATGTCCTCCCTGTGTCCGCGTGGGTTTCCTCCGGGTTCTCCGGTTTCCTCCCACAGTCCAAAAACATGGATCAAGTCAATTGAGTTCTCCAAATTGCCCCATATAGAGTGTGTCTGTGTGAGTGAGTGTGTGTCCAGCGATAGATTGGCGTCCTGTCCTGGGTGTATCTGCCCAGCACCCGAAACATTCTCCCCTGGATGGGCATGGGGACCCCCCGAATAAATCTGAAGAATCCACAGCGAGCTTTGAGATGTTTGGGAGATGTTTGATGATCTCCATGGTTTTGGTGGTCTCTCCTGCTGCATGTCCCTGAAGGTTCTTCTGTGCTTTGAGGAGCACTCTGATGGGATAGTCCATAATTAAAGACGCCGCCGACACCCGGCGAGCCGATGGCGGTCCCGGGCCGGCCCTCTCGGTGGAGTTCTGTGCAGAACTCTAATAATCCGTTCTCCATAACCCAACTCTGCCCTTCCATGTTAACATACTGTGAACCGAGCCCGAGTGACAAAATCAATCAATCACGCCGGTGCGTCGGCACAAAGAGGCACAGAGGAGCTAACCGGAATTGATGACATCCCCGCTCGAGTTTTACACCGCTTCAGCCGCGGCCGCGATTGAAACAGACAAAGATTTATCGTCCGGCCCGGCCCGCCGCTCCCCTTGATTGCCTTTTTCTCCCTCCTCCACGCCGAGGCTTTTTTGCATATTTATTTGCGAGCTCATCAGGAGGCGACGGAGGCATTAGAGTGACGATCTTACCTCACCTCCTCGGTGGCGCCATCTGGGAAATTTCCACCTCCTCTCGCAGCTTTATTCACTTTGTGTTTTATTGAATAATCTGTTTGAAGGTGGTTCTGGGTCCTGGATGCTTAATTAAGAGAATAACTCTGGCTCGCCGCCGCCGTCCCGGGTTCCACTTTGGCCGACGGCTGGAAGAAGGATGCCGATCGGCGTGGCGTCTGCGTGGCGTGATGTTTCCTCTCCGTTATTGTTTTCTAAGGAGTTTTATGGGGCCGACGTCGGCCTCCTAATTGGCTCTATTTATCTGCCGGCGGTGTGACCGGCGCTCCGGCTGGATCGCGCCCGCACTAAAGGCTTTACGACTGTTCATGGTAAATATCAATTTTATTAATATCGTCAGCAGAAACAAACGCTTCTCATCACATACCTCATAAAAAAAAAAAAAAAAAAAAAAAAAAAAAAAAAGGAATGCGGCAGTTAGCTCCCCACCCCCCCCCAGAACTGATTATTACCATTCAAATGTGACGAATCACGTTCATCCTGTGCAGACTGGGAGCTTTTTAAGATTGAAGTTCCACATCTCTGAATTTTCATTACCACTGAAGGAACGAAGGAGAGCGCCGACCGACTCCTCTCACCGTCACAAACACCGGCAAACCCAATTTACACCCAGCTCCAGCTCCGCGCCACGAAACCTCAACAAACACGAGAATTACAGCCTGTCTCCATCTTTATTTTAATTTAATATATATTTTATTTAATAATGTACATATATATATTCATGCCATCATTATTAATAAATTAGTAATATTATTTAATGTATTTTAAATGTGTGATATTGAATTCTCTTCCCCTTTAGGCTGTTCCCAATAGGGGGCGCCACAGCGGAATGACCCCGTTTTCACCTGAAGCGGCCGTAATGTTCCATCTGTCCCGCAGGCTGATGTTGGCTGATGTTGTAGGAGCTGATACTTCTGAAGTGTGATGGGTCCACCACCGTGCTTTACAGTCAGATTATTATTTTTTTTTATTTATTCATACGTCGAGTACACTGCAAAAAAAAAACTAGGTCAAAAATAAAATAAAA
>JAFMOC010000193.1:902500-932500 GCA_019802505.1 Corydoras sp. C115 | reverse complement strand
AACCTCATCCAACATCTTTGAGATGAACTAGAACTGAGATTGTGAGTCCCTCATCCAACATCAGCGCCTGACCTCACAGATGCTCCTCCACATGAAGCACAGGAGATATTTAGGATTACCGTGAGGTGAGGTTCTGAGGCCTCGAGGAACCTCCAGAATTTGCGAGCAGATGAAAGCATCAGCATGCAGTTTTAATCAGAGGAGATGACATGAACGATCCTCAGAGGCTGGACCTCAGTGAGGATGAACACGCCCGTGAACCTCCTCCACACAGATGGGAGGACGTCCCGAGGACAGGGCAGAACGATGTCCTATAAATCCTCCAGCTCTGTAAATGGATGTTGCTCTGGACGTTCTCCACAGGCCTGAGCATGAATAATGGAGGAGAACCACTTCTCTGTGGAGCCGCCTATGAAACATTGATGGGCGCCGGTTCCGGAGGTTCCTCCAGCCACCATCACACCCAGCCAATCAGAGCCTTACCACCGAGTGATGTCATTAATCAGAGAGGGGCGAACGTCCGAATTAGGATCTTCTCTCATAGCACCTCCTCTGAGGTGGAACCCGACAACAGAGAAGGAGGAGAACCTACCAAAGTGGCAGGTGCTTGAACATCAATTAAATTCGATATTTTAAAGAAATGATTAATAAATCTGGGCAGATACACCCAGGACAGGGGGGCAATCTATCACTGAACACACACTCACTCACACAGATACACTCTATTTGGACTGTGGGAGGAAACCGGAGAACCTGGAGGAGCCCCATGTGGACACAGGGCGAACATGGAAACTCCACCTAGATTGGGATTCGAACCGGGAATCCCCAGCACTGAGAGGAGAACATGTTCACCATAAGGCCACTTTAATGATAAGTGCCACCTTTATTCATCCATCCATTATCTTCCGCTTTGTCCTCTATTAGGGTCGCGGAGGGGGGAGGGTGTGTTCCCCATGCCCATCCAGGGGCGAATGATTCGGGCGCTGGGCAGATACACCCAGGACAGAGGGGCAATCTATCACTGGACACACACTCACTCACACAGACACACTCTATATGGGGCAATTTGGAGAACTCAATTGACTTGATCCATGTTTTTGGACTGTGGGAGGAAACCGGAGAACCCGGAGGAAACCCATGGGGACACGTGGAGAACATGGACACTCCACCCAGATGGGGATTCGAACCGGGAATCCCTAGTGCTGAGAGGAGAACGTGCTAAACCACTAAGCCACCGTGCCGCCTTTAATGAGTTTTAATTAGTTTTTAATGAAATGTTGATGTTAAATGTTGATGATTAAACTCTGAAGCAGGTTTCTTCTCTTCATAGAGAACAGTTTGAGGTTCTCTGAGGAACCGTTCTGTGCTTCAGCGTGAACTGTGGTGTGAAATGAGGCTGAAGCCGAGGCAGCGCCGGTTCAGTGTGTGTGCACCTTTATCTGAGAGAATGTATCCGCCCTAATCAATCAATTAACAGATGAAATTAAAACAATCCCTTTAAAAGCCTTTGATCTGAACGGATTGGTGGTTCTTGGTGTCTGCGGTTCCGCGGGTTCCGATGTTCTGATCCGATCCGATCGAAAGTTTGATAAACTAATTCCACGGACTGTTTTGTCTAAAAATAATACTGTTTAATGGACTGAGACGGATCTGCGAATGATGTTGGACTGAAATCTAATTAAATTAGTTTCTTAATTTCTCTAATAAAATATTAAATGTCATGTTTCATCCTAATTACAGAACTCATTAGCAGCGCTGCCTTAAAAAATGTCTAAATATATAAGAAAATACAGATTTGATAGATGAATTCTTTTGATTCCTGAATTCAGGGCTGAATGTATTTGTGATTATTGATTATTGATTAATGTGTAAGGGACGGGACAGGCTCAGTGAGGTCCTGCCGTCATCCTCAGCAGCTCGTTTGCGCTGTATTTATAATAATTACTGTAATATTATGGTGAGAGTTGAGGAATTAACACCGTGTAAATACACACACACACACACACGGTGCAAAGCTTTTAACAAGGTTCCGGAATCAGTACGGGCGAGCTGGATCAGCGCTGCGGCGGGCGGAGGACGAGGTTTTTGTGTGACGGTGTGAAGATGACCTTCACTCGCTTCCTTTCATCCTCTGCTCTCTTCAGCTTCAGGCTAAATGACTTTCTAATATACATAACGAACAAACGCTGCAAACAAAAAGCCTTTAATTAGTTTGTAGAAACAGGTAATGAACTGCAGTGACCATGACGAGGGAGAGACAAAGACGAGAGTGAGACGGAGAGTGAGACGGAGAGTGAGACGGAGAGTGAGACGGAGAGTGAGACACAGGGACAGACAGACAGACAGAGAGGAATCGGGGTGTGGCTCTGCACCCAAAGCAGAAGGTTTAAATGTTTAGAACATTCAGAAATCAGTATGTGATCAGATTTGAACTAATAATCTAATTAAATTAACACTGATCCTCACTCTCATCTTCTGATTTATCTTTTATTAGGGTCACGGGGGGGGGGCAGGGGGGCAATCTATCGCTGGACACACACTCACACACACACTCTATATGGGGCAATTTGGAGAACTAAATTAACGTTGATCCATGTTTTTTGGACTGTGGGAAACGGGAGAACCCCGAGGAAACCCATGCAGACACGGGGAGAACATGGAAACTCCACCCAGATGGGGATTCGAACCGGGAATCCCTAGTGCTGAGAGGAGAACATGCTAAACCACTAAGCCACCGTGACGCCCTAGATGCTTTAAGGAACCTTTAACTTTTCCGTCTGTTACTTAAAGTGTTCTAGATTAAAGGTGAAGTTTCTGAGGTTCCGGCATAAAAAGGCCTGCCGTTCTTATGTGTTTAGAGGTTTTGATGTCGCGTGTTCGTTAACATCAGCACCCCTCCAGAGGTTCATCAGAGGTTCATCAGACCTTCATCAGAGGTTCATCAGAGGTTTTTCAGACGTTTATCAGACGTTTATCAGACGTTTTTCAGACCTGGCTGTTTTCCAGTCGTATTAAGGTCTAACCGATATGAACGGCGTGGGGTGGGGGGGGGGTCATTCCCAGTCCGTCTCCATCCTCGGCGACGTTATTCAGCGCCAACATCAGCGCCTCCATCAGAACCACAGCTGCTGCAAACCACCAAGAGGACGTTAGAGCGCTCAGCTCAGCCACACACTGATAAGAGGAAAACAAACGGTTACGTAACAACACCGTAACTCCAGGCAATACACACACACACACACACACACACACACACACTCACACACTCAGAGGAAACATTCTCTCAGATAAAGGTGCACACACACTGAACCGGCGCTGCCTCGGCTTCAGCCTCATTTCACACCACAGTTCACGCTGAAGCACAGAACGGTTCCTCAGAGAACCTCAAACTGTTCTCTATGAAGAAAAGAAACCTGCTTCAGAGTTTAATCATCAACATTTATCATCAACATTTCATTAAAAACTAATTAAAACTCATTAAAGTAAGCACGTTGGCTTAGTGGTTTAGCATGTTCTCCTCTCAGCACTAGGGATTCCCGGTTCGAATCCCCATCTGGGTGGAGTTTGCATGTTCTCCCCGTGTCCGCGTGGGTTTCCTCCGGGTTCTCCGGTTTCCTCCCACAGTCCAAAGACATGGATCAAGTTAATTGAGTTCTCTAAATTGCCCCATATAGAGTGTGTGTGAGTGAGTGTGTACCAAGCGATGGATTGGAGCCCTGTCCTGGGTGTATCTGCCCAGCGCCCGAGATGTTCTCCCCTGGATGGGCATGGGGAACCCCCCCCCCCCCCCCCCCCCCGCGACCCTAATAGAGGATAAAGCGGGAGATAATGAATGAATGAATGAATAAAGTCAGCACGGTGACTTAGTGGTTTAGCATGTTCTCCTCTCAGCACTAGGGATTCCCGGTTCGAATCCCCATCTGGGTGGAGTTTGCGTGTTCTCCCCGTGTCCGCGTGGGTTTCCTCCGGGTTTCCTCCCACAGTCCAAAAACATGGATCAAGGTCAATTGAGTTCTCTAAATTGCCCCATATAGAGTGTGTCTGTGTGAGTGAGTGTGTGTCCAGCGATAGATTGCCCCCCTGTCCTGGGTGTGTCTGCCCGGCGCCCGAGACGTTCTCCCCTGGATGGGCATGGGGAACCCCACCGCGCGACCCTAATAGAGGATAAAGCAGAAGATAATGGATGAATGAACTGAACCAGGATTTCATAAAAGGTCTTCTCATTAGGATTAAAAGTCTCTGATGTTTTTAATTTCATCTGTTAATTGATTGATTAGTTGATGAGTGGCCCATCGAGCGGTCCGCCGTCGGAACCGGCCCGTGGGTCGGCCGGTCTCTTTATTATGGAGCCCTCGTACCCGTGAATCCGACGCAGGGATTTTTACAGAAGTTCTCTTTTGTGATGTGTGCTTTTTCTGGGGTGTAATTATTGTTTCGTACTGAAGTTCTCTGGGTGAGATGTAATAAGCTTATCACACTCCTTTGTGCTCCGGAGGCGAAGGACTCGGGCTCTTTTGATCAAAACCTCGGCAACTACTTAAGGAGAAAGTGAAATCCGCTCTCGCTGAAACGCTATAATAATCGCACGGCCGTAGGAGCTTATGAAATTTAATTTCTTGACACAAATATCAGCAAGAGAAAAGGAAATTAAAGTTATCATTACTGTCAGGGCATTATCACTGCCTCACTTAACCTGCCATTCAGGAGAATGAATTATTTATATCCTCTCTGCTTTATTGGGTGGAGATTCTCACTCATAACCGAGTTACGGCTCAGGTACCCGCCGCCTTTTACTGAATCCTCATGAAAGCTTCATTATTTACAACAAATATGAAGGAGACGTCCGTGTTGGGAGGTCTGATCTCATTGTCTCCGGGTTACGGCTGATGTTTTTATCTCGTCCCGTCCGGTCGCTCGCACGCCGTCTCCGCTCTGATGGGGTATTGGGTTTAAACCCGATTGTGCTTTTATTGTCGTCTCATTTCTGAGTCTCCGTCTTCGGCACGGGCCCGTCGGACGTGTCCTGGGTGGAGGAGCCGAGCGGGGCGGTTTATTTTGGTCCGTGTTGATGGTTCTCCGAAGGCATCAGCGTCGCAGTGTGTTCACGCCACTCAGGTGCCGTTGGACATCTGGAGACGTCCGGATGAGCGGAGGCGTCTCTCCTCGGCTGAAGCCTCCTCAGATCCGTCAGACGTGTTCAGCATGGCGTCCGAGAACTTTCCGGAGAACGTCCCACGTCCAGGAGGCTTTTTAAATTCGGTGGAGATGTTCCTGACGGACCGCGGCGGCGGCTCCCGCCGTCATCCGTCGGCGGAACGCGATCCGGACGCGTGACGTGTTTGATGCGCCGGGCCTGAGAGATGACGCGGCGAGAGCGGCGAGAGCGGCGAGAGCGGCGAGAGCGGCGAGAGCGGCGAGGCTAATCCTCTCTCAGAAGTACAATTAAGAAACGATAAGCGTGAAAATCAATTAGGTCTCCGCCGCTGGGACCAATCATTATTTCATCAGCAATAATTTGAAGGATGGAATAATAAAGAGCATTTTATTTAGAATCGGCCGCCGCTTCGCCGGGGAAGACGGATGCGTGCAGATAGTCCGATCTAATTAGCCGCGCCTTCGTCGCCGCCGATGCTCTCTGCAGCGCGACTTAACGAGCTAATCCATGTCCAGTCCTTAATGACTGAAAATCATCAGGACCCGCCGCCGCCGCCGATGGAACACAGAACATTAATCCAGCAGAAGTCACCAAACGGCGTCGAACCCGAGCCAAACCCAGGATCATTAACACCGCACCCGCTTCCACCCTGATAATCAAATGTTAACGATAACGCAAACGAAGGTTCCGATTTTGCTGCAGCTTCGAGCCGGGACGTCCCGGTGAGGCCCGTTCCTGTTCCGGCACGACGGCGCCCCCGCGGGAGGTCACGGAGACGTGGCTTAACACGCTCTGTCTTTTAGAACATCACACAGACCTGACCATTAAATACACTGCAGCGTTTCTGCAAAGGAACGGGGGGGGGGGGGTTAACGAGAAGTTTGGAGGTTAGGAAAGTAAAGGTTAATTATCAAAGTGGAGAGGAACCGAGAGTGGACTGATTAAAGGAGAGAAGTCTCAAAGAGAGGAGACGCAGTTCAAAAGGAAGAGTAACGAGGACGAAGAAACGGAAACGGGAGGACCGGCCCGGGTGAAGGAACGCAGAGCAGGAGGACGAGTGGGAACCAAGAGGACGAGGGGAGGAGAACTACTAATGAAGACATCTGTGAGAACTTCAAGGGTTCACGAGAGTGAACCTGAACACAGAGGAACGGTCCGGTTCTGCGGGGCCTGCAGCCTTTCTCACCGGTGCAACGTTCTGCTGGGTGGGAACCTTCTGGATCCACCCTGACCTCCACAAAGGAACCAACTGAATCAACCCAGGTGTGTGTCCATGTCCCGCCTCAATGGTCCTCACAAAGAAGCCTGGTCCTCACAAGACATCCTCCTACCCTATAACGTTCTAAAGCCTGGTTGAGGTACTAGCAGAGAGTTGAAGGCTCACCTTCAAGATCTTTATTCACGTTTAAAGCTTTCTTTAGAATTGGGGGTGGAGCCTGAAGCCTAGGCAGGTCCGCTCCATGCACAGGTTCCTCAGATTACCCATTGGTTTCATGAGGAGAACATGCAAACAGCCCACAGAAAGGTGGGTCCGGTCAGTCGTGGTACTCGGGTGAACGTCGGCGCCGCACCTCATGAGGTAATGAGGAGCGGGATTAAAATAAACATCCGCATTACGATTCATTAAAAGGGGCCTGTGTTGGCATCCCGATTCGATCCATCAGTCTGGGACGTCTCTAGTTAAGGGGTTAAACGGATGAGGCTCCCTGCCAGCAGCTGCCATCGTTCCATTTACATCTGCTTACTCGGCGCTTTAAATCCGGGGGTTTGTGTTGGCGCTTTGCTGATCCCGCAGCTTCACTGTAACTCTGTTTCAGAATAAATTATTCTAATGTCCCTCTGAGTCGCCGCCGTTCCGCCGCTTCTCATCCTCTCCACCCGGATGCTTTAGCCACGCATTTCATCTCGCCGCCGCCGCCGCCGTCTTCCCGCCTTTTAATTACGGCCTCCCGTCTGAGGCTGACCCTCATTTGGCCGGGGTGGCATCCTCGGCTGTTTGCACGGCGGCGCCGGACTAATTCGGCGCTTTTACAATGCTAATACGGAGGCGGCTCGCAGGAGAGCGTATTAAGGTGATTCGTTTTTTATTACCCCGTGTCCTCATTACAGAGGCGTCGAGAACCGAGATAATGAGCGCGCAGCCACCAGGGGGAGGCAGGACCAGCTGTTGGAGACGCCACAGCTCACCTGGAAAAGCTCCAGAAGACCCCGAACGACTCGAACGGAGACGGCGTCGGGCGGCGGGTTCAGCCGAGGCACTTCGTTTGTCTAATTGCTGTTTTTTGTTTGATGTTCTGCTCCAGGATTTTAAAGCAGGGACAGTGTGCCATACACACTGTAGGGGGCAATTTAGAGCATTCAGATTACCTTGAATCCATGTTTTTGCAGTGTAGGAGGAAACCGGAGAACCCGGAGGAAACCCATGGGGAGAACATGGACCTGGAATCCCCCTCGTCTGAGAGGAGAACCTGCCAAACGCCAAGCCACTATGCCGCCCAGCTGTATTTATATTTGTTTTAAATATTTTATAATCGCGTGGCACGGTGGCTTAGTGGTTTGGCATGTTCTCCTCTCAGCGCTAGGGATTCCCGGTTCGAATGCCCATCTGGGTGGAGTTTGCATGTCCTCCCCATGTCCGCGTGGGCTTCCTCCGGGTTCTCCGGTTTCCTCCCACAGTCCAAAAACATGGATCAGGGCAATTGAGTTCTCCAAATTGCCCCATATAGAGAGTGTGTGTGTGAGTGAGTTTGTGCCCAGTGATAGATTGCCCCCCTGTCCTGGGTGTATCTGCCCAGCGCCCAAAACACACCCCCCCCCCCTAACAAAGCAGAAGATAATGAATGAATGAATAATGAATTTTATAATCGTATGTTAAACTGGTGGGAGTAGACAGGGGAGAACATGCAAATTCCCGGTCCACCTTGCCTGTGCTTGATTCCCGCGTGCGTTCTTGGTGTGATGGATCATCACGTTCCACGTTCTTCTAGCCGGTCGCTCCACACAGCCCTGCAGCTGAACAGGTGGAGGAGGTACGACGATCCCACCGGGGTCACGGTCATTAATTAGCCGCGTCGCCGCTGATCACCTCGGTGATTTATGTCCCGACGTGGGCGTCGGTGGAGCAGAAGGCGCGGGGACGCGTCCGGTTCTCCACACACGTTCTCGCAGAAGCAGTCTTAATCACTCAGAACAAGGCTGGTGACAAAGGTCATCTCGGGTGATTAACTGGAGAAACGGGGAGTTGTCATCTCGCGCAAGACAGATAGACTCACCACACGGGGACGCCGCTGATCCAGCCTCCTGCATATTAATAACCACCACACGCTCAGGCCTCGCCGGAGAACCCACTTCCACACGCCTCCAAAGTTCTCCTGACCTCCTCAAAGTACGGTGACATCACTGAGGTCATGTGGGTTTGCTTAAATATCTTTAACACGTTGTTTACCCACGGGCTGCGTCCCAAATCACCTCCTACACCCTGCATATGGAACCATACCATACTCTACCTTTAATATAGTATGAAAATCCAGTACCTATGGACTCTGGGTTTAGATTTTGGAGACACACACACTGTATGGGGCAATTTAAAGTATTCACTTTACCTTGACCGCGGCACAGTGGCTTAGTGGTTTGGCATGTTCTCCTCTCAGCACTAGGGATTCCCGGTTCGAATCCCCATCTGGGTGGAGTTTCCATGTTCTCCCCGTGTCCGTGTGGGTTTCCTCCGGGTTCTCCGGTTTCCTCCCACAGTCCAAAAAACATGGATCAAGTCAACTGAATTCTCCAAATTGCCCCATATAGAGTGTGTCTGTGTGAGTGTGTGTGTGCCCAGCTATAGATTGGCGTCCTGTCCTGGGTGTATCTGCCCAGTGCCCGAAACGTTCTCCCCTGGATGGGCATGGGGAACTCCCCCCCCCACGACCCTAATAGAGGATAAAGTGGAAGATAATGAATTAATGAATTAATGAACTTTACCTTGACCAGTGATAGATTGCCCCCCTGTCCTGGGTGTATCTGCCCAGCGCCTGAAACATTCTCACACACCCCCCCACGACCCTAATAGATGATAAAGCGGAAGATAAGGGATGGATGGACTTTACCTTGAATCCATCCATCCAATGAGTCCATTTTTGGACTGTAGGAGGAAACCGGAGAACCCGGAGGAAACCCGTGCAGACATGGGGAGAACATGCAAACCACCCAGATTGGGATTGGGATTTTGTACATAGCCATGTGTACAAATTCGCCTACTACTGTACGTACTGCATATGGAACCATACCGTACTCTAACATTAGAATAGTATGAGAATCGAGTACCTATGGACTTTGGGTTTGATTTTGGAGGCGGGGCTTAATTTTTTCTCAATGCCAAGAATAAATTGTGTTTTCCAAAAATCTCCCGTAATGTTCTCTCTGAGACGTCGGTGAGAGAACTTGGTGCCGTGAACCTAGTTAACATTTATCAGAGCGAAGAACATGTTCCATAAAGGTGACTACAGAAGCGACAGCAGTCAGCATCCACCTGACCTTTTCACTCTGGAGAACACGTTAAGTCCAGGGCAACCGTGTTTAATCTGTGTTAAATATCAATACCAGACACACTTAGAACCTCACACCCCTGTGAGTACAGTTCCCATGGCCCCAAAGTCCAGAGCCCAGTCCGGAGAAGCAAAGCTATAAACTGACGTTCTGCAGGAACGATTGAAGAACATGCCGGAAATGATTCAGTCATGCTTCAGTTTCAGATGTTCTTCATAAATCCGAAACAGAACCACTGAGAACGGGTCTTACATGTAAGTGTTTCACTGAATCTGACCTCCTGTTGATGGAACATCTGCTGAGGACCACTGATGATCATGGGGTGGAGGCTTTAACCAGAGAGAACATCACAAACTGGACTGGAGAATCCATTAAGACTGATGAGGTTTATGTTTACAGTACGTTCCTCATCATCCACCATCAGATTAGATCAGATTAGATCAGATTAGATCAGATTAGATCAGATTAGACCATATTAGATCAGATTAGATCAGATTAGATCAGATTAGATCAGATTAGATCAGATTAGATCAGATTAGATCAGATTAGACCATATTAGATCAGATTAGATCAGATTAGATCAGATTAGACCAGATTAGATCAGATTAGATCAGATTAGAGTGAGTGCTGGTGGAGGAGGTGGATCTTCAGGTGTTTTATCTGAAGGTTTAATGTCACAGCTTTGAGGTCCGATATTAAATGATGACTCTGCAGTGATGAAGGGCAAACAGAACCTGAAGAACTACATTTCCCATGATGCTTTGTGCTGTAGATCAGTTTGACAACATGGTGTCAGAAGCAGGTTCTAATCAAACCCACAGTGTGGGAACTCCACTTTCATGGGATTCTAAAGTGTTTAAACTCTTGGAGAACTTTTGGAGTTAAATCCACTGAATCACACAGTTTAATCAGAACCTTTGAGAACCTTTGAGAACCTTTGAGAACCTTGGTGGAACCTGAGGTGAAAACACTGGATTATTTTGTTTATGAAAGAAAACTGTGGGACCTGAGAGGATTCCACCCAGAACCCAACCTGAGGATCATCAGAACTCCGACTTTGACCTCAAACCTCATTAGAAAGGTCAGTTAGCGTTCATTAGATATTAACGAGCTCATCTGGAGTGAACCGTTTGTGTTGAGCTTCAGATTCATCTGCAGGTCTGATTTTAATGACATTATCTGCTTTAAACACAAAGACGAACCAAAGTCAAAGTTCTTAATGAAATGTGATGTCCACTGAGTCATGCTTTGATGAATCGAATCATTCTGTTTAAAACGAGGTGTGTGTTCGGTGAGTCGGTGCTGAATCGTTGGATCGGTTGTCGTTGATTTGATTAATGTTCAGTTTGTAAGTCTTCGATTCATTTAAACATTTCATCTGGATTAAAATCTGTGAGTTTGAGTTATATGTTGGGATTAATCCCTAATTCGATGTTTCAGTGAGTTGTTTAAAGAAAAATCTGATTCATTTTCATCTGAGTGAATTTGATTCGGAGTCATTTAGTGATTAAAATAAAATATAATCTCCAGAGTTGTGTTTGATTCAGTGAATCACTTGTTAATGAGCAGGATTAATATTATTGTTTAAACTATAACATCATAAAAGCATTTATGTAACTTTTACAGACTCGTTAGTTCAGGAATTATGTTTGGAATTTGATATTGATTATTGATTATTGATCGGTGTGAATCTGTGAATCTTCATCCAAACATCTCATCCAATCATTTTCATTTATTAGTTTATTAATTTTAATTCATCCATCTGTGATGTGAGCCGTGATGTGGACGTATGAACCAGTGTGTGTGTGTGTGTGTGTGTGTGTGTGTGTGTGTGTATGAGGCTGACCATACTGTAGAGATTGTCGGGTCAGGGTGGGTGTGTTTGACCCTCTGTAAAGTGGATGGTGTGTGTGTGTGTGTGTGTGTGTGTGTGTGTGTGTGTGTGTGTGTGTGTGTGTGTGTGTGTGTGTATGAGGCTGAACGTACTGTCGGGTCAGGATGGGTGTGTTTGACCCTCTGTAATGTGGATGGTGTGTGTGTGTGTGTGTGTGTGTGTGTGTGTGTGTGTGTGTGTGTGTGTGTGTGTGTGTGTGTGTAAGGCCGATGCTGATCGTACTGTCGGGTCAGGGTGGGTGTGTTTGACCCTCTGTAATGTGGATGGTGTGTGTGTGTGTGTGTGTGTGTGTGTGAGGCTGACCGTACTGGATGGTGGATGGTGTGTGTGTGTGTGTGTGTGTGTGTGTGTGTGTGTGTGAGGCTGACGCTGATCGTACTGTCGGGTCAGGGTGGGTGTGTTTGACCCTCTGTAATGTGGATGGTGTGTGTGTGTGTGTGTGTGTGTGTGTGTGTGTGTGTGTGTGTGTGAGGCTGACGCTGATCGTACTGTCGGGTCAGGGTGGGTGTGTTTGACCCTCTGTAATGTGGATGGTGTGTGTGTGTGTGTGTGTGTGTGTGTGTGTGTGTGTGTGTGTGTGTGAGGCTGACGCTGATCGTACTGTCGGGTCAGGGTGGGTGTGTTTGACCCTCTGTAATGTGGATGGTGTGTGTGTGTGTGTGTGTGTGTGTGTGAGGCTGACACTGACCGTACTGTCGGGTCAGGGTGGCTGTGTTTGACCCTCTGTAATGTGGACTGTGTGTGTGTGTGTGTGTGAGGCTGACCGTACTGTTGGGTCAGGGTGGCTGTGTTTGACCCTCTGTATTGTGGACTGTGTGTGTGTGTGTGTGTGTGTGTGTGTGTGAGGCTGACTGTACTGTTGGGTCAGGGTGGCTGTGTTTGACCCTCTGTAAAGTGGACGTTGCTGAACTCTAAGACGGTGTGATGGATGTTTGAGGAGTCTGGGGGTTTTATAGATGAATAGGAAGCTCCATCATCATCATCATCATCGTCATCATGGTCAGTTTGAGGAGCTGCTGAGCCTCCGGGATCAGAGCTGCAGCGCCGCTGAAGTTGGAGGTGAGCTGATGAGTGCGCTTGCGTCCAGTCCCCTCTCTCTCGGGTTTAAATTCATTAGGAATGCAGTGGCACTCTGGAGTGAATGACCGTATCAGCTTACCGCATGCAAATAGCAGAAACATCTGTAGAGAAGGGAAGGGATTAGGTGGTCGCTCTATTAACCTCCCGGAGAGATAACTGACACCTTATCGCGCCGAAATGGCAGGAGGAGCTCGCTGCCGTCAGCCGGGGCTCCACACGCCGGGGCTCCACACGCCGGGGCTCCACACGCCGGGGCTCCACACGCCGGGGCTCCACACGCCGGGGCTCCACACGCCCTCTCCACAATAATTAAGGGGATCAGATGAAATTTTAAACAGGCCTCTGGGCCTCTGTTATGGGTCCCCGGGGTCGGCGAGGACGACCGAGAGCCTTTCGGTGGGATCTGGAGCGCCGAGAGACGCTCTGATAAGCCGAGGAAGGTTCAGACGCCGCCCGCGTCTCCGATTCGTCCCGGGTCAAGGTCGGGCCCTAAATGATGTCATGGAAGCCCAGAGGACGTTTTAACGTCGGTGAAGCGGCTAACTGATACGGATCGATAGCAGACCGGCGGCTGAGTAGCTCGGCCTTAAGGGTCAGATGTGGTCTGATGGACCCTCAGGAGGACGCCGGCCATCGCGCCAGCTTCAGGTTTCATCTGCTGCTGTTTAAAGTGTTTCCAACATTAACCCCTTCATTAACCCCTTCATTAACCCCTCTGACATTTGGTTTTGGGTTTATTTATATATATATATATATATAGATCAGAAGACGGCATGGTGGCTTAGTGCTTTAGCATGTTCTCCTCTCAGCGCTAGGGATTCCCAGTTCAAATCCCCATCTGGGTGGAGTTTCCATGTTCTCCCCGTGTCCGTGTGGGTTTCCTCCGGGTTCTCCAGTTTCCTCCCACAGTCCAAAAACATGGATAAAGTCAATTGGGTTCTCCAAATTGCCCCATATAGAGTGTGTGAGTGAGTGTGTGCCCAGCGATAGATTGGTGTCCTGTCCTGGGTGTATCTGCCCAGCGCCCGAAACGTTCTCCCCTGGATGGGCATGGCGACCCTAATAGAGCATAAAGCAGAAGATAATGAATGAATGAATGATATATAGATCAGAAATGTGTGTGTGTGTGTGTGTGTGTGTGTGTGTGTGTGTGTGTGTGTGTGTGTTCGTGCTTTTACCATGACATGCAGTAAACCAATCAGCATGTCCCGTGGCGTCCCCTTTAAGATTGTGGTGCACTCTGACTTTGGTGAATTGCTATTTCAACAGTGCAGTGTGATCAGTGAGTTTGTAATGCTATAGAATCTGTGATTCGGCGGGTTCTAAATGTACGAGGAATGATTTAACGTCGTAAACCCAGGAGCTGCCGTACATCAGACGTGTGTAGCTGCAGCATCCACAGTGTAGCTCCTCCCACTGCACTCACATCTCCCCAAAAGAAACGAATCAACAGCTTCGGTAGAAAAACGTACCTGAGCCACACCTTAACCCCACCCAACACCTAGAACAAGGATGGACTAAGACAAGGATTATGGTCCTCTCATCTAACTTCGGTGTCTGACCTCACTAACAGTCTTCTGGGCGAAGAGACAAGAATTTTCACACAAACACACCCACACACACACACACACACACACACACACACACACAATTTTATGTAAAGCCTCTTTAGAAGAAGATACGGTCATAGCTGAGAGAACATTATATATATTTTTATATATATTTGACTTTTTTTCTTTATTTTTCTGCTGTACATAGAACATTGTAGTGATTTGTCTGTAGAACAGGGTGGTGGAGGTGGTGGAGGTGGTGGAGGTGGTGGATGTGGTGGATGTGGTGGTGCTGTAATGGAGGCCATGCTGAGCCACTAAATAAACACTGACAGAGTGCTGGTGTTTAACCCCTGCCAGCTAATTTGCTGCCCAATTGGTTTAAAAAGACTGAGAGCAAGGCTTGGAATAATTCTTACAAAGAAAAAAAAAAACAAAATCAGCAAGCTCATTTACACACACACACACACACACACACACACACACACACACACACACACACACAAACACACACACACACACACGGCAATCTGAAAAAGCTCATGTCTGTTGTCTGTTTTGTAGTGGTGATTTTTTTAAAGCATGCATTATGCAATCTAAAGTGAAAAGTATATGTACATTTATTTATTAAGCATGGATTAATTAATGATCGTTTATGAGTTAATTACAGTAATTGAATTTATGCTGATGTTTGAATTCGATCTGAATCTTCTGTCTTTATTAAACTTATTTAATGAATGTATTTTTTGTTCAAATATAAACTAAAAGAAATACATGTATAGAGTAAAGAAATCATCGTTAAGACTTTAACGAGGCTCAGGGGTGAAAGGTCATGCTCGGGGGCCGTGCAGGAGCTGGAACTATAAACCGCTTTCCTGAAGTCTGTAAAAAAAAAAAAAAAGATATAAAAATGCGAAGCGTCGCGTTCCGTTTGGAAAGTTACTGAGAGTTTCATTGTTTAAAAAAAAAAACAATTATTTTTTAATTTATGCACTAATTAATTATAATTTTAGCCCCAAACCATGAATAAAAAAAGCTCCGGATAAACTCTCTGTTTAAACTGTTCATCTTTTATGATTTACTTTATTTATTCCCCTCAAATTTAAATCTGCCTGCCATCCAATTAAACAATAGCTTCCAAAAATGTACCCCCCCCCCCGTGATACAGAACACGTCCGGAACAATGAAAACTATCAACTGCTCATTCAAACGTTCCCAACTCTAATACAATGCTCTAATACTACTGCTAATAATAATAATAATAATAATAATAATAATAATAATATTTTAATTAGTTCTTCATAATGAACAGAAACAAATGAGGTGATCAGGAACATTTATATTTAGAATTCCACAAAAATAGTTTTTATTTAATTATATTTGTTAAATCTAATAATATTAACATTTCAGTTTGTCAGTATTCTGTTTCAGTAAGGTTCCCAAGGTTCTGCCGGTGAACACGGTTCTGGATGTAAAGCTTTAAAGCATCTTTTATTAATTTGAATATTTAATTTTAATAAATGAGAAATAAATCATACAAGGTTTAAAGGGTTAACAGAAGTCCTGGTGTGTGTGTGTGTGTGTGTGTGTGTGTGTGTCAGCTCTTAGTTACACCCCCTCCCCTTGCCTCCCTCCTACCCCCCTGCTCCTGTAACCCAGGCGACCCCTACAAGTCATTACACCCCTGTCTGAAAGCTGGTGAACTTGAACATTGCTCCTGGGTCATGCACACTTCAGAGGAGAACCCCCTGCACCGGGACGTCCCGCGTTCCAGAGGGGCTGAGAGGGGCAGTAACACTGCGGCCGACGGCAGGGGTCACCACCAGGGGCATTAGAACTCGCTGTTAGAACCAGACGGCCGACCAAACGTTTAATAAATTGCCCCATATAGAGTGTATAGAGTGTTTGAGTGTGTGTCCAGTGATAGATTGGCGCCCTGTCCTGGGTGTATCTGTCCAACACCTGAAAGGTTCTCCCGTAGGATGGGTATGGGAACCCCCCCCCCACCCCCCTTTTGACCCTAATAGAGGATAAAGAGGAAGATAATGAATGAATGAAACGTAGTTGTTAGTTGAAACGCAGGCTGTCCTCATACTTTCGGCTGTACGGTGCCCCCTGCTGGAACGGCGGCGTGGCCGCGACATCCGGGCCGAGGCGTGCGCCCGACTTTGACGGATCAGGTTGTGAGGATTCCACCCGAAATTAATTAATTCTCTTACTGCGCGTATTAATTCTGACATTTACACAGCCGAGCCGGCGCGCTCTCCCCGCGCTTCAATAAATGGCAAGACACTTAAAGCGGCGCGCCGTCTTCAACAATGCCGCAATGCCTTTAATTGGAGAAGGTTAATTTTCTCTTTAAACCTGAAAAATGAAACCTTTAAGCTAACCTGTCCACCGCCGCGCAATAACGCCGCTTCAGTCTTCATTAAAACCCACACCCGCCCCACACCCGCCCCCCGCCCGCCCCACGCCCGCCACGCGCCCTGCTAATTAAAGATTCTGTGGCGCGTTTTCACTAAAACTTTAAACGAAGTTTCATTAATGAAAATACAGGAACCTTCTGCAGGAACCTTCTGCAGGAACCGTCTAAATACGTTTGAATAAAAAAAACATTCAGATTTCCATCATTTATTTCAATAAATAATTTCCCTTTGAAGTCAAGTTCAGGTGGCTTAGTGGTTTAGCATGTTCTCCTCTCAGCACTAGTGATTCCCGGTTCGAATCCCAATCTGGGTGGAGTTTCCATGTCCTCCCCGTGTCTGTGTGGGTTTCCTCCGGGTTCTCCGATTTCCTCCCACAGTCCAAAAACATGGATCAAGTCAATTGAGTTCTCCAAATTGCCCCATATAGAGTGTGTGTGTGTGAGTGTGTGTCAGTGATAGATTTCCCCCCCTGTCCTGGGTGTATCTTCCCAGTGCCCGAGATGTTCTCCCCTGGATGGGCATGGGGAACCCCCCCTCCCCCCCTCCGCGACCCTAATAGAGGATAAAGCGGGAGATAATGGATGAATGAATGAAAAGTCAAGTTCAAAATAAATATTAATAGAACAGTCATTACATTAATTATCATTATTTACATATTTCATTTATAATAAAGGTAACAGGGTGGTTGGTATGTTCTCCTCTCACCAGGTTCGAATCCAAATCTGGGTGAGTTTGCATGTCCTCCCCGTGTCCGCTTGGGATTCCTCCAGGTTCTCCGGTTTCCTCCCACAAACCACAAACATGGATTGAAGGTGAATTGAAAACTCCAAATTGCCCCATATAGAGTGAGTGTGTGTGTGTTCAGTTATAGATTGCCCCTCTCTCCTGGGTGTATATGCCCAGCGCCCAAAACGTTCTCCCCTGGATGGGCATGGAGAACTAGCCCCCCCCCATGGATTAAGCATGTATTAAAGTTCCTGGTTTGGTTCCTGTAGCTGATTTATGGTTCCTCATGGCCTCATTAGATGATTAATCATGGAGCCTCATTGTGGTGGCAGCGTGTTACTGCTGTAGCTGTTGAAGTTTGGCCCCAGCTCCTCATCCTCACTCTGCCCCCTGCAGGATGTAATGTGTAATGGCCGATTCTCCATCCGACTCGGTTCCTCCCCGTGGGTTCTGATGGAGGTCAGCTGGGAGAGGGGAGAAGTTCCTGTAAGGATGCGGTTGCTCAGTGAGCCGTGCCGCGTGGAGAACCGAGGGTCGGAGGTTACGGTAACTCGGGGAATCCGTGGAGGTTCCTCGTTCCCTGGGGGAGCAGACTCTCCGTGTGGAGAACGTGGTCCGGCCGCCTCTCCTGGCTTTACCGCTCCGGTTCTCCATTCATCACGCGCGGTCCGTTTCAGCGGCCCACTAATCAGAGCTGCCAGCGGGCGGCGGCGTATCGATTCACTATTCATCTGAGCCCCGCCCCGCCCCGCCCCGCCCCCCGCCGCCACCGAAGCCCCGCATTAATCACCCAAATTACACCCACGCGCTGCCTCCCCCTAATGGTCACCTCCAACATTATTAAATTAACAGCACGCCGGGCGTTTACCTTCCTTTAGCGGGGTTTTATTCTGCGGGCTCCACGCCCCTGTAACCAAATCAACACCAACTCTCATTTCACCTTTAACTTCAACTTTAATTCCTCTATTTAATGTTCTACACCCCTCTGCCGTTCGTCCGTCAAGTCTCTAAGCTCCGCCCCCTGCCGTTTGTCTCCTGAAAAGCGAGGTGAGGACCCCGGCATTATCCCCCCTCACGAGAACGTTCAAGGTTCCGTGTCCAATCCGTAGATCACACCTTGGTACCTGGAGACGTTGTTGCCATGGAGACGTTGTGCGTGTGAAATGATTTCTGTTTTATAAACCACACAATGCATTAATATCACACAGAAGACTAATTAATTAAACCCGAGTTCGTCCACGCTTCCTAGAACACAACACCGTTTACTCAAACGTTCTGAAGTCAAACAGGCCGAAGAACATTAATTAGACTTTACACATCTGTATGAACTAATTAACCCTTAATGAACCTCTCCGTTTGTCTACATTTATATATTTATAATTTACAGGACAGTGTTTTGGTGACGGACTGTAATACGGGGAGAACATACAAATTCTTTACAGATGAATATGTAGGTGATTCTGTAGGTGATTCTTTAGGTGAGTCTGTAGGTGAATCTGTAGATGAGTCTGTAGGTGATTCTGTAGGTGATTCTGTAGGTGAGTCTGTAGGTGATTCTGTAGGTGATTCTGTAGGTGATTCTGGAGGTCATTCTGTAGGTGTGTCTGTAGGTGAATCTGTAGATGATTCTGTAGGTGATTCTTTAGGTGAGTCTGTAGGTGATTCTGTAGGTGAATCTGTAGGTGATTCTGTAGGTGATTCTGTAGGTGATTCTGTAGGTGAATCTGTAGGTGAATCTGTAGGTGAATCTGTAGGTGATTCTGTAGGTGATTCTGTAGGTGAATCTGTAGGTGATTCTGTAGGTGAATCTGTAGATGATTCTGTAGGTGATTCTGTAGATGAATCTGTAGGTGATTCTTTAGGTGAGTCTGTAGGTGAATCTATGAAAGCTGTTCCGTCATCGGTGTGTGTGTGTGTGTGTTTGTTTGTGTGTGTGTGTGTGTGTGTGTGTGTGTGTGTGTGTGTGTGTGTGCGTCAGGCGGGTACAGCGAGCCGTGCGGAAGCTCGGGGCCGCGGCATTTATCAGCCCCCTAAGTGGCGATAACAAAAGCAATGCTCGCTGGGAGAGAAGCTGACAGCAGTTTTGGCGGGATCGATCCCCCGCCCCCCCGCCCCCCCCGCCCCCCCGCCGCGGCCGCTGAGTGCTCCAGTTTATGACAAAAGAGTTCAGGACACGGCAGGCAGAAAGTCGATACCCTGATAAATACTCTCCCATGTCCAGCACTTTACCAAGCGTCCGCCCCGACAGTTATTACCCCCGCGCTAAATCCCATAACCCATAAAACACGCCTCCTGTTTATAAAGTGGGCGGAGTTTACCTCATTAAAACGACCGGAGTCCATAATCCAGACTACATAATTCCAATCTATAAATACTCATCCCTAAACACCCCCCCCCCCCCGCTCGAGCCTTAACCCTGGGTCCCTTACCTCTGTGTCCCTAACACCCAGGTCTTTAACCCTTTTGACTGTCTTACCCCCGTTTACTTACCCCCTGGTTGCCTTAACCCCTGGTCCCACCCCCCAGATCTCTATCCCTTTGGGTCTCTAACCCCCCTCAGTGTCTAACCTTCCCCCCATGTTTGTTACCCTTTGTGTCCCTTTCCCTCTGGGTCTCTAACCCCCTGAGTGTGTACCCCCCCCCCCATTGGGTCCATTACCCTATGTGTCCCTAACCCTCAGGTTCCTTAATCTATGGGTCCCTAACTCCCTCTGAGTGTCTAACCCCCCGTGTCCCTTATCCTCTGGGTCCCTAACACCCGTGTCCCTCACCCCCAGATCTCTACACCCCCACCATGTCAACCCTGTGTGTATGTTGAGTAATGTCTGTAGAGTGATGAGTTCAGGATCTATAAGAACTTCAGTACCTGTCAAAAGTTAGGCCACGCCCCCTCGTTGCTTCGTTATCCATGTCCTCCACTTACCATCCAGATGTACTTTGTAGTTTTATAATTCCAGACTGCAGTCCCTCTGTGTTCTGTTGGTTCTCTGTTCTCTTTGGGTGGTGGATCGATGACTGTCCGTTCTGCGCGGTGGTGAGGCATCCATCCCGATGTTTCTTTGTCATCCGGTGCGTGTGCAGCGGGACGTTCTCCTGGAGAACAGTTCTACCCCGACGCAGTGAAAGTTTGGCGGTGTTTACTCGCAGTAAACGGCACTAATTACCATGTAAAGCGCGCCACGCCCGCTGACTGATGCTATTACCATGTGTTTGGCATCGCCCCGCGTCACTCCACTTGATTTCAAAATATTAATTAAAGTACATATTTAGTACGCCAGGCTGAGAACCGGGCCGGTGCTAATCCCCAAAATCCCTTTAATATCAAAATATGTGTCCGTGCGTCTGGGATCATATTAACGCAGCAGATTATGCTGATGAAAATTAAATTTCAACGCAAAATAAAAATATCTGGGCTGCTTTGCATCTGTAAGATTTTCCTCTTTTGTGAAATCACATTACGGCGAAATCCCCACGCCGTCTAAAGAGCGCCGCGCCGCGCCGCGCCGCGCCATGCCGCGCCCCGCCCCGCCGGCTGACGGGTTGATCCTCAAGAAAAATAAAGAGGATGAAGCGATCAGAGGAACAGAGGGCCGTCCAGAAATGACACGCCGCCGCTCAGGTGCTCCCGCGGAGAGGAACCCTCACCGTGGATTTATTCCAGGAGGGAGAACCGTAACTACCTGGAACGGCTTCCTGTCGGGAAAAGAGCGCTCACGCCATCACTCACTTCCCGCTGAAGAGGAGGGAGGAGAACGAGTGAGGGAGCACGTGGAGCGGCTGCTGGCTTCTTAATGGAGGAGGAGGGGGGGTGGAGGAGCCGTCAGAGAGCCTCCTCGTTCTCCTTCAGTTGTTCTCCCTCAGTCCTCATCATCACCCTCTGAGATTCCACAGGAATCAGAACGATGAGAACCCAAACCTCAGTCTCAGTCATGGTGGGGCACTGAAGTTCCTCCACTCCGGACTCATTAGCCATGTCTTTATTCTGGAACAGTGTCCTTGGTTAGGTTCTTAATAAGTTCTTTGTAAGTTCTAGATTATGTTGTTGATACATTTTGGTTAGGTCCTTGGTAAGTTCTTGGTAAGTTCTAGATTATGTTGTTGATACATTTTGATTAGGTCCTTGGTAAATTCTTGGTAAATTCTTAGTAAATTCTAGATTATGTTGTTGATACATTTTGGTTAGGTCCTTGGTTAGGTCCTTGGTAAGTTCTTGGTAAGTTCTAGATTATGTTGTTGATACATTTTGGTTAGGTTCTTGGTAAGTTCTAGATTATGTTGTTGATACATTTTGGTTAGGTCCTTGGTTAGGTCCTTGGTAAGTTCTTGGTAAGTTCTAGATTATGTTGTTGATACATTTTGGTTAGGTCCTTGGTTAGGTCCTTGGTAAGTTCTTGGTAAGTTCTAGATTATGTTGTTGATACATTTTGGTTAGGTTCTTGGTAAGTTCTAGATTATGTTGTTGATACATTTTGGTTAGGTCCTTGGTTAGGTCCTTGGTAAATTCTTGGTAAATTCTAGATTATGTTGTTGATACATTTTGGTTAGGTCCTTGATTAGGTCTTTGGTAAGTTCTTGGTAAGTTCTTAGTAAGTTCTAGATTATGTTGTTGATGCATTTTTGGTTAGGTCCTTGGTTAGGTCTTTGGTAAGTTCTTGGTAAATTCTAGATTATGTTGTTGCATTTTTGGTTAGGTCCTTGGTTAGGTCTTTGGTAAGTTCTTGGTAAGTTCTTGGTAAGTTCTAGATTATGTTGTTGATGCATTTTTGGTTAGGTCCTTGGTATTCTTGTTAATAAGGTGTGTCCTTATACTTTTGTCCATGCAATATGTTCCGTCCTCGCTTCAGTTCTGGGCCTATCCCGTCACATTTTCCTTCTGTCGTTAGGGACTCTGGCAGTGGTGTGTCATTAGGTGGATGATGGAACCATGAATCTCAGCTACACTACAATAATCAGTATTGTGATGATGTAATGATGACCCCTACAGGAGAGAGAGAGAGGGAGTGAGGAGGTGGTGGAGCAGCAGGTGCAGTGAGATTACGCCCTCAGTGGTTCATCAGTGCCAAAGTGCAGCAATGCGTCACGCCACCATCGTTGTTCTGCTCCATCTCCAGACACTCATGACTCCAACTGATAACATGAGACACACACACACACACACACACACACACACACTCTCTCTATATGGGGCAATTTAAAGCATTCAATTGACCTTAAATGCATATTTTTGGACTGTGGGAGGAAACTGGAGAACCCGTAGGAAACCCATGTGGACATGGGGAGAACATGCAAACTCCACCCAGATTGGGATTCGAACCAGGCATCCTCAGCGCTAAGAGGAGAACATGCCAACCACCCAATGATAACACAAGTGAATTTAAATATTTAAACGTAAAGTGTATACAGTTCTGTGCCATCTAGTGGTGAGCTGGCAGATTGCAACCAATTAATGAATTAAATGCACAGCTTGACCTGATCACCGTGATGGCACGTGGCTCCCGTCGCAGCATGGTGGTGCGTGTCTACACCTTTATACACGAATAACAACACGGTCGTCGTGGATACGGGGTCTGATTCCTGGGTGAGGTCTTTCCATGGGGATTTTGCATGTTCTCCTTGTGGCAGCTTATGTTTATTAATCGTGATCGATGGTCATGGCTTTGATCTCCTGCTTGCCGTGACGTCACGCCGCCCTTACCCCCTGAACCCAGATGAAGGGGGAGCGAGGAACCCCCCCCCCCCCCCCCCCCCCCCCCCCCCTCAGTCACACCTGACTCGGGGAAAGTGGACGCCGGTGGGTTTGTTGTGTCTCCGTCTGAATTCCTGGGGAGGCCCCCGTCGGTCAGGTGGGTGCCCCCGGGCGGTCGCTTCCAGGTGGAGGAGTGTGGTGCTGCTTTGATGTGGCGCCCCCTCTCAGACCGTGACGGACGCCGCGGGCGGGAGGTGCTGCTCGGGATACCGCGAGAGTCGTGTTGCTCTGCCCCCCCCATCCCCCCCCCCCGGTTCAGACATGACAGCCCCGCCGCGATCTCGTGGCTCTGACGCTCCGGGCGAAAACCTCGGAGAAATGAACGCAGAACGGGAGCGAAGGCTCGGGTACGAGTCGAGATGAAGGGTGAGACACGTAAAAGATTCCGTGATGAATGAAGCGCAATTACGCCGTGTGTTCCTGCATCGCGACGGTGGCATCGCGGCGGTGGCATCGCGGCGGTGGCATCACAGTGGCATCGCAGCGGCGTTCCGTCAGCTGTCGTTCCGAAATCACAGTGTTCTCAAATCAGAGACGTTCTGATCAGAACCTCAGAGGAACATCTCAGCTTTCATAAATTAAATACACTAAAATACATCTGTTAATTATTAGAGAACCTCAGTGACCCACACCTCGACTTCATCCACCACCTAAGGGATGAATTGGAACAGCGACTGTGAACCTCGACCCCCATCTTAAAGCTCCTGCAGGTGTAACGTGGGCGCCAATACTTCTGAGTCCTGACCAGCAGAACCCTGTGCTCTGTACCATGAGAGAACCTGAGTGACCCACACAGAACCATGACCTCAGCTACATCAACCACCTTTGGGATGAATTGGAACAGCGACTGTGAGCCTGAACTCCTCTCTGAAAGCTTATGTAGGCGCCCCAATACTTCTGAGTCCTGACCAGCAGAACCCAGTGCTCTGTACCATGAGAGAACCTGAGTGACCCTGACCTCCGCTTCATCCACCACCTTTGGGATGAATTGGAACAGCGACTGTGAGCCTGAACCCCTCCATTTTAAAGCTCCTGCAGGTGTAATGTGGGCGCCCCAATACTTCTGAGTCCTGACCAGCAGAACCCTGTGCTCTGTACCAAGAGAGAACCTGAGTGACCCACACAGAACCCTGACCTCCGCTTCATCCACCACCTTTGGGATGAATTGGAACAGCGACTGTGAGCCTGAACCCCCATTTTAAAGCTCCTGCAGGTGAAACGTGGGCGCCCCAATACTTCAGAAGCCCGTGCTGGGTTCGATGGGAGGACCCCGTTGCGGTCTCTGCGTCGGTGAGATTTCCCGGGTGGAGCCTGATCCTCGGGAGCCTCGTGAGTGATGTTCCTGCGACTCTTTCCAACTTTGCATTTCCCACCTCGTCCTGAAGATGCCTGCGAGATGAAAGCGGCGTGCCGGTCGCCTTATCGCCGCCTTTAGAGCGCGCCCGAACTTGGCAGTTCCCCTCTCGCGGGAGGAACGGCATTTAGGATTATGGTTCTAAGGACAACCCTGACTGTTCACACTTGGCATTAGTGCGACAGCCTCAGTACAAGAAGGATATTTTTTATTCCTTCAATTTAACTTTAATTACCCAAATCTCTGTGAGGGCACACAAGAAAAGCCCAGGCATTCGTGTCAAGGAGATTAGCAGACTGCCCTGCCAAGTCCGCGCGCCGCTGCGTCCTCAGATAGAATTCAAATTCAAATCCGGCCTAAAGACAGTGCAGCTGTCACCCCCCCCCGGCCTGCCGAGCCCCCGCCGGATCAGCCACGAGCTGTCCTCCCTCCGCCTGCTTCTCATCTCCCTCCTCGTTCCCCCCGGAGAACCGTAATCCCCCTCTCCTCATGCCCTGTGACAGCCAAAAGAAAGCCGTATAAATAAATCTAAAATAATTAGTTATTACAACTACCCCCCCCCCCCACCGAGCACCAGGTACCACCTCGTGACCCCCCCCCCCCCCAGAATCCTTCATCTGGGCTCCTCCATTCCCCAATCATCTCATAAACCTGTCGTAGATCACGTGAACGTCACGTCTCCTCCGACACCCCCTCCAGCAGGGGGCTCCACGTCCGGTTAGGCGGTCATCCCACGAGGTCCTGGGTTTCTCCAGTTTGAGCAAACTTCACGTCCGGTTGGTCTGTCAAGGTGAGCTCGATTCTGATAGGATGCTGCTCTGATGAGGTCATAACCCAGCAGGACCAGGTCTGGCTCCGATCTTCAGGAGGACATCGGGAGAAGAGAAGGCAAGTCAGAAGAAGGAGAAGAAGTATAATGTCCTCAAGGAGCTTCCTGAGCACAAAAGCTGACTTAATAACCCCCCTCCACTCAGGTTTGGGGTATCTCCTCACACAGTCCTGTCTCACAGTGGTATCTCCAGTTTCACCAAACTTCATGTCCAGTCACCTCAACATCCTGACCTCTATGACGTTTGGATCATAGGGTCCATTGCCGTTCATCTTTAAAGGTGAGCTCGATTCTGATAGGATGCTGCTCCGATGAGGTCATAACCCAGCAGGACCTGGTCCGGCTCCGATCCGATCACAGACAATGGAGATCTTCAGAAGGACGTTGGGAGAAGTGAAGCCAAGTCAGAAGAAGGCCAAGGAGTATGATGGATGTTTCCTGGAGGAGCTTCCTGACCTTCTCTGCTCTGACTTCTAACGAGCCGCCCAAGCTGACTTAATAACCCTACCCCCCCCCCATACCCCCCTCCACACAGGTTTGTGGTATCTCCTCACTCCTGTCTCACAATGGTACCTCTGGTTTCACCAAACTTCACGCCCAGTTCGTCTTTGAAGGTGAGCTTGATTCTGATAGGATGCTGCTCCGATGAGGTCATAACCCGGCAGGACCAGGTCCGGCTCCGATCTGAGCCGGTCGCAGACGATGGAGAACGTTGGGAGAACGTTGGGAGAAGGTAAAGCCAAGTCAGAATGAGGAGTATGATGGATGTTTCCTGGAGGAGCTTCCTGACTGTCTCTGCTCTGACTTCTAACGAGCCGCCAAAAAAAGCCGACTTAATAACCCTCTTCCCCCCATACCCCCCACCCCCCACCCGCACTCGCTCCCCTGCTGGCCTCGGGGAGGGTGGGCCGATTAATATCTGCCTACCTTGTTACCTAATTCATTATGGAATAGTAGTTAATTTGATTTGATATTATTTTAATAAAATTCTGTAATATATTAGATTGTTTCGGGCTATCAAAATAATTTTCCAATTATTACGGTTACTCGAGCACGGCTCCTCTCCCCCTTCGTGAGCGGCAGTTGGTCTGACTCGGAATACATTAGCTGGTACGACTCCATCGCGGCGGCGGCAGCGGCGGCGAGAGGAATCTATACGCGTGATTACACCAGAAATGTTATTACGACTAATGCGCCGCCCGCAGGAGTCAGGACGACCCGCAGACTGATGTGTGATCGCCACGACGACCGTCACCACGACGACGCCGACGCCGAGCTTTAAACCCGCTTCAGAACGTACACACAGAGACGAAAGCATCGGGACACGCCCCCCGAACCGCAGGGGACCGCAGTCCACACCTTCGGGATGAATTGGAACTGAGATGGAGGAGTCTGATTCGTTTATCTGACACGTGACCGCGATGGACGAGGATGGGTCACGAATAAATGACCTCCGACCCGTCACACGGAACGTCTTCCCCTTGATGAAGTGCACTTCGCTGTAGGAACACTCTGATTGGTTGTTCTCACTACAAGAAGGCTCTGAGGTCAACCTCCTGAGGGGTCTGGGTTGTGGAATTGCATGTTCTCCTCGGGTCTCTCTGACTCCCCCCCCCCCCCCCCACAACTGTTGTATCGGTAGTAGACATGAAGTTGAATCTGATTGGTCGTAGGGATGAATGTGTGATTTTAAGGGCCTAAGCGTAACTGGGATGGGATCTCCATCCACACCAAACTCTTTAATGTTCTCATCTTCGGTCCTGATGGACCACGGGGGAAGTTCAACTTCGGACTCGCGCGTTCCCTCTGCCGTTACCCCCCTCCCCCCCACCCCCCGTCTCCAGAGGCTGCTTGGCGTCCGTTGGTTGTAGACGCCGTAGTTTGGTGTACTTAGTTTTGTTGGATTGGAACCAAAGAAGCGAGCACAATGAGTACCTCCTAATTAACACCCTCTGGTTCCTGTACCGCCGTCCGCTGCCAGAACGTTCGGAACGTCCTGAGAGAGGCGCTTAAGAGCCGCCACGGGGAGGTCGCGCTCCTCCCGACGGACGCTCGCTCGCGTTCCACGCCGACCCCGGGTTCCCGCGCGCTCCGATGCCTCCACCTCCCCGCCAATTTCCAATGGAACCGCCAATTTCCCAAGTCTCCTGCTGAAGTGCCGGCGTCTTGGCGGGGTGCGGTTTCTTTGGTGGTATGGAGCTGGCATGGTGGTGGGTTCACCGCGGCACGCAGCGAGCGCCCAGTTCCACGGAACCGCCGGGAGAAGAGTTCAGCTACAAACTTTAATTATTCCGATTATTCAAAAAAAAACATTGCTTCGTTAGTAACTGAGCGCATGGCGGCACGGGGGTTGGCATGTTCTCCTCAGCGCTGGGGATTCCAGGTTCGAATCCCGATCTGGGTGGAGTTTGCATGTCCTCCCCGTGTCCGTGTGGGTATCCTCTGAGTTCTCCGGTTTCCTCCCACAGTCCAAAAACATGGATCAAGGTCAAGTGAATTCTCCAAATTGCCCCATATAGAGTGTGTATGTGTGAGGGAGTGATAGATTGGCACCCGAAATGTTTTCCCTGGATGGGCATGGAGAACCCCCCCCCCACACACACAACCCTAAAACCCATTCAGAAGGGTCATGCAGAACCCAACTGAAACCAATAAACAGTTTGGGGAAGTCCGCCCCGTAATGACGATGAGTCCTGACCTCAGACCATTGGAATGAATTGGAACTGCGATCGTGAGCCAGGTCCCCTCATCCTCTCATTGGACACATTACAGATTTCGACGACTCCGCTCACGCCCCCGTGACCCCTCGACGCCGCGGTAAAGCCGTACATCCCATCCGCGCTCTGATTGGCCGGTTCTGAAGTCGAGCCGGCGGCGGATAAGACCCCGCGCCGGCTTTCTTCTGCAGCCTGATTTGAATAAGGAGCTTTGAATTAAGTGGACGTTTTGGGGCGAGGCGCGGCGCCGGCGTGTCGGAGACGCCGTCTGATTGACGTTACGAGGAAACGTCCCAGCCGCACGCCTTAATTGCCGGTGCCACGGGGTACCATCGGGGGCCAGGTGATGGCGTCCTTTTCATGTCCCGCTTCCTTCCCCCTTTTCTTTTTTCCAACTCCTGGGTTTGATCCGGGCGTCTCCCCCCCACGGTACCCCTGCACACGGGCACCGGGGGGCCAGAGGGCAGCCCAACAAAGGAACCTTTATGTCTGCCAAGGGCGTGTCCTCTGCTTTGAAATCAAATGGGCAGCGGCGGCGCCACCGAGCGCCGTCCCAAACCCAACGCATGGGACGTCTTTAGTGTCAAGAGGAGCGTATTCACTGAGAGAGAGTGGGGGGGGGGGGGGTCCCATCCTCGAACCGTCAGCATCAGTACACAGTGGACTCCCTGCTCCCCCCAGAAAGGGGCGTGGTCTTTATCGTGATAGATCATCATGTAATACAATCCGGATCCTGATTCGAATCCCGGAATCGCGGGTGGAGTTTTCATGTTCTCCTCGTGTCCGCGTGGGTTTCCTCCATGGGGTTCTCCGGTTTCCTCCCGCAGTTCAAAAACGTGGATTCAAGGTGAATTGGCCACTCGTAATTGCCCCTACACAGTGTGTTAAATGATGCTTGTTCTATTAAATAGGGATCCAGTTTCAAATCCCAGTCTGGGTGGAGTTTGCATGTTCTCCCCGTGTCCGCAAGGGTTCACTTCAGGTTCTCCGGTTTCCTCCCGCAGTCCAAAAATGTGGATTCAAGGTGAATTGAGTGCTCTAAATTGCCCCATATAGAGTGTGCGTCTGTGTGAGTGAGTGTGTCCAGTGATAGATTGCCCCCTTGTCCTGGGTGTATCTGCCCAGCGCCCAGAAATTTTCTCCCCTGGACGGGCATGGGGAACCCCCCCCCCCCCATGACCCTAAGATTAAGTAGAAGATATTGATGGAATAACAGAGTTTTGGTCAGGCTAACTTAATCCTGACTAAATATCAGTTAAGTCTGTAGTTCTGGTTCCTGATGGTGTCGTAGAACCGAGGTCTGAGCAGTGTGTGTGTGTGTGTGTGTGTGTGTGTGTGTGTGTGTGTGTGTGTGTGTGTGTGTGTGTGTGTGTTTGGGTTCGAGGAACCACCCTTCCAAATCTCAGAGACATCTGAAACATCAGGACTCTGTGGTGGAACTGCTCAGCTGGTTCCAGATAGGTTCCTGTTCTGGGTTCCTCAGGTGGTTCCAGATGGGTTCCTGATGAGGTGTTCATGGTTCCTCAGGTGAAGATGGGATGAGCAGCTTCAGGTTCTGCGAGGTTCTCGCTGTGTGATGATCACTCTGTTGTTCCGAGAGTGGAACTAATCTCGGCTTTTAGGAAGCAGAATTAATCCTAATCCCGGTTTCCTCTCCGTATTATGGGATGGCACAGATCAAAGGCTGGCGCTTGGCACGGCGGCGCTAACCTGGTGCCGGCGTTTGGGAGCGTGCGATGGGAGCGTGTGATTATTTAACGCCGGCTGCATTGTTGATTTCATTATATAAGTCCGTAATCTTCTCTATTCCCCAGATTTAGTTAATCTTCCTAATTACAAATTAGCCTTCTCCACATACCGCGTCCCACACTTCCAAATAACACCCCCGCCCCCACCCCACGTTCCTGGGATGCCGAATCAGGCACGCACCCTAATTCCTCCATACACCCCCCCATTCCCCCCCCCCCCGAACCCAACGCACCAC
>JAFMOC010000193.1:800000-900000 GCA_019802505.1 Corydoras sp. C115 | reverse complement strand
TTCCACTCTGACGGGGGGTTCCTAATGTCACTCGCCGTTAAACGGTTCCTTCACGGAGGCAAAAAGTGGAACGAGAGGGCATGATAAACAAACGTACACACAAATAAATAAAAACAAATCCGTAGAAAATAAACAAACAAAATATAAAAATAAACAAACAAATAAAACAAACAAATAAGACAAAAACCAAATGAGGACAAATCCGTAGAAAATAAACAAACAAAATATAATTAAATAAACACCTAACCATTCAAACAAACAAATTAAACAAAACACAAATGAAAACAAATAAACAAACAAACAACCATGCATACAAAAAACAAACAAAAATTTATCTATAATTAGACAAGCATATAAATGAAACGAACAAATAAAACAAAACCGCAAATGGAAATGAAAGAGTATGGAATAAATAAAGAAATGAAATTTAAACAGATAAATAAATAAGCACACAAACAAAAGAAACAAATCAAACAAAACCCAAATGAAGACAAATAAATAAATAAGCAAACAAACAAACAACCGTGCGTACAACATAAAATAAACAGACTATATGTATCTGTATAAATAAATAGACAAGCAAATAAATAAAACGAACAAATAAAACAAAACCCCAAAAATAAACAAACAAACTAAATTTAGATGGGGAGATGGATCAATAGGTAAATAAATAAATGGACGAATAAATAAATAAATAAAACAAACAAATAAAAACCAAATAAATAACAAACAAATTTTAAACTCATTGATATTCGCACATGAATTTATTCATTAATTTATTAAGTTGCTTTTCCGGTAATGGGTGCGTGGTCACTGGAACCTATCCCGGTGCTTATTGTGTGACAGTTGTGCAGGACTGACACACACACACACACACACACACACACACATCAACACCTGGGAGCCAATTAATTTCTACAATTCAAAGGTTTTGAATGTTTTTGGATTCGCGAGGACATGGGGAGAACATGCAAACTCCACACAGAAGGGAGCCCCCACCTGTCCTGTTGGGGAATCGAACCCGGGACGTCCTCCGACTGCTTCAGCAACGTTCTGTCCTATAGACACAGATACATCAAATCACAGAGAAGCAATATTTTAATATGCTTAATAAAATTATAATGAATATTAATAAACGATACGAATATGTAATGACGTCCAATAAAAATAAATCAATTGAAATGTATCACATCACGATCAGTGCTGTTAAAGGTGAGTGTGAGCAGGAACGGAACGATGCTGTGTGTGTATCAGTGGGCATGCCTACACACACACACACACACACACACACACACACATACACACATCGACACCTGTGAGCCAATTCATTTCTACAATTCATAATGTTTTTGGATTTGTGACATGGGGAGAACACGCAAATTCCACACAGAAGGGAGCCCCCACCTGTCCTGTTGGGGAATCGAACCCGGGACGTCCTCCGACTGCTTCAGCAACGTTCTGTCCTATAGACACAGATACATCAAATCACAGAGAAGCAATATTTTAATAAGCGGTTTTATAATGAATATTAATAAACGATACGAATATGTAATGACGTTCAATAAAAATAAATCAAATAAAACAGTGCCGTTAAAGGTGAGTGTGAACGGAACGATACTGTGTGTGTATCACACACACACACACACACACACACACACACACTCGGTGGTGTGTATTGAGATGTAAATGTGTGAGCATCGTGAATCAGGACAAACACAATTTTGCCGCCTTGTGCCGATCAATGGCTGGTGGAAGTGATCTTACGGCGGCGGCGGCGGCGACGCGTGGGTGCCGTGGAGATGAGCCGCCTCCAATAAGGCGGATTGTTCAGGTGAAAGTGGGAGCCGCCCGTACGCACACCCCCCCCCCCGACACCGCGGATCTGCCCGGGCGCGGCGTGGAGCCGGAGTGCCTGCAGCTGGAGGCCTTTGTGTCCCCGGCCCTCCTCCGTGCCTCCGGCTGAAAGGTCCCCGCGTTCGCCTGAAAGGGGGCCGAGAGAAAGGGCCCCCCCGCTCGCTCCATAATGGCATGCTAATGTGATTGTCAGGAAATAAAGTGGAGCATCGGAAACGGCGCCAGCGCCGCCCCGTTAGAGATCGCCCCGAAAGGAAAGACGCTCCGCTTTTATGAATAGCAATAAAACCCCGAATCATCCGCCATAAAGGAGGCGCAGGGAGTGTGTAAAGAGCAGGGGGTGGGGGGGCGGAGGTGGAGCAATGACACGCTGATGAAGAGATCTGACTACCATCCACCACCTCAATGCACCGCCTCCACCTACTCCGATCAGGATGACCTCACAGGTGGAGGTGCAAATACAAAGAGGTCAAATACACCTCCATCTAGCTTTATCTACCTTCAGCCACCTCCATCAACTGCCATCCACCTCCATCTCTCTCCATCTATCCCCCTCCACCAACCTACGTCGACCTCCATTTACCCACCACCATCTACCTCCATCCCGTTCCACCACCATATACCCACCTCCATCTACGTTCACCTACCTAACACCCACTTCCATTCACCTTCACCCACCATCTACCTCCATCCCCTTCCACCTACCTAAAACCCATTTCCATCTACCTCCATCCACCACCATCAATCTCCATCTACCTTCACCCACCATCTACCTCCATCCCCTTCCACCTAACTTTATCTCCCTTCACCAACCTCCATCAACCTTCACCCACCATCTACCCCAATCCTCTTCCACCTACATAAAACCCATTTCCATCCACCTCCACCTTCATCTACCTTCACCCACTATCTATCTCCATCCCCTTCCACTTACCCATCCACCTCCATCTACATCCACCTAACTCCATCTGTCTCTCCATCCACCCACTTCCATCTACGTTCACCTACCTAACACCCACTTCCATCCACCTTCACCCACCATCTACCTCCATCCCCTTCCACCTACCTAAAACCCATTTCCATCAACCTCCATCCACCACCATCAACCTCCATCTACCTTCACCCACTATCTACCTCCATCCCCTTCCACTTACCCATCCACCTCCATCTACATCCACCTAGCTCCATCTCTCTCCATCCACCCACCACCATCAACCTCATCCCCTTAGACCTACCTAAAACCCAGCTCCAGCTATCCACCCCACCTACCTCCACCCGTAGAGCTCTTACACCTGGTTATAGATGGGTGTCGGTTCTTGACTCGTATGTGAGCCGTTCTGTTCAGGAACCAAATCAGGAACTTTTCAGTATTAAATCTTTATTTCGAGCAACTCTGCCCGTCTGGTACCAGCAACCACGCCGCAGTCCGAACCCATTGTCCTCGTGGTTACCTTGAAGGTTCCACGCCACCTCCCCCCGTTCGTGGCGGTCGAGCTCTGGTCACGTGACCCTGGACGGTTCCCCCGTGGCAGGTTCCCGGTTCTCGTCCAGGCTCTGAATAATTCAGGCTTTATTAAAGCTGTATTTCGCGCTGACAGATGGTTCCTCGCTGGGCCGTGGCGGGCGCGTAATTAAACGGGACACCTTTCTCTGTTCCGGCTTCCTGTGCTGGAGGAGGCGAGGGTGCCGGGTTCGGCGGCGGCGGTGGCGGCGGTGGCGGCGGTGGCGGCGGTGGCGGTGGCGGGCCGTCGCCGTCCTCGGGCGCCCGGTTCCATTCCATTGCATGTATTGGAGCTGCAGCGAGGTTCTAATGTCTGCGCGTTCGTCCTCCCTCTTGAATTCCTAAGCGTGTGATTATTGGGACGTCTCTGCCCCGCGTTCGGGAGACGGCGCAGAAGGGCACTTTATAATTGAAATGCACCTACTCCAACAATAAATTAGCTATATTTATGCGCCTTTTTAAAATAATTGCTCCTAATTAAAGAACGTCAAGCCGCTCCCGAGATGAAATTTCCCACCGGAGAGACGCACTTCAGAGGACCAAAGACTTTTTAATAATCTGTTTTGATCTGTTAATACAGTTTTATCTACCTAAGTGAAGGAGAAGCCGTCGTTAGAGTTGCGAGTTGATTAAGCAAACGCATTTAGACGCCCATGCAGCGTTTAAGCGCCGTCAGGAAAACACATTATTATAATAGTTCAGGGATTTATAGCCTTTTAGTTTATTCTTTTTTATTATTATTATTATTATCATAAGCAGCCTGCTGGTGATACCAGGCGTTACACCCGTGATGGGAACCATGTTATGACATCATCGTGTCGGTGTGAGGCGCGGAACCCGGATGATCCGGACTCTGTGATTGAGGGCGTGGTGGCTCAGTGCTTCAGGTGTTGGGTTATCGATCTCAAGGTTGGGGGTAACTGAAGTTACCAATCTGGGTCCTTGAGCAAGACTCTTAACCCTGATGGCTCCAGGGGGCGCTGTACCAAACATCAAATGCTAAATGTAATAAATGTAATCTCATCATGTGACCTCGTGATTGTGGAGACTCGTTATCTTCATACACAGAGGTGGAACGTTCTAATCAGATGGTTGGTGGTGGTGGTGGTCATCACTGCCTCGTTATATTAAATACACGGCTTTATTAGAGCGTGATCGGTCTGAACGTGGTGGACACTTAATGGTGTGTTTCGTCCGTGGACAATCAGGAGTGGACAGTTAGTGTGGACAGTCGGTGTGGACAATCGGGAGTGGACAATCAGGAGTGGACAATCAGGAGTGGACAGTTGGGAGTGTACCGTCGGGTGTGGACAGTCAGTGTGGACAATCAGGTGTGAACAGTAGGGTGTAGATAGTTGAGTGTGGACAGTCATTGTGGACAGTCGGGGTGGACAATCGGGGTGGACAGTCAGGGTGGACAGTCGGGTGGACAATCGGGGTGGACAGTCAGGGTGGACAGTCGGGTGTGGACTTCATATTTACAGAGAGGATAAATGCAGCTTGGAGAACGCGGGTTCGTTCCTGCGCCCGCTCTGGAGGGGAGTGGCACAGAGCGACACGAATGAGAACTCCGCTGCTGAATGCTCATTGTGTGCGAGTCTGATGGATTCTTAATGAATGAATGAATCTGACCCTCGGTCTGACCCCGCCCCCACGGAACAGCCCGCATCGGTTCTACAGGGGGGTTCAGGACTTAATGAGGGAACAGCCCTTTATTTTATTTACCGACTGCTACTGTACACACACACACACACACACACACACACACACACACGCACGGAATGAAACCCGGGTGCGAGGCGCTCGGAGACGAGGAGCAGATAAAAAACGGCGACATCCGATTGGCCCAGATATCAACGATCAAATATTCATAACATGACATAAAAACAGGAATGTGGCTCAGTGTAATGAGATCGGAGTTCTTTATCTGCCATTACTGCCCCACTGACACACTTAACGAAGAGACACACTTAACGAGAGAGAGAGAGAGAGAGAGAGAGAGAGAGTCAGTATAAAACAGATAACCCAGCAGACATTCAGACGCTCGTTATGGAGCTCTGTCTCCTACAGGAAGGCTTTCTAATTGCAGAATCTGTGTTAACTGGGAGGTTATTTAAAGATGGGCGGAGCTAATGGGGACCAGCAGGTCCTCTGGTCTAATTGATTGCCACGCAGAACGTCTCTCCTCCTGGGAGCCCGATGTGGACGTGTTGAGGTTGGACACTTTTTTATTTTATTTTATTGACCCTGCAGGGGGCTGGACCTCGGAGACCTCCTGTATGTGTATATACATCCATTACCTTACACTTCACCCTCTACTAGGGTCACGGTGGGGGGGGGGGGGGGCAATTGGGGTCACTGGGCACACTCACTCACTCTATATGGGGCAATTTGGAGCATTCAATTTACCTTGAGTGCGTGTTTTTGGACTGTGGGAGGAAACTCATGCGGACATGGGGAGGACATGCAAACTCCGCCCAGATTGGGGTTCGAACTGGAAGAGGAGAACATGCCAACCACTAAGCCACCATGCTGCACCCTGTGTATATATATATATATATATTGTATATATAAGGGGCAGTCATAGTCTTGTGGTTAAGGAACCTGCGTTGCGACCTAAAGGTCCCCGGTTCGGTTCCACCATGTACCGCAGCTAAAGTGCCCTTGAGCAAGACCCCTAACCCCCGGTGCTCCTGAGGGCCCCGTCTGCCCACCGCTCACTTTAACTTTATATAGAGACGTTACGGTCAGGGTCTCAGACGCTGTCCTTAGTCACCATGAGGTTGTCGGCGGTTCCTCAGTGTGGAACCGCCCCGGTGCCGGTGCCAGAGCCGGGGATCCCATGGATGTCAGACTGCCCCCTGCTGTTTTAATCTGGAAGCATTGCACAGAGGCCAGAGAGAAGGGAGGAGGGTATAAAGGGGTATAGAACCGCCTGACCAAGACATAAAGCTGAACCAGGGGCATTCCGCATCACAATGAATGACCTTACACACACACATACACACACACACACACACACACTCACACACACACACTCACACACTGGAAGCCGGACTTCTTAGCGAGTGCAGGTGGACGTCACCCCGCCGTTGTTTCTTTGATGTTCTTATAAAACGGAGGTTGTGGTCAGAACGGGTGCCAGACCCAAACGTACCGGACCGCACCGCAGCGCAGGGGGAAAGCCTGGAACCATATGGGAGAGGGCAGAGCAGAACCACCATGGTTTCCTGCGTCGTTAAGGGAACGGCGTTGGAACCAGCGCTCGTAAAATCGGCCACATAATGAGAGCCTGGTGGACACGGCTGCGGCCGGCGGCACCGCGGGGACGCCCCGGAGACGGGCTCCTAACACGCTCACCACCCGTCCAGCAAGGACAACGTGAGAACCTCACAGAGTTCTGGCTGTGGGTTCTGTGTCCCGGGTTTATATATTTATTCATTGGGATCAAAGTTATTGAATCGTCTGTGTGTTTAAAGACGGTGGTTGGCATGTTCTCCTCTCAGCGCTGGGGATCCAGCATCAAATCCCCATCTGGGTGGAGTTTCCACGTTCTCCCCATGTCCGTGTGGGTTTCCTCCGGGTTCTCCGGTTTCCTCCCACAGTCCAAAAACAGGGATTCAAGGTGAATTAAATGCTCAAAATTGCCCCAGTTTGTGAGTTTTGTGCCCAGTGATAGATCGGGAACCTGCCCAGCACCTGAAACGTTCTCCCCCATTCATTCAATTAAAGTCACATTCATTCATACTTTATATTTAGCCTTAAACTGTTTGAACCTCGACCTCCAGCCACACCTTGGCACCCGTTTGTGATCCGAGGCCCCGGCGCCGTTCCGCGTTGCGGCGCCTCTCGTCTGGGACTTTTCCTGGCCCCGGGTCCGAGACAAAGCCCGGCACTGGAGCGTTATTCACAAGAGCCTTTAGAAGCGGCGGAAGGGGCAGGGGCAGCCCTCGGACCCTCTCCACCACCCTGCGCCACCCTGCGCCACCGCAGACGCGGTTCCACCTGACACTGAGCTCTTCCTCCGACGGTAATTCAAGACCCCCCCCCCCCCGTTAATGAAGAATGGAGTAAATGGAGTTCAGTTGGAGACAGAAGTCCGTTTAACAGAACCGCTGCCATCAGCGCTGACGGTAATTGCTCCCTAATTCTGGCACCATGCCTCTGAGAGAGCGAGCGAGGGAGAGAGAGAGAGAGAGAGAGAGAGAGAGAGAGGGCAGAGAATAGATATGAGCCTCACGGGAGAGAGTGACAGCGATGGCCAGGGACCGTCAGGGCACTAAACACAGAGCCCTGACCCCTCCTGGGGGCGCTGCCCCTTCATATGTGCGTCCTATACACTAAAGTCAGGAGGTATGATCAGCAGAGGGCGACTGTAACCAGGACGGCATGATGATGATGATGATGATGATGATGATGATGGCAGATGAGATCCAGCACGGCGAAGGGGTGGAGCTTGTATGATTGGCGATTGCTCATTTGCATATATTATTATTATTATTATTATTATTATATATATAGGGTGCCTAACCGTTTTGTTTTTGCGATTGCTCGGCTGTTTGATGCTGCGGAACGTTCCAGATCGACGTTCTATCAGCGTCCCATCAAAATAAAGATCAATTAATAAACACAAAACACTTCTTCGGCCACACAATGGTGTTGGCATGTTCTCCTCTCAGTGTTGGGGGATTCCAAGTTGGAATGCCAATCCGGGTGGAGTTCCCATGTTCTCCCCATGTTTGCATGGGGTTCCCTCCTGGTTCTCATGTTTGCTCCCACAGTTAAAAAACATATGTGTCCAGTGATATATTGGCGTCCTGTCCTGGATGAGCCCAGCACCTGAAACGACGTTCTCCCCTGAATGGGCATGGGGAACCCCCCTCCAATAAGGAATGGATGATGGAAGGAAAATAATTTGGAAAATAATCCACAGATAGTTGGAGTCCAGATTTTGATGACATGGTACAGATCAGACCTGGCACTCTGAGGAGGTACGTTCTCATCCAGCAGACACCTCTCAGTTCAAACTTCTAACACGTCCACCTCTCTGATCTGGGTACGACGTCCGAAGCCTCTGTGGTTGAGCGTGAAGGTTTGGAGGTTCCGTCTCCGGCTCGCGGGTTCCTCAAAGCCAGATCCTCGGAGCGCCGCCGCTCAGACGGTCCACCCCGTCCTCGCTGCCGTCGTCCTCCTGCCTAATTAATGAAGTAGCCGTGTGTGGTGGAGAGGGCAGCCGTATGTCATTACACACGGCCCACTTAAGGGCACTCCTCCCGCCGCCGCCGACTCACTGCTGTCAGACCCAGCCATTCGCTGCTCCTTCACCCAGCCATTAAGAGTGGCCTCTACCCGGGCGGGACCTCCAGAGAGGACGCGCCGAGGCGGCTGAGAACTCCAGGTCTGACAAGAGGAGGCCGGGTTGCTTTTAAAGGCGCCTCCCCGAGCCGAGCTCGCCGAGCGTCACCGGCCTTTAATGGCATGAAGGAGAGCGCGCTGCAGTCAAGGGCAATTCCGCAGATTGGACAGCGTCATGAATACTTTAACATAACGAGTATTTTCAGCTGCATAATTACACAGAGGAGACGATGCACCTCCGACACGGAGAGGTCCGCGTGTTCCGCGCCGTCTGCCGGGACGTTCCCTTCATTGTTCTGACGGCGGGGTCGGAGGCGGTCAGGGAGCGCGGGGAGGACCCAGAAGCCCACAATCTGGCAAACCCGCGCCCCTCGACCCGATCGTCAGGCCGCGGCTGTCCGAGCGTCCGCGCCCCGCTTCCCGACACGCCCGGGCGACGGGGCCACGGATCGGAGCTGACTGCCGGCGCGTGCCCCGCACACTAAACTGGTTCCTGAACCCGTTTCCCAGTTTCAGGAACCTCAGCAGCACCCGGCCTCGCTGACACTCACAACAAAAAATAATATAAAATAAATAAAACCAACTCCATCGTCATTCTGCTCTTTAATATGAAAATGCGGAGGGTTCTAGTGGGTTCTAGCTTCCCCATACGCCCGGATGACGAGGCCACGGTACACTAAACTGGCTCCTGTACCCGTTTCCCAGCTTCAGGAACTCCAGCAGCACCCGGCCTCGCCGACACTCACAACAAAAAATAATATAAAATAAATAAAATCCAAATCCATCGTCATTCTGCTCTTTAATATGAAAATGCGGTGGGTTCTAGTGGGTTCTAGCTTCCCCATAGGCCTGGGCGACGGGGCCACGGTACGGCTCTGACTGCCAGTGCATGCCCGCACACTAAAATGGTTCCTGAACCCGTTTCCCAGCTTCAGGAACTCCAGCAGCACCCGGCCTCGCCGTCACTCACTACAAAAAAAAACAATAAAATAAAAAAAAAATGGCTAGAACGTCATTGTGCTCTTTAATATGAAAATGCTGCGGGTTCTAGTGGGTTCTAGCTTCCCCATAGGCCTGGACGACGGGGCCACGGTACGGCTCTGACTGCCGGTGCGTGCCCAGCACACTAAAATGGTTCCTGAACCCGTTTCCCAGCTTCAGGAACTCCAGCAGCACCCGGCCTCGCCGTCACTCACAACAAAAAAAACAATAAAATAAATTTTAAAAAACCGACTATAACGTCATTCTGCTCTTTAATATGAAAAATGCGGCGGGTTCTGGCGGGTTCTAGCGGGTTCTGGCGGTTTCCCCATACGCCCGCATGACGTATTGTTCGCACTTCAGCAGCACCCGGCCTCGCCGACACTCACAACAACAAAAAATAAGCTAAACTAAATAAAACCCGACTCGCTCGTCGTTCCGCTCTTTAAAATGAAAATGCGCCGGGTTCCGGCAGCCGTCCGCTCTGAAGAGTCCTGGGCGAGCGGGCGCGTGAGGAGCGCGTTGTTTGCCTCGCCGCGTTTCATATGCAGATTGCGTCCGTACTAAAGGGCCGCGCGCCGCTCGCCTTCTCCACGCGCCTCTCTCTTTCAGCGCCGTCGCCCGGAGCCAATTCTGGCGCGCGGCACCCGGTCGCCCGGGCAGGACAAACGCTACGGCTTCAAGGTGGCGCGCCGCGGCCCCGAATCGGCGCTCGCCTGGCGGCCCCGCGGCTCCCGAGGGCATCGGCGCCAAGTCCGCCTTTATTTCCACCTCTGCCGCCGGAATAGAAAGAACGCCGATGCAGGGATTTGAATAATTCTGCATCATACCCCCACAACAAAAACCGAGGCACCCGGGAGGAGGGGGAGGGGGGGCGAGGAGGAGGGGGAGGGGGTTAAAAAAAGCTCAAATTACGCATGCATCCCGTCTCTGCGATGCCGAGGCTTTAACATGAAAGCAGCAGACCACGTTTCAGGTGCAGTGCAGTAAAGCTGATAAAAGCAGACGTGGGATTACACTTCATGACCAAAGACATTCATCTCTCGCTCCCTCGCTCTCTCGCTCTCTCTCTCTCACACACACACACACACACACACACACACTCGGCGTTTTTATTTTCTCTCCCCAGCTCTGTCAGCTCGTCAGGGCAGCGGAATGCTTGTGCTTTGCTTGTATAATTAGCTGGACATCTCTCTCACCTTGCTGCGCTGATAGCCAAGTGCGTCCCTCCTGTCCCCTGAGGCATGTTAACCCCCACACCCCCCCACCAATACCACCGCCACCCCCCCCCCCCCAATAACAAAGACCACAAACTGGGTCTGCATCTCTGCACACATTTCCCCTTTCACCCCAACACATGGACTTCCGCTAATCCGTCTCACCCACCTGTCTCTCCGGAGTGGCCTCGTACCCCCGCGCCGTGTCTCTTTATATTTAATCCAGCCACACCGGGAGTGTCCATTTAAACGATTTTTAATTATTATTTCAAATAGACCCTCACAACCTATCATTAACACCCCCGCACCACCACGTCAGCATCACTGCAGTGCTGAGCATCATCCACCACCCTAATAACACCTGCACCACCATGTCAGCATCACTGCAGTGCTGAGCATCATCCACCACCCTAATGACACCCGCACCACCATGTCAGCATCACTGCAGTGCTGAGCATCATCCACCACCCTAATGACACCTGCACCACCATGTCAGTGTCACTGCAGTACTGAGCATCATCCACCACCCTAATGACACCTGCACCACCACCATGTCAGTATCACTGCAGTACTGAGCATCATCCACCACCCTAATGACACCTGCACCACCACCATGTCAGTATCACTGCAGAACTGAGCATCATCCACCACCCTAATAACACCTGCACCACCATGTCAGTGTCACTGCAGAACTGAGCATCATCCACCACCCTAATAACACCTGCACCACCATGTCAGTATCACTGCAGAACTGAGCATCATCCACCACCCTAATAACACCTGCACCACCACCATGTCAGTATCACTGCAGTACTGAGCATCATCCACCACCCTAATGACACCTGCACCACCACCATGTCAGTATCACTGCAGAACTGAGCATCATCCACCACCCTAATGACACCTGCACCACCACCATGTCAGTATCACTGCAGTACTGAGCATCATCCACCACCCTAATAACACCTGCACCACCATGTCAGTATCACTGCAGTACTGACCATCATCCACCACCCTAATAACACCTGCACCACCACCATGTCAGTATCACTGCAGTACTGAGCATCATCCACCACCCTAATGACACCTGCACCACCACCATGTCAGTATCACTGCAGAACTGAGCATCATCCACCACCCTAATAACACCTGCACCACCACCATGTCAGTATCACTGCAGTACTGAGCATCATCCACCACCCTAATGACACCTGCACCACCACCATGTCAGTATCACTGCAGAACTGAGCATCATCCACCACCCTAATAACACCTGCACCACCACCATGTCAGTATCACTGCAGTACTGAGCATCATCCACCACCCTAATGACACCTGCACCACCACCATGTCAGTATCACTGCAGAACTGAGCATCATCCACCACCCTAATAACACCTGCACCACCACCATGTCAGTGATCAAACTGTCTTTGATCTCTGCTCTGAATTTGTTACAGATTTTATTAAATTAATTTAGTTTGAAGTGGTTCTGAAGGTTCTAAAGGTTCTGGATGCAGCTTCTCTGCTTGAGTTTATACCATGAGGAGGAGGTAGGGGGCGATTGTTGAGGGGACACGGGGACCCCCGGGTTTTATTAATGAAAGCCGCCCAGTCCCGCGTGCCTCGTCTTTAACGTCCATGTTCTATTGATGATGTCCCTTTTCTCGGGATTGGACGGCGTCCCCGACCCTAAACCCCGCCCCTCTACGCTTCCGATGGCCGGAGAACAGGCCCCCGCCCCGCCCCCGTCAGGGCCGCATCGGAATGTCGGATGGTTGTGTGGCCGGCCGCTCGTACCCCGGGAGACCGCGGCGTCTGAACACGGCCCCGTGTGGGGGGTGCCGACCCCAGAGGTCACGCTCCGGGGGCCGGTTCTAAAGCCTGACATCTGTTGCCCTCACCGTGGACTCACCGCACCCTCACTGCACCCTCACTGTGTCCTCACCGTGGACTCACCGCACCCTCACTGCACCCTCACTGTGTCCTCACCGTGGACTCACCGCACCCTCACCATGGACTCACCGCACCCTCACTGCACCCTCACTGTGTCCTTACCGTTGACTCACCGCACCCTCACCATGGACTCACCGCACCCTCACTGCACCCTCACTGTGTCCTTACCGTTGACTCACCGCACCCTCACCATGGACTCACCGCACCCTCACTGCACCCTCACTGTGTCCTTACCGTTGACTCACCGCACCCTCACCATGGACTCACCGCACCCTCACTGCATCCTCACTGCACCCTCACTGTGTCCTCACTGTGTCCTCACCGTGGACTCACCGCACCCTCACTGCACCCTCACTGTGTCCTTACCGTTGACTCACCGCACCCTCACCATGGACTCACCGCACCCTCACTGCACCCTCACTGTGTCCTCACTGTGGACTCACCGCACCCTCACTGTGGACTCACCGCACCCTCACTGTGTCCTCACTGTGTCCTCACTGTGGACTCACCGCACCCTCACTGTGGACTCACCGCACCCTCACTGTGTCCTCACTGTGTCCTCACCGTGGACTCACCGCACCCTCACCATGGACTCACCGCACCCTCACCGCACCCTCACTGTGTCCTCACTGTGGACTCACCGCACCCTCACTGTGGACTCACCGCACCCTCACCGTGGACTCACCGCACCCTCACTGCACCCTCAATGTGTCTTCACTGTGGACTCACCGCACCCTCACTGTGGACTCACCGCACCCTCACCGTGGACTCACCGCACCCTCACTGCACCCTCACTGTGTCCTCACTGTGGACTCACCGCACCCTCACTGCACCCTCACTGTGTCCTCACTGTGGACTCACCGCACCCTCACTGTGTCCTCACTGTGGACTCACCGCACCCTCACTGTGGACTCACCGAACGACTCAGGTGAGGAGGTCCGGTTTTTTTTCCTGGCACAATGCTGTCCATGAGGCCAATGCAGCGCCGCCCTGCAGGCTGAACTCTCTCACTGCGCCCCCCTCAGGTCTGAGGTGGCGTCACATCCAAAGAAACTCTCATCTACCTCAATAAAGATTATTCTCCAAGAACCACAAGAACATATCTGTTCTATATGGCATGGTTCTGGTTCTATATGGCATGGTTCTGGTTCTATATCAATCTCTGTCCCAATTCATCCAATTACAGACGGTTCCTGTTCTGAAACCGGTCCCAATAAAGAGGGTTCTCCATCCGACAGTTCTCAGAACTATATACAGTTCCTGTTCAGTGTTGCAGGTGCTGATTGGATGTTGATCTTTACGTAATAGACGTAAATATGAAGCGCGAGATTTCAAAATAAAGGTCCTCAGGTGGGCCGTCCGTCCGTCAGGCGGGATATCAGTCTCTTTGATCTTCTTTAAAACCTGCATTTGTGGGAGACGAAAAGGGCGCCCCCTCGTCCTCGTCCTCGTCCTCGTCCTCGTCCTCGCTTTGAATGTCAGCGGTTCCTCAGGATTGACAAAATAATATGCACTCGTCTTTAAGGCGAGACGAGGCGAGGCGAGACGGGACGCGCCTGTCTCTCTCTAGTTTTCTTTTTTTTTTTTCTTGGTCTTCTTTTTAATCAGCGGAGGACGAGTGACATGTCCAATCATAACAAAACATCAGCTGTTAAATGGGCTTTCGCAATCACTGTCAGAGCCCGCCATTAGGAGGCTCGGCACCGGCGGACATCAATCAGCTTTTACAAACTTATTTATTCATGCTTTAATTATATAACACGCCTTTTATCTATTTATTTATTCTAATCAGTCCAGCTCCGCGCCGTGCGTGCCCTTGTCCAATCAAACCACGCAGACGCCAAGAACGCCGCTCGCGCACGCCGCCGTGTTTACCGCCCAACTCTTGTTTGTGTTTTCAGCGAGGGCGAGCGAGGTGAGCGGGCAGGCGGGCGGGCGAGCAGGAGGGCGGGCGGGCGGGCGGGCGTCACGGGTTCCTGAAAGCCTTCGAGATTTACGTGGCAGAAACAAACCGCGTCGGAAAAGTGTCTCAGAGCCCCGCTTCTGATTAAGCACGCCGTGAACACCTAGTCCCGCCTCCGCGAGCGGGTCACGGAGAACATCACACCACGTCCTGAACGAGATCTGGACGGAGAACGTCCTCGGACCTCAACCTCATCCAGCACTGATGAGATGAACTAGAACTGAGACTGTGAGACAGCAGGGTCTGATCTCACCAGTGAGCTCAAATCCTCCAGGGTGGAGATGTTCTGGTGGTAGATCTTCGTCATTGGAGACATCATTGGAGCTGGTGTGGAGGTGTCCACATACTTGTGTCTGTGTGATGTTTAGATCACATGAGAACCAAGCAGAACCAGCCCACTTTGTTTGGTTCTACCTCCAGAAGTTCGGGATGCAAACCTGAGCAGACGGATGGACCTTCCATGATCTGATGGAGATGTCCCTGTGACCGTCCACCACTTTGGGCCATCCACTCCAGAACGTGGAGCAGCGGCAGGGTTGGTTCTCCGTGCTCCAGGTGATGTTCCAGTGCTTCAGAACGTCCTGCAGCTCTCTGGACCAGTTTCATGGGTTTGATGGATCTCATGAGGAGACCCTCGGTCCAGTTTAGATCCGTCAGGAGAAACTGGTCCAGGAGCCGAGGGACCTCAGAGTGGAGAGAACGTTTGATGGTTTTGATGTTCGAGAGTGGGGCGGGGGGACGGGGACGGGCGGGGGGACGGGGGGGGGGGGGTTCGTGATCTGATTTCATGGATCCAGTTTATCTTCAGGGCGTGTGCTGACGTCTGTGATGGGACGTTCTCCTGACACGTGGGAGTGTGAGGGAATGAAGGGGAGATCTTTCAGGTTTATAGAACGTTGAACGGTTCTATTTTAATTGCCGTAACGTTTAATGGAGGTTCCATTGATTTTGGAGGTTCGGCTTCGGATGCTTTTGAATCAAACTAAACTGATTCAGATTCAGGATCCATTTCTCCACCGGCTGAGGTCCAACAGTGAGATGGATGGAGCTAATCAAAGGAAACGGAACAAGAACATTACAGAACGTCAAACAGAAGAGTAATCCAGAGGAACTTCATCCATCACATTAACTCCATCCACCAGCGGAACTCCATCAACCACAGAGGAACTCCATTAATCAGAGGACCTCCATCCATCAGAGAAACGTCATCCATCAGAGAAACTCCATCTATCAGAGAACCTCCATTCATCAATGGAACTCCATCCATCACAGAACCTCCATCTACCACAGAACTCCATTAATCAGAGGACCTCCATCAACCACAGAGGAACTCCATCCATCAGAGGAACTCAATCCATCATAGAACCTCCATCCATCATAGAACCTCCATTCATCAGAGGAACTTCATCAACCACAGAGGAACTCCATCCATCAGAGGAACTCTGTCCATCCGAGCACCTCCACAGACACAGGGAGAACATGCAAATTCCACTGGAATAAGATGAAAGCAAACAATGTGTGAAAGTGACCTGCAGGTTCTAAAAGCATCAGATTTGGGTTCTGCGGTGGAACCGATGATGTATATGAGCGGTGGGCGTGCTGGACGGCGTGCTGGACGTGGAGGTTCTGAACAAACAGGGTCCTGATTCAGGAGGAGAATCGAGACGTCCTGAACGTTCTAAAGCAGCTTCAGAACATGAGATGCTCATTAAATCCACACCTCACGGAAAAGGTTCCGGATCCCGGCCGGACTTTGATCCCGCGACCTTTGACCCGTGTGTTCTCCCAGCCGTCCGGCCGTCTGTCTGGCTTCCTGCGTCCGTATATGGTCGGCGCTTCCTGTGCTGGTTATCCTATTGATGGTCGTTAATTGTTGTCACCTGTTCTCCGCGACCTCGCTCCGCCTCGGCTATTTAAACCATCTGCAGGTTCTCCGGCTCTGAAGCTCCGCCCACCGCGGGTCCCTCGTCTGGAACTTGACGTCGAGATGTGTGTGTTTCAGGATCAATTAACGATCAGTTTAATTATAATGTCGTGTATTGGGTTTGGAAATGCGTCACACACACACACACCTCAGCAAACTTGGAGAACATGCAAATGTCATGCACCCTGTCCAAGGGGCGGGGGGGGGGAGTTCCCCATGCCCATGCCCATCCAGTGTAGAACGTTTCGGGCGCTGGGCAGATACACCCAGGACAGGGGGGCAATCCATCGCTGGACACACACTCACTCACACAGACACACGCTATATGGGGCAATTTAGAGCATTCGCTTCACCTTAAATCCATGTTTTTGGAGTGTGGGATAAAAACCGGAGAATCTGGAGGAAAGCCATGTGGGCACATGGAGGACATGCAAACTCCACCCAGATTGGGATCCAAACCTGGATGGCCAGTGCTGAGAGGAGAACATGCCAAACACCACTCCACATGTACTGTATATAAAGGGCGTGTAGCGGGGATGATGTAGGAATGTTGAATTCTGGGTAAAGAGGTCTGAGTCTGGGAGAGTCCCACTGAGGACAGGACTACATCCCCCCTTCCCCCCGGGCCTAATCATTACCCACGACGCCTCCTCCTCCTCCTCCTCCTCCTCCTCCTCCTCCTCCTCCTCCTCGTCCTCCTCCTCCTCCTCCTCCTGGTTTTTTTAATAAACAGGATAATTGGGCGTCATTGTGCGTCCGTCTCTGAGTGCAGAGCGGGGACGGGGACGGGGACGGGGACGGCAGTGACCAGATGCCGGGCTCACGCTCTCAAAGCTCTTTAATTAGCGCGGGCCAAGCGAACCCGAGGACCACGGCACTACAAAAGCACGGGAAAGGGCAATTAGCGGCCGGGCGGCCTTCCCTCGGTCCATCTGTCGGAGCGCAGGTGAAAGGAGGATGAAGGAGCCCTCTCCGTGCGCTCCCATATGGAGGCCCTTCTGGGCGAGGGCCGCTCCTCAATGCCGGCCCTTTAAGACGGCCCTTTATTCCCCTTCCGCTGACATCAATATCTGCCTGGGAATGCGGAGGGGCAGCTGCACAGATTGTCTGCCCACCTTGTTCTGCACTGAATGTGTAATTCAGGTCTCCTCTCGGCATGCGGGGGGGGATGGGGGGGGGACGGGGATGGGGGGGGGGCGAGGACGGGGACGGGGGGGGTTCGTCTTCACTGATCCCGCAGTCTGGCTCCATAGTGATGAAGAACACGAGCCCAGTTATTTAATATGCATATGCATTAATGTGTGTGTGTGTGTGTGTGTGTGTGTGTGTGTGTGTGTGTGTGTGTGTGTGTGTGTGTGTGTGTGTGTGTGTGTGTGTGAAGGAGGACGCACACACAAACGCTGCAATTTAATTTTATTTAACATTTATTTCAAAGAGAACATTAATTAATTAAGTTTAATATTGCACTTTCATTCATTATCTTCTGTTTAATCTTCTGCTGGGGGGGGGGGGGGGGGCAATTCCATTCACCTTGAATCCATGTTTTTCCGGAGGAAACCCACGGGGACGCGGGGAGAACATGCAAAACTCCACCCAGATCTGGAATTTCCCAGCGCTGAGAGGAGAACATGCTAAAGCACTCAGTATAAATATAAACCCATTTAGGGCGTGGCACGGTGGCTTAATGGGTGGCATGTTCTCCTCTCGAAGCCATGTCCTGGTGGAGTTTGCATGTTCTCCCCGTGTCCGCGTGGGTTTGCTTTCTCTAAAAACATGGATTCAAGGTTAAATTGGCTGCTCTAAATTGCCCCTACGGTGGCTTAGTGGTTGGCATGTTCTCCTCTCAGCGCTAGGGAAACATGGATCAAGGTCAATTGAGTTCTCCAAATTGCGCCATATAGTGTGTGTGTGTGGGTGTGTGTGTGAGTGTGTGTGTCCAGTGATAGATTGCCCCCCTGTCCTGGGTGTATCTGCCCAGCGCCCAAAACGTTCTCCCCTGGATGGGCATGGGGAACCCCCCCCCCCCCCCCCCCCCCCCCCCGTCATCACCGTTCGAACATCACCGATCATCACCGTTCGAACCCGTGTCCCCCTGCGGGGGGCGATGTGCAGACCGATTGTCCTCGCCGTATTTGGGGACGTCCTTTAGAAAGGGTTCCGAGGTTCAGTTACATACAGGAACCATTGTGTTCTGTTGTCCGGGTCATGTCCGACACCGGTCTCCTGCTTTTCACTTGCCCTTCTCCCTGACCCCGGGGTCAGAGGTCATGGCAGCTGGGACTGCACTTGACCACGGGCCCTTTGTTCTCAGGCGGCGGGACGAGAGAACGCGAGGGCAGAACATCGGGGTTAAGGCCAGCGCTCGGTGTGAGAACAGTCTGGACCTGTTCCGGTGGTTTCAGGGTCAGTCGCTCCTGCCCCCAGGGGCAGAACACATGAAACCCGAGATCCACCCCGTTCCCCTCTCAGCAAACCGGACAGAACCGGAAAGACGGAACTCAGGTTCCTATAAATCAAAATCAATATTTCTAATAACTGTAAATAATAATTGTATTGGTTGGCATGTTCTCCTCTCAGATCCAGGTTCGAATCCCAATCGAATCTAGGTGGGGTTTGCATCTTCTTGTTGCATGTTTGCATGTCCACGTGGGGTTCCTCCGGGTTCTCTGGGTTCCTCCTACAGTTTGAAAACATGGATTTAAGGGGAATTGAATGCTCTAAATTGCCCCCATATAGAGTGTGTGTTTGGTTTCTGACAATGAGATCTGTCTGACACCCCCCCCTCCCCCCCCCAGACTAATCCAGACTTTCTTAATCCTCGGAGCGGACGCCCGCCCCTCCCTCGCTGATGATGATGATGATGATGAATATTGGTCTCTCTCTCTCATCATCAGATGTGTCCTCCTGTGGACTTCTCTGATCTCTGATTGGTCGGCGCTCAGTCCCTCGTCTCGACCTTTAGGGGACGCCGCCGCCGCCTCGCTCGTTCTGATATTCCGACGCAGCGAGATTGAGTGACGGACGCTTCGGGAAATGCCTCGCGGTATTTGTTCGAACGGCACCCGCCATTAAAGCACGCCCCCCCCCCCCCCCGCGTTGGAAACCTACATACCGTCTTCTTCTGGTGGCGGCGGCGGCGGCATTCCAGAGAAACAAGACCAGACAGGGCAGCGGGATTTAGCACGGCCTCTGGATTTCTTTAGGGAGAGAATGTTCCTCTGACAGTCTCAGGAATGTTCACGGCGCGAGGTTCTGAACCTCGTACCAGAGAGCGAGGTAAAAAAAAAAAAAAAAAAAAAAAACCTCCTCCGTATGGACTGGAGGGCATCCTGTAATGCCGCCAACACCGCGGTAAACACCGGGTGGACCACCCCCTGCACAAATGCCCCGTTCTGAGGAAGAGCGGGGTGAGGGTTCGGTTCCTGAGACCCTGGCTTAATCCCAGATGATTGACATGCCGTGAAGACGGAGGTCCTGAAGCGCAATTAGTCTCATTAATAAAAATAATCCCGTGTCAGCGTCACGAGCGTCAGTCCTATTTATAAATGAATCGGTGGCTTAGTGTTTAGCATGTTCTCCTCTCACCATCTGGGTGGAGTTTCCATGTTCTCCCCGTGTCCGTGTGGGTTTCCTCCGGGTTCTCCGGGTTTCCTCCCACAGTCCAAAAACATGGATCAAGTCAGTTCTCCAAATTGCCCCATATAGAGTGTGTGTGTGTGTGTGAGTGTGTGTCCAGTGATAGATTGCCCCCTGTCCTGGGTGTATCTGCCCAGCGCCCGAAACGTTCTCCCCTGCATGGGCATGGGGAACCCCCCCGCGACCCTAATAGAGGATAAAGCGGAATCTGATTCCTCGGGACCGGGTCATGTGTTCCATCAGCGGTTCGTTAAATCACACGTTCCGTAGTTTAGAATCCAAAGGCCGTAGAGGTTGGTGGAGGTTGATGGAGGTTGGTGGAGGTTGTGGTTGGATTCTCCTCATCTCCTCCTGATGGAGTCATCAGCTTTATAATCCCACCGTACACATTAACACACACACACACACACCTCTGTACCATGACTGATGCTGGCTTTTGCACCTTCACTGATAACACTCTGAACTTGTTGTTTGGTCTTTGGTTTCAAGAACTTTTAGAACTTTTAGAACTTTCACATCCTCGTTCTAAAAACAACTTAAAGCTTCTTAAGAACTGTGACTCTAAATAAAACACATATAGAGATTTTAAAGATGATTAAAGTGTAATTATGAAGCTGGTGGATTCGGAAGACAAACAAAAGACAGACTCTTTGAACCTAACATCCCTCTGTACAAAGTTCTCACACTGAGGTTCCGTAGACCTCGGAACAGGTAGAGCGCCAAAACACCGCTCCGTTCAGGAATCTACTGATCAGGTCTGGACATGTTACATATCTGCCAGCCTGATATTACCCACAATGCAACCTGCAGCCAGTTTTTTATACCGTTCATTAAAGACGCCACACTTCAGGACGTTACGTTGTGATGTCATCGTCCTGACGTATCGGTTCGTTAATGTTTTAATGAACCGAGGGGTGATTAATCCACTGCACTGAGATGCTGCCGTGTGATTGGTTGATTCAGAATATACAGGAACTTTATGAAGGAACAGCCGGCCCCCCCGGCTGAATGTGGGGTCAGCGTCTGAGTTCCGAGCCGCAGGTTCTCCCCGGTTCTTGAGGGGCCGGTCATTCAGGTCAGTTCCCTTCACCCTCAGCCTCCCAGCCTCAGTCAGGGTTCCGTGCAGAGTCGGGTCGGGCCGGGCCGGAGAACACGAGGACGGGCTTACTGAAGCCATCTGTAATCATGATTTAAATACCACTTTAATATTCTACAGTTTATTATTATCATTTGTGAATAATTCATTCTGCTCGTCCTCGTTGTCCTCCTGATGATGTCCTGATGTCCTGATGTCCTGATGTCCTGATGATGTCCTGATGTCCTGATGTCCTGATGTCCTGATGATGTCCTGATGTCCTGATGTCCTGATGATGTCCTGATGTCCTGATGTCCTGATGTCCTGATGATGTCCTGATGTCCTGATGTCCTGATGTCCTGATGCTGCTCTGATGGTCCTGTGAGGGACCATGTGGGGGAGTTTAATTTATTTATTTATTATATACACGTTTATAATAGGATTTATTTATTGATTGATTTTCTTATTTAATCCTTGCCCAGCGATAGATTGGCGCCCTGTCCTGGGTGTGTCTGCCCGAGACGTTCTTCCCTGGATGGGCGTTTGGAACAAGTTCAAGTTCAAGTAATTTATTTATATAGCGCTTTTTACAACAGTACATTGTAACAACCCCCCCCCACCCCCCACCCCCACCCCCACCCCCTCCGTGTGACCCTAATACAGAACAAAGCGGAAGATAATGAATGAATATTACTCCTGATTGGGGTCACATGGTGGGGGGTGGGGTTGAAGCCTATCCTCGTCCAACATCCTGGACTGTGTAGTGTGCATCTGTATAGGTATACAAGTATACAGTGTGCAGTGTGAAGTGTGCATTTTTGTAGTACCTTATGTGCAGTATGTAGTGTGCAGTGTGTAGTATGCAGTATGCCGTGTGTAGTATGCAGTGTGCAGACCTGCAGTGTGCAGTGTGTAGTATGCACTGTGCAGTGTGTAGTATGCAGTGTGTAGAATGCAGTGTGTAGAATGCAGTGTGTAGGTTGCAGTGTGTAGTATGCAGTGTGTAGGTTGCAGTGTGTAGGTTGCAGTGTGTAGTATGCAGTGTGTAGAATGCAGTGTGTAGTATGCAGTGTGCAGACCTGCAGTGTGTAGTATGCAGTGTGTAGTATGCAGTGTGTATTATGCAGTGTGCAGTGTGTAGTATGCAGTGTGCAGTGTGTAGTATGCAGTGTGTATTATGCAGTGTGCAGTGTGTAGTGTGCAGTGTGTAGAATGCAGTGTGTAGTGTGTAGGTTGCAGTGTGCAGTGTGTAGAATGCAGTGTGTATTATGCAGTGTGTAGTATGCAGTGTGCAGTGTGTAGGTTGCAGCGTGCAGTGTGTAGTATGCAGTGTGCAGTGTGTAGAATGCAGTATGTAGTATGCAGTGTGTAGGTTGCAGTGTGCAGTGTGTAGAATGCAGTGTGCAGTGTGTAGAATGCAGTGTGTAGTATGCAGTGTGTAGTGTGCAGTGTGTAGTATGCAGTGTGTAGGTTGCAGTGTGTAGGTTGCAGTGTGCAGTGTGTAGTATGCAGTGTGCAGTGTGTAGTATGCAGTGTGTAGTATGCAGTGTGTAGGTTGCAGCGTGCAGTGTGTAGTGTGCAGTGTGTAGTATGCAGTGTGCAGTGTGTAGTATGCAGTGTGTAGGTTGCAGTGTGTAGGTTGCAGTGTGCAGTGTGTAGTATGCAGTGTGTAGTATGCAGTGTGTAGTATGCAGTGTGTAGGTTGCAGTGTGCAGTGTGTAGACCTGCAGGGTCCGACTGCTCACTCCGTTCTCTCCAATCACGGCGAGCTTTAAAGCAGATCAGAGTGGCTGCAGAAATGCAGGGGTGCCGATAATAAGCTTCCCGGACGCCATCAGCCGACAGGAAGCTGTGAGTGAGCGGGCGAGTGAGCGGGCGAGAGGGCTACCTGAGAGAGAGAGAGAGAGAGAGAGAGAGAGTGTGTGAGTGTGTGTGTGTGTGTGTGTGTGTGTGAGAGTGTGTGTGTGTGTGTGAGTGTGTGTGTGTGTGAGTGTGTGTGTGTGTGTGTGTGTGTGTGAGACCACATAAAAGTGTTATTAAACTCTACTTGTCTATACAGGATACCTCTGAAGGCTGCAACCTGATTGGAAGCAAATAATGTGTGTGTGTGTGTGTGTGTGTGTGTGTGTGTGTGTGTGTGTGTGGTATGTGTGTGCAGTCTGTGTGTGTGTGTGTGCAGTCTGTGTGTGTGTGTGTGTGTGTGTGTGTCTGCAGTATGTGTGTGTGCAAGCTTGTGTGTGTATGTGTGTGTGTGAATATTTGAATTGTAAGCCATTGTTTTGGTGTATGTACACATGATACGTGTGTGTGTGTGTGTGTGTGTGTGTGTGTGTGTGTGTGTGTGTGTGTGTGTGCATCCAGGCGTCTGCTGAGGGGCTTGGCATTGTGGAGGGGGTATAGAGGGGCTGAATACCCTCAGCCAGCCAGCTGGCACCTCGGCCTCTTTGTACAGCCCAGCTTTTCATATTGTCTGCTCAGTTTACAAATAAACACGCCGTGTACGCTCCGTCCTCGCCGCCCGGGTTCCGCTGCCGGGTTCCGCTGCCGGGTTCCGCCGCCCGGGTTCCGCCACCCGGGTTCGTGGTTAGGACCGTGTAACCTTTTTCAACCACGGTGGCGGATAAAACGGGGCTATTGATGGGCAGATAAGACGTGTAACCTGCACCTCCACCTGCACCAGCGCCTCCTCCTCCTCCACCCGGGGAAATAAACGATAGCTGTTGGGACGAATCCCGCCCCGCGAACCACGTTGCCTTAATTACCCCGGGGTGAGTGAGTGAGTGAGTGAGAGAGTGAGTGAGTGCCCCTGAAGCCAGCGTCTTTGTTTTTTAAACCAGCCGTTATCTGCGTCTGCGCCACCCATCAATAAAACATGACCACCATTACAAAGTCATGTTCCAGAGGACTACGGACCCGGCAGAACCAACACACACACACACACACACACACACACACACACACACACACACACACACACACACACGGTGCTATCTGATGCTGCCTGTCAGCGCTGACTGATCCTGCAGCAAGTTTCCACAGATGTAAATAACCTTTATGCGGTGGACCGCTGCGCCGCTGCGCCGCTGCCGTTTGTTTGTTTTATCCTGTCGGACGGCGGGAGGCGGTACGGGGAGCCGCCGCCCACTGCCCACTGCCCACTACGGCCGGCGAAAAGCAATAAATAACGACCTTTCAGCTGGAATTAGACTCGGCACAAGTGTTGCTGTGGATCAGCCCCCCACTAACAGCAGGGGGCGACCCGTCATCTGCCGGACATATGAATGCTGCTGCCGCTCCTCCACAGTGTGTGTGTGTGTGTGTGTGTGTGTGTGTGTGTGTGTGTGTGTGTGTGTGTGTGTGTGTGTGTCTTTTTGTTGTCGTTTGCAGACTGAATAATTAATGAGTTCCAGAACATGTGACGTCGTCGTGTTTCTGTTTGAACTTAATCAGCTCCAACCTGGACTTCAGCTTCACACTGCACTATCAGCAAATTACACCGGGACCCTCACATGTTCCATCATCAGAACCCAGACACCCCACTATCAGATCCCACTATCAGATCCCACTATCAGATCCCACCATCAGAACCCATCATCAGAACCCATCATCAGAACCCATCATCAGATCCCATCATCAGAACCCATCATCAGAACACATCATCAGATCCCACCATCAGATCCCACCATCAGATCCCCCATCAGAACCCACCATCAGAACACATCATCAGAACCCAGACAGATCCCACCATCAGATCCCACCATCAGAACACATCTTCAGAACTCAGACAGATCCCACCATCAGATCCCACCATCAGAACCCAGACAGATCCCACCATCAGAACACATCATCAGAACACACCATCAGATTCCACCATCAGAACCCAGACAGATCCCACCATCAGATCTCATCATCAGATCCCATCATCAGAACACATCATCAGAACCCAGACAGATCCCACCTTCAGATCCCATCATCAGAACCCAGACAGAAAGCATGAAGTGTTTTTTCGATGTTTAAAATTGTGAGTGGACCACTCTGAGGACCACAGAGTGAGGCTGCGGTCCTCAGAGTGAGGCTCTGGTCCTCAGAGTGAGACTCTGGTCCTCAGAGTGAGGCTGCGGTCCTCAGAGTGAGGCTCTGGTCCTCAGAGTGAGGCTGCGGTCCTCAGAGTGAGGCTCTGGTCCTCAGAGTGAGGCTCTGGTCCTCAGAGTGAGGCTGCGGTCCTCAGAGTGAGGCTGCGGTCCTCAGAGTGAGGCTCTGGTCCTCAGAGTGAGGCTCTGGTCCTCAGAGTGAGGCTGCGGTCCTCAGAGTGAGGCTGCGGTCCTCAGAGTGAGGCTGCGGTCCTCAGAGTGAGGCTGCGGTCCTCAGAGTGAGGCTGCGGTCCTCAGAGTGAGACTCTGGTCCTCAGAGTGAGGCTGCGGTCCTCAGAGTGAGGCTGCGGTCCTCAGAGTGAGGCTCTGGTCCTCAGAGTGAGGCTGCGGTCCTCAGAGTGAGGCTGCGGTCCTCAGAGTGAGGCTGTGGTCCTCAGAGTGAGACTCTGGTCCTCAGAGTGAGGCTCTGGTCCTCAGAGTGAGGCTCTGGTCCTCAGAGTGAGGCTGCGGTCCTCAGAGTGAGGCTGTGGTCAGATTCCACCATCAGAACCCAGACAGATCCCACCATCAGATCCCATCATCAGATCCCATCATCAGAACACATCATCAGAACCCAGACAGAAAGCATGAAGTGTTTTTTCGATGTTTAAAATTGTGAGTGGACCACTCTGAGGACCACAGAGTGAGGCTGCGGTCCTCAGAGTGAGGCCGCGGTCCTCAGAGTGAGGCCGTGGTCCTCAGAGTGAGGCCGTGGTCCTCAGAGTGAGACTGTGGTCCTCAGAGTGAGGCTCTGGTCCTCAGAGTGAGGCTCTGGTCCTCAGAGTGAGGCTCTGGTCCTCAGAGTGAGGCTCTGGTCCTCAGAGTGAGGCTCTGGTCCTCAGAGTGAGGCTCTGGTCCTCAGAGTGAGGCCCTGGTCCTCAAAGTGAGGCTGTGGTCCTCAGAGTGAGGCCGTGGTCCTCAGAGTGAGGCTCTGGTCCTCAGAGTGAGGCTGTGGTCCTCAGAGTGAGGCCGTGGTCCTCAGAGTGAGGCCGTGGTCCTCAGAGTGAGGCCGTGGTCCTCAGAGTGAGGCTCCGGTCCTCAGAGTGAGGCTCTGGTCCTCAGAGTGAGACCGTGGTCCTCAGAGTGAGGCTGTGGTCCTCAGAGTGAGGCTCTGGTCCTCAGAGTGAGGCTCTGGTCCTCAGAGTGAGGCTGCGGTCCTCAGAGTGAGACTCTGGTCCTCAGAGTGAGACTCTGGTCCTCAGAGTGAGGCTGTGGTCCTCAGAGTGAGACTCTGGTCCTCAGAGTGAGACTCTGGTCCTCAGAGTGAGACTCTGGTCCTCAGAGTGAGACTCTGGTCCTCAGAGTGAGACTCTGGTCCTCAGAGTGAGGCTGCGGTCCTCAGAGTGAGGCTGCGGTCCTCAGAGTGAGGCTGTGGTCCTCAGAGTGAGGCTCTGGTCCTCAGAGTGAGACTCTGGTCCTCAGAGTGAGGCTCTGGTCCTCAGTCTGTGATGTTCTGTAAACCAATTCCCAATCAGGCTGGATGAATCCAATCAGTGAGGGTGCTGCAACAATCTAGGTCACTTTTCAAAATGACTGCCAGAGGCAATGAGATTAAGGAGCAGAGTAATTTAGGGGGAGACACAGCACTAACCCGGCCTGAACAGCACTCCCTCTCCCTCTCTCTCTCTCTCTCTCTCTCTCTCCCTCTCTCCCTCCCTCTCTCTCTCTCTCTGTCTCTGTCTCTCTCTCTCTCTCTCTCTCTCTCTCTCTCTCTCTGTCTCTCTCTCTCGCCCTCCAAAGCTTAACTTCATTGTCTCAAAACCTTTTTTTTTTTTTTTTTTCTTTCATCTTAAGACAAAGATTTATGTAAATCTCCGGGCCCGGCGTTAATGCGTGGCGCACGGTGAGAAATAGCATCCCTAAATCGCCGTATTGTTGTTGAAAATGACAAGGCAGCCTCCTAATCCCACAATGCGATCATCCAAATGTGTCATAATGCTGTGTGTAGGCAGCCGAATCTGAATATCAAAAAGCACCTCGCACCTCGCCGGTGCCTTCGCCGCCGCCGCCGCCGCCGCACAGACGCCAGTCTGCGTTTTTTTATTTTAATAAATCTGCCCCGTTTCCTTTTTGGAACTTTGGGAGAGCCGTGGAGTTGAGGCAGAGTCGTGGTGTAATCGGAAGAAATTCTCTCAAGCAGCTTCTCCTCCCCGACCGAACGGACCGACCCGAGATACACACCCACACGGCTCGGCGGCTGAGCCCCGCCCACATCCACACCTCACACAGGAGCGCCCGACCCACAGGTGATCCACAGACCCCGCCCTTTAAAGTTATAAACATCTCATCCAGAGAAACCTAATGATGCTTAAACAAGTCCGACTTACTTTAATCCCACACTACAGGACACTTGGACAGACACTAGGGGGCTCTAGCTTACACCCTGCCAACAGTCTAGTTCCCCGCCTTCCTTCTGTGTGGTTTAAATAGCAACAATGCATGTCGATATCTCTCAAGATGGGCGTGGCCGTCTTTAAATGAGGTACATCTCAGGTGTATCTTTATAAACCCAGGTGCACCACCGACCCAGACACATCACATGATCCCATCATCAGAACTGGGTGTACCCCCCCCCCCCCCCCCCCCCCCCACATGAACCTAGAAGAGGATTAAGCTGAAGATAATGAATGAACATCTCATCCAGATAAACGTAATGATGCTTAAACAAATCCCACTTACTTCAATCCCACACTTGCAGGATATCTGGACAGACACTAGGGGGCTCTGTCTCACACCCCGCCAACGGTCTGTTTCCCCGCCTTCCTCCTGCACCGTTTAAATAGCAACGCTGCGTGTGAATATCTCCCCCGATGGGCGTGGCCGTCTCAGGCGTATGGTTATAAACCCGGACTCCGGCTCTCCGGTTGGGCGGTGGATCATCAGCACCGACGCCACCGCCGCGTTATTAAATGTGACTGCCTCTGTACAGAGAACGCAGATCTATAGAACACGCCGTACCGTGGGTTCTCCATTCAGGAATTTAAGAACGTTTTTGGCTCGTCTTTATTATCTTTATTTTTTATTATTATTATTTTTTTTTATATTTACGCTCAGGATTCCTCTCTTCCATTTATTTGTAATTAATTTTTAAATGTGGATTCAGGTGTCAGCTCAATTCTGCTGTGTGATCTCCGTTTCCGTGTCGGCGGTTCGGCGGCGGATGGAGGATTTGGTTCTGAATCATCAGCGGAGCTTTTTTTAAATTTCGGGTTTTTTTTTTTTTTTTTTGCGGCGGCGGCGGCTTTGGTTCCTGCGTGGTGCGTGATGGGAATGTCTTTGATTAGTTGGCTTGTCATGTGTCATGCCATCAGAGAGGAGGGAGGAGAGAGATTTTTGAAAACCGCCATGAAACAGCCGTGCCAATCAATTGGACAAGGACAAGTTGGGTGAATAATGGTGGTAATAATTACAGCCCATGTCTGGGGATTCCCCTGATCCGCCATGACTTCCTCATTGAACCCTCCTCCACCGAGACCTCACTCCTCTTCATAATTAGGTGAAGCTTCCCGTCTGTCTGCGCTTTAGAGTTCGACGCTTTTTCCAGGACTTTTTTTTTTTTTTTTTTTGTTATTTACTCTCACTTTCTTTGAAAGGCGTGTAAGAAGCCCTGCCTCGTCCCCCGGTGGAGGGTTCAGGCACCGAAGCTTTGCGTCCGCCGGGATTTAGTTGAGAGAAAGCCACGCTGAGCTGGAGTTCTTAAGAACGCCGGCATACCTGTCAGCGCACCCTCCCTAAACCCAAACCCCAAACCCCAAAACCGGGCCTGAGAGTCACTTCAAGTGTTCTCAGCAAGGGCGGGGCGGGGCGGGGGCGGGGGCGGCGGGGGGGGGTTCACTCCGACACTGAGCTCAAAGACGTGGAAGACGTGGACTGCAGCTTTAAATCCTAAACTGTTTATTAGTCAGGTGTTCGTGTGTGTGTGTGTGTGTGTGTGTGTGTGTGTGTGTGTGTCACACACTTCTGTTTTTCTATCTAGTTAGACCTGCTTTATCATTGATGACATCACACATTTTCTGTGACATCATTTCCACAAACTGCTACAACGTCACGACATTTATTTCTGTCCAGGGTTCCATCATTCATTCATTCATTATCTTCCGCTTTATCCTCTATTAGGGTCGTGAGGGTGGGGGGGGGGTTCTCCATGCCCATCCAGAGGAGAATGTTTTGGGCGCTGGGCAGAGACACCCAGGACAGGACGCCAATCCATCACTGAGCACACACTCACTCACACAGACACACTCTATATGGGGAATTTGGAGAATTCAATTGACTTGATCCATGTTTTTGGACTGTGGGAGGAAACCGGAGAACCCATAGGAAACCCACGTGGACACGGGGAGAACATGGAAACTCCACCCAGATTGGGATTCGAACTGGGAATCCCTAGTGCTGAGAGGAGAACATGCCAAACCACCTAGCCACCGTGCCGTTCCATCATTTATAATGATTTTAATAATTATTATAATTATGACATTATTTAAATCAGGGTGGAGCCTTGTTTTCAGTCTGGCCCTGTGTTCATACACACACACACACCTACACACACACACACACACACACACACATATATACACACACACACACACACACACACACACACACACACATATATACACACACACACACACACTCACAATGCTCATGTGAGCTCATAGAACCCGGACCTCTTCAGTCGTGGGGTGATTAAATGAATGTTAGAGGACCTTCATGGTTCCACGGTTCCATGGTTCCATGGTTCCACGTCTTATGAAGTTTAAGTTCAAGTTCAAGTAATTTATTTATATAGCGCTTTTTACAACAGTACATTGTCACAAAGCAGCTTTACAGAATGAAAAGCCTTTAAACCCCCAAAGAGCAAGCCGAAGCGACAGTGGCAAGAAAAAACTCCCTTTTATGTTGTTATTTAAGGAAGAAACCTTGTGAGGACCGAGACTCAGTGGGGGACTCATCCTCCTCGAGCGGCCGGCAGCAACAACAGTGTAGGACAGACATGTCCAGATACTAAACAAATGGAAAAACTAACAACTGGAAAACTATATGTGAGTCCATTAGGGGGCGTCCTGCAGGACCACCTTGTCAGGTTCCATACAGTACTCGTCAGCAGAGCCATGGATGAAGATCTCCAGGAAGATCTCCAGGAAGAAACAGACAAGGTCCATCTGGTCCATGTCCTCAGTTCCGGTTCTCCTCACACAGTTTGGGTCTGGGTTCTTAAACTTTGTTGCGTCCTGCCGTTTCTTATGTCTTTCTGTGTCGGAGGAGGAACCTTTTAATCACCCGCTGCCTCGTATTTGATTGAACTGTATCGGTGTCTGACCCGACTGATCACCTGACCCTCAGGACCGGGCGAGTGTCCCGACGTCACACCTTCAGGGTTAGTTTAGGGTTCTCCTGTAGGGTTGGGCTCCTGTGGTTTGGCATGTTCTCTCAGTGTATGTGTGGCGCTGGATGTAATGTCTCACCCTCACAAATGATTGGTCTAGACAGAGCAGAGCCAATCGATGTGTGTGTGTGTGTGAGTGTGTGTGTGTGAGTGTCTATGTCTGTCCTGCGATGGACCGCTGACCTGTCCAAATAGTTTTTGTCCCCAATGAGAACTGGCTCAAGCTTAAAGCTCCCCCCCCTCCACCACCCCCCCCCACACACACACAATAAAGCACAGCAGTTCAAAAAAGATGAATGAAAGTTGACTGAATTGATTCAGTGAGTCGATATTTGAATCAGTGAATCATTTACATTTCCTTCTGTCTGAACATTTAAACTCTCAGAATCAGAAAGAATAAAAATGGATCAAATAAAAACATAATGTCATAAAAATCACGGTGTGGATTCACATCTTGTTTTCGTCTTACTGACTCATGACTCGTGAATCGTGACTCCTGTGGATTGAGAGGTTTAGAGTCACTTGTCCCTCATTTATCTTCTACTGCTGTTTTTTTTTAATGAGAATAAAGAATCAATTACTTAAACAGGTTTTAAAGAGCAGGGATAGGCTCAATCAGGCCTCAGCACTGAAGCTGAATCAGAAGTGTTCTCTCCCGGTTCTCCGTTCTAACTGAATGAACCTCAGGATGAAAGTATTGTGGAACTATTTTTATTTGGAACCTTTCACAGTTCCACCATCGAGCATCAAATTCGAACCATCACCATGAAGTGTGGTTTGTAGTTGGTAGATAAGGTTAGTTTGTAGACAGTGGGTTGGTAGGATTGGTTATGTTGTTGGTTTATTGGTTGGTGGGTAGGTTGGCTGATTGGTGGTGTTTTTGGTTGGTTGGTACTTTGGGTACTTTGAATGGTTTGGTTGATGAATGGTGAGTTAAAAGGTTGGTTAGTGGTTAGGATGGTTACTCGATGGGTTGGTTGGTTGGTTAGTGGTTAGGATGGTTACTCGATGGGTTGGTTGGTTGGTTAGTGGTTAGGATGGTTACTCGACGGGTTGGTTGGTTGGTTAGTGGTTAAGATGGTTACTCGATGGGTTGATTGGTTGGTTAGTGGTTAGGATGGTTACTCGATGGGTTGATTGGTTGGTTAGTGGTTAGGATGGTTACTCGATGGGTTGATTGGTTGGTTAGTGGTTAGGATGGTTATTCGATGGGTTGGTTGGTTGGTTAGTGGTTAGGATGGTTACTCGATGGGTTGGTTGGTTGGGTGCTGGTTAGTTTGATCCGGATTTTGAAACCCTGGTCGTATTGAACGTGTCTCTGAGGTTCATGGCTGTCAGCGGACGATCAGTACATGTGTTGGGAACATGGGAGGGTATAAATGCGGGGCTGACGGGGGTCGGACTCGTGGTATGATCAGTTTTACAGTCCGTCGGCTGCAGGTGGCTTCGTCTCCCGGTTTACGGCCTCTGATTTATGAGAACGAGGAGCTTGTTAAATAACCGGAGGCCAAAAGTTTGACGGCGCTCCGTGCGACGGCTGATTTACGACCTTCAGCTCTCACCACCGCCTCGTCTTGAGAAAAAGGCGCCCACGTGGTGATCTCCTCCCTCCGCCCGACCAAGGAGCCCAACCTGAGCCGTGTGAAGTCTGAAAGCCCCGTAGGGCTAAGCCGCCGCCCCTTTGATGGCTGACCGGGGGGAGCGCCATATTAAGACCTCTGAGCTGAGCCTGATCAGGAGCTTACTGACGGGACGAGCTCTGATTCCAGCCCTCAGGTACCTGTGGAGCTCCACGGCACTCGGCTTAGGCTCCCGAGTCATTCACAGGCCCGAATCTCACCGAGAGACCCATCTGGACCTTCGGGTCTTCTCACGGTCAGATGGGTTCAGACTCTGGACCTTCAGCCCAACCACACCCTGACCACCGAGCCACCTTGACCAATCACAGAGAGGACCACATCCTTCAAAGCAGCATGCAAGAGAGCGGGACACCCTTTTAAGGAGAACCCCACGATGATGGACAGTCAGATGTTTTTGTGTGTGGGCGTGGTCAGAACCGCCGACCCTAATCCCAGCCTCTGGTTGGTGGACGCTCTTTGTTCTCCTCGATGTCTGACATTGAGGTTCTGGTTCTCCAGAAGTTTATCTCTTTCCGTTTTGGTCTCCCAGGAACCTAGACGTAGATTCTGGACACCTGTATGCTCACTACTCATTCATGACAACAGTTTGGGGAAGGCCGTGTTGTGTCCATAAAGACACGGTGGGAGGAGATTGGTTCGGAGTCCTGAATTAGAACAGCGATTGTGAGGTAGGCCCTCTCATCCTGTATCGGTGTCTGACCTCACAGATACTCCTCGGCAACCTGAGCGCAGTTCCAACAGCCAATCAGAATTTAATAATATTCATAATAAAGTCTGTGAGCTGGATACTGTTGTCTGTATATTTTATTTGCATTAATTTCCTAATTAATAAATCACATCCTTATTTTGACAGTGTGTGTGTGTGTGTGTGTGTGTGTGTGTGTGTGTGTTAGTTTTTGTAAACGTTGGTATCTTGTTGCATCCTCTTTGTTAAATTCAGCAAATAAATAATAAGCGTTAATTCGTTAATATATTCTGATGATCTGATTGAGTAAATGAACTGGTTACAGTACGTAACGAGCCCGGTGTGTGAGGTGCAGATGTGTTACAGATGGGTTCAGACTGATTATGGAACGTTTGTTGAAGTCCTGGTTCTGAGGGGCGGGCTCAGGGATCAGAACCGGGTTAAACGGCGAGCGTAAGGTCGTGTGGGGGTGTGAAATGACCACAGAGCAGCGGTGTTGAGTTCGACATGTAAAACAGTTGTATTTGTGCTCTATTCTTCTCATGCTAAGAGAGCCGCGGGATGCGGGCTCCGTACAGAACACACAGGTCTGGGGGCGGGGCCAATGCCGCGGCCACTCCCATCACACACAAAGAAACCAAACCCGAAAATGGAGCTGGGTTCGAATTAAAAAAATATTTACAACCAATATAATAGAGATCAAAACATTTACTTTCATATATGCAGCTACAGTACAAAGCCGCGGAGCAGCCGTCCGTCCGTCTCCGTCTATACAGGGTTCACAACTCCAGCAAACAAACCAAAAATTCTGCTCGGTAGTTTGTTTCCATAAATTCTGCCAAAAAATTGAAAGTGGACCGTCTCGCAGGTTACATCTCGTTTCACAAGATCAAGAAAAAAAAAGAAAAAAAAAACAAGCCCCCGGTACAAAACTCCCACCGTGAATTCAATCCATTCCAGATTAAAGAAAAACAGATTTTTTTTTTGTTTTGTTTTGTTTTTGTTTTTTTTCATCAGCAAGACACTATTTTAGGGATTTCAGGGAAGGGAGGGAGGGGGGGGGGTTGTTTTAGCCTACAAGCCCGGTTGGCAGTCCTCTTCATATTGAGTTGTATTTTCTTACACTCGAGGCGAAAGATACAAAAACTCAGACGTTTACAATTACAGTGACCCCCCCCCCCCCCCCCCAAAAAAAAAAAAAAAAAAAAAAAAAAAAAAAAATGAAGACCTTTTTTTTTTTTTTTTTTTTTTTTAAATTGGACTCAAAAATCCCCCAAAATATGGAAAAGTAAAGTAAAAAAAATCTTTTTTTTTTTTGCTTTTCTGTAAAATGCCCAGGCATTCTCCAATATTACAAATACTGGCAGACTTTTACAGTAAACAAGAAAAATGCAATTATATATATTTATATTTATATATTTATATATATACTAAAACCCCGTCACCAAAAAATGAAAAAAATAATAATAATAATAATATTATACACATAGTCACTGTGGCATTCAGAGTTTTTTTTTAAGCAACATTGGAAAAAATAACACACACATACACAGAAAGTTTACCCTTGTACTTGTTTCAATACTGTAAACGTATTTGAGACAGAGTGCACACGTTTTCTGTAGTTCCTGATTTTCATCCAGTCATTTCTTTGTGGAAAAACAAAAATAACTGGAAAACAACTGAGGGACGCTGTGGGATCCCGCCGTCAGCAGGTACCGTATCGGTTCCTGGTGTGTGATGTTAGGTGCGTACATATGCATACACACCAAAGACACACACTTTAACTTTAATGATTCAGATTTCGTTTTTTTTTTTAATCACATGATTACGAATTGTTTTTTTTTTTTAGAGGCAGGCGTTTTTCGCCTCTCGGAATCTTTTGCTTCACGAAAACAAAAAAAAAAAAAAAAGTTGCATTTTGTCTGCAAGACAATAAATAGGAAGATCAGTATTCAAGGCACACTCATGTCAAATCGAATGGCAGTACAAAATCTGTCCAAATAAATTAGTTTTACGATTTATAGTGCCAGTGTTGTAAAAAGCCAGGCCTAGCAAACACACGGCACTCCAATCTCAGACGATCTCGGCAACCGAAGGCGTGATTTTTTTTTACTCGGAAGCCGTTTTTTTTTTTTTTCTTTCTCTGCTGCGAAAAACATAAAGTGCGCGTCCAATTCCGACGCAACTCATTTATACGTCGGCCAGAGATTTTACTCAGGATTATTTATCTGAATGCGGTGGGCTGGATGTTAACTAATTATAGTGCAGTTCGTAGTTTATCCACCAGGGGCAATAAAAATAATGTTTACAGGAGGTTCTTGTGTGTGTTTGATTAATACGGGGTTAAAATCAGAGAGGCAATTAGTGGAGTCGTCATTACTGAAATGATTTCCAAATAATTTAGAAATTTAGGAATATTGTTTACGACTTCAGCTGATCGTTAATAAGTGAGTTTCTGTCAGATTGATGATTTAAACCTGATTTCAATGATAAAAACATCAAAGTGGGGGATCGTTGTTCAGCTGCACATTCCACATCATCTATCTCATCTGTCAATCACAGCAAGTCCTGCACGTGAAAATAAAAAAAAACTATTATAATAAAAAAGAAAAATAAATACACGGTGAGCTTATTAACAAAGAAAATGTATCCATCAATTTAATTATCAATAACATGCTGTTAAAGTAAATAATCCGATTTATAACGTCTTATATATCAATAGTTGATATATAATTTACGTTTTCTAAAAATGGCATTTGAATAAATAAAAATCACCAAATCTCTGACTTTAATAGAGTAAATAAATTAAACGAACAAAAATAGCTGTAAATGTAATTATTAAAAATAAAAAGGTCTACATATTTTGGAGCGTCTTCGATTTTTTTACATTTTTTTTTTTTTATCCAGTGGAGCGTTTGTGTCGCATTTCTGTAATTATTGGTTAATTTACATTTAAAAAAAAAAAAAAAAAAAAAAAACTAGTCAAACTAAAAAAACATTTCTCAATCGTTATTTTCTTAATATAAAACCATGTGCTACCTTATAATAAATTAATAATCAATTTTAATGAATTTTTAATCCTGTTTTGTATGTAAAATTTGTAAGATTAGAAATGAAAGACCTGCTGTGATTTGGACGCCCCGCCCGCCTCCTGTAGGTCAGTACTACGTACCGTCGGTCACGCCTGACCTTTAATGCTACACCACCTTCACTAGATTGACACGCCTGATATCATGCTACAAGATTGTCGGTTTCATTCTCCCACCAAAAAAAAAAAAGACAAAAAGATTCTCAGGTTAGTTTCGCAATTTAAATCGGCTTCTCGTCGAGAAATTCCACGTAGCTTAATTATGCGTTTTCATGAGCAGCGGCCTCTAGTGGACATCGTAACCCCGTCATGTGTGATGAATAGAAAACATCTCAGGTCTGGATTGTAACATAAAAAATAAAATCACAGCATTTAGGAGTAAGACAATAAAAAATAAAAAAAAACGAAAAAGAAAACGCACCTGCACATGCTAAAACATTACGAAATCCAATAAATACAGAAATTATTGCACGGTTAAAGGCTCCATTTAAACATCGTCTAATTCGTCCGTGGACAGACTGAAATAAAATGCCGACTCAGGCAGTTTATACCCGCTATCACAACATCGCTCAGTTTTTGTGTTTTTTTTTGTTGTTTTTTTTTTCTCGGATGGCAGTTAGTTGTGTAATTCAAATGGTTTGTAATCGAAATGAAAAAGGATAAAAAGGTCCAGCTACCCGAGGAACGGCGGAGGAGGCGGAGCAGGGAGTCCGGCTTAGCTTCTCTCGGCTTGTTCGATTTTGACTTCGTTCGTCATCAGATGCTCGCCGTGCCACTTTTTCATGTGTTTCTCGAGCGTACTGTAGACGCTAAAGGGCATTTGGCAAATGTCACAGCGGTACACTTCTTTGCCGAGCTGCCCGTGCGTTTTCATGTGGCGGGTCAGCTTGCTACTCTGAGCGCAGGCGTAGTTGCACAGCTCGCACTTGTAGGGGCGCTCTCCCGTGTGGCTGCGCCGGTGCACCGTCAAGTTGCTGCAATTCTTGAAAACCTTGCCACAGTATTCGCACGTGTCGCTGCGCCGGCTCTCTTTGGAGCTCGGACGTCCCGGCCCGTGGCACCCTGACAGGTGAGGTGTGCTGCCCCCGCTGGCGGTACCGCTGCGCCCGGAGAGACCTCCGTCCAGCAGGTCGCCCGGCGGGGTGGAGAAGCGCAGGCTGCCGTTCTCCGACGAGTGCTCGGACGAGGTGGCGAAAGGCGATTGTCTGGAGTCGGTGAAGCCTAGAAACGGGTCCCGGATGAAGTTCCGCGACGCCGCGTAGCCCACCAGCCACTGGGAGTAGACGTTTTCTGAGGGGATCAGAGGCGCTGGGGGCATGTCCAGGTCCTTCTCGATTTTGATCCTCTTGGACGGATTGGCGAGGTTGGGGCTGGTGATGGGGGTGGGCTTTCGGGGGAAAAGGCCTGAGAAAGAATCGCCCGAGCCACAGTTCCTGCCGTTGATGGTTGCCCGCTCCACGCGCTCCATTTCCTCCACCACCGAGTCCTCGTCTCCTGTGTCCTTCTGTCCATCCGAGCCTCTCTTGGAGAAGGGAAGCCTCTTACGATTGTCAACGATTAAGTTATTGTACTGCTGGATGGAGTTCAGCCCCACAGTGTCCACCATTTTGCTCAGGGACAGGTTCTTGTCCTCCCCTGGAGGCTTGGTACCATTTTCTCTGTTCCTACAGATCTCAGAGTCCATGCTGAAGTTGGACTCCGGCCTGCTCTCATCCAGCTCCTCCTCTTCTTCATCCTCCTCCTCCTCTTCGTTGTCCACTCCCATCCCCTCGCCTTGAAAGTCGCCGTCCCTGTTCTTCATGGCCTCGCCCGTGACGTCGCTCGTCCCCGGTTCTGGTGAGCTGGTGGTGGACAGGCCGTCGTCCGAGCGTCCCGTTATGGAGCCCGACTTGTGCATGTGGGTTTTCATATGGCGCTTGAGCTTGCTGGCCTGGGAACAAGCGTGGTCGCACAGCTGGCACTTGTAGGGCTTCTCGCCCGTGTGGCTCCGCCGGTGGACGATCAGGTTGCTCTGAAACTTGAAGGACTTCCCGCAGAACTCGCAGGACTTGCTTTTGTCCTGCGTCTGGGGTGGCGTGGTGCTGTTGGGCGGCATGGGCGGGAGCGGCGGGGTGCTCAGGAACGGGGACTTCCGATTCGGTTGGAACGGATTGGGGTTCAGCAGGCGATGCATAGGGTTGGCGCGACTGGGCGAGAGCGGCGGGGTGGCGTTGTTGTTGCCTGCCAGCTCCCGCAGCCGCCGGGAGAAATCCATGGACTGGGTCTCCATGGCCATGGGGGTTAGACGCATCACTCTTTCGAAGGCACTGGGATGCTGGGAAATCAAACCCATTTCCTCGGCGCTAAGGCGTTCCAGGCGATGAGGGTCTAAGTGGTGGCGCGGAGGAGGACTGACGAAGGGCGGAGTGTTGGGGAGACGGTTCTCCACAAAGCTGGGCGTCGGCTCTCGGAGCAGTGGCGCGGTCATCCGGAGCAGGTGGAAGGGGTTGCTGTCTCCTAGGAAGCTCGTGAGAGGAGACTGGGATATGGCGTCAGCACCGATGGGGGGCGGGAGGCTGATCCGGGGAGTCAGCGCGTTGCTGGGGCCATTGGGTTCTAGATATATTCGGATCCCGTGGGTGTTCTGAACATGCTGCAGGAGGAACCAGGCGCTGGGGAAGGGCTGCTTGCAGGTTGTGCAGATGTAGCTGGAGGGCTCATCTCTACCTGCGTGCAACACAAAAAATTACACCTTCGTTAAAAAAGTCCGCATCATCATCATCATCATCATCATCATCATCATCATCGGAATTCATTCATTCATTTATTATCTTCCGCTTTATCCTCTATTAGGGTCGCGGTGGGGTTCCCGATGCCCATACAGGGGAGAACGTCTCGGGCGCTGGGCAGATACACCCAGGACAAGACGCCAATCCATCACTGGACACACACTCACTCACAGACACACTCTATATGGGGCAATTTGGAGAACTCAATTGACTTGATCCATGTTTTTGGACTGTGGGAGGAAACCGGAGAACCCGGAGGAAACCGACGCGGACACGGGGAGAACATGGAAACTCCACCCAGATGGGGATTCGAACCGGGAATCCCTAGTCCTGAGAGGAGAACATGGCAAACCACTAAGCCACCGTGCCGCCATCATCGGAATTATTTAGTTATATTATAATAACCTGCGGTGTCTTCATTTAATATTTAATGAGCTCTGAGTCGATCCATCGATTTACATCTGTTCATTCAACGTTCAAGATCTAACGTAGCTTAATGGGCTTGACTATGACAAACAATAAAATTAAATAAAAATGATCCTAATAATAATAAATACAATAAAAACAACACAAAAAAATTACAATAAAAGTCTATTAGCTTTTGAGATAAAGCAAGAGGATCCCGGGTTCCAATCTATGGGTCGTGTAATTTTGTATGTTCTCCACGTGTCCTGAAACATGGAGGTCGTCCAGGCCATCTCGTGTTCAGAGTGTGTGTGTAAAAAGGCTGATATATTTTGGCGAAGGGCAGGAAATTCATATTGATTTTATGATTTTAAAATTATACAGTCATTTGATTTTATTCTTGGGAGGAACCTTATTCGGGAATGAATTTCGGACCTCGTATTTGTGCTGCGCTTTTCTGGTGTAATTGTTAATTATATGTCTAATCAGCATTAATACAGAGGCGATCAGGTTGGAACGTGTTGTGATGTAGCTCGGAGATTAGTCACATGGTTTTTGGGCCCGGCCCTCGTCAGATCGGCGTTCGGCACCCGGCCCTGACGGTCTGCGCCGCCGGAGCACGGCGTCTCTGATTGCCGCTCGTCTTTAATCTGGCCTCTCCCGGATGACGGCGTTATTAGCGCCTCGCGACTCCGGGTGAGACAAACACAGAACGCCTCGGAGCGCCGGGGCCGTCCTCGGATGCCAAGCGGTAAATTGGAAAAGTACAACTTAAAGTGTCATTTAAGGGACTCTTATTACTATCAAACAAATAAACTCGTCCCCTCTAGGAAGCAAATAACAAACAGAAAGAGGGGGCCATCAAGATAAATGGGTTCTAATAAAGAGTGAAAATAGTGGCTGAGATTTACGAAGCTGTGGGGGCAAAATCTTCCTGAGTTTTATTCAGTGTCAAGGTCGGTGGCATTTAAAGCAGCTTAAGGGTATTATTTGTTCTGCCATTAAAATTTCTCTGATATTTTTTTTTTGCCGGCTGTATTATTGCCTTCTTTATAAGCCTCCACCCTTTAATGACGTTACGGTGGCAGAACGTTTAACCAAAATATCACTGTTTCCCAAAAGTCTCCACTCTGGCAACCCGCCCCCCCCCTGCCCCCCCCCCTTTAGATTCACTGCTTTATCGATCCTCGCCGATCGAGTGCTCCGTGTTGTAAACACAGGGCCGTCGTCAGAGATCCGATCGATCCGATCGATTAGTGATCGGTCATCTGTACATGTCTGAGTGGCGGGGGGGGGGGGGGGGTGTTGGGGGGGCAGTTTTAGATGTACGTTCTGTGTGCAGATTGTTGTAAAGCCTCTGGTTCTCCTCGCGTTGCCAGCCTCACATTATATTTACATTTAAATCTCATTTACATAATCGCATCACAAACTTCTATATTTTATTGGCAAAATATACATTTTTTTTAAGTACATGTCTGTGTGTGTGTGTGTGTGTGTGTGTGTGTGTGTGTGTGTGTGTGTAAATGTTTTTTTTCTTACATGATTGTGTGTGTGTGTATTTTTGTCCATGTGTATACTTACATGTTTGTATGTGTGTGCATGCATTTTTGTGTACGTGTGTGTGTGTGTGGCTGTGTGTTTGTAAATGTTTTTACTCGCTTGTGTGTGTGTATGTGTGTGTGTGTGTGAGTGTGTGTGTGCATGTGCATGTGTGTAGGCATATATATGTGTGTGTGTGTGTGTGTGTGTGTGTGCATGTGTATTCTTGTCCATGTGTATACTTACATTTTTGTGAGCATGCATGCATGTGTGTGTGTGTGTATTTGTGTCCATGTGTATACTCACATATTTATGTGTGTGTGTGTGTGTTGAAAATGTTTTTTCTTACGCGTTTGTGTGTATGTGTACATGTGTATGTATGTGTGCACCTACAGTCCCATTGTTCCCAACACACACACACACACACACACACACACACACACACGCCTTGCATTCATGAAAAACACAAACACATGAGCCGGAATCAAACAGCTGAACAATTACAGCAGCATATGTTTTGCAGCGTGTATTAAACGGGCGCATTAGGTCACAACACCCAGCTTTCATCTGAGAAATAAATGGAACTCGCACAATTACCATTTCTGCTCCCTGTGTGTGTGTGTGTGTGTGTGTGTGTGTGTGTGTGTGTGTGTGTGTTTTCTCTTAGCTCCCTCTGGACTGAGTCTGACTGTTTAGCATCCTTTTCGGTGTACACTCACTGTAGAGACCTCGTTTGTAGCGCCGCCATAACGAGTCCCTTCTGCATTGAACCTGCACCGCTTCTGCATCCTGTACATCAATTAGTCATGTGTAGTTAAAGGTAGCGCACACACACACACACACACACACACACACACACACACACACACACACACACACACACACACATGCATATGCACAAACATGCAGATTAACACATTCACACACAGATATACAAACACATGCAAATAAGTGTGTACACACACACATACACACACATACGCTCGTGCAGACTTGCACATAAATATTAAGACACACACACACACACACACACACACACACACACACACACACACATACACACACACACACACACACGTCTAAAACTGAATCTGTATTTCTAAATAGCTCCAAAAGTTTGCGTGCGACTTTCAGATCAGATGTAGATGTCGTGTGAAGAACACAAACGTTGTGTGAAGGTTTGCTGAACGTTACACGGCTGATTTATAATCAGAGGAAGAAGCACAGCTGTTCGTCTCTGCGCTCCGTCCCGTCCTCTACACCCTCTGACTTAATTACAGTGGACAGAGCATACGCTCACACACAAAGAGCATCACACACACACACACACACACACACACACACACACACACTGAACCCCCGCCCCATTGTTGTTATTGCTGAAGCTCTCATGCATATAAAGAAGCCCTGAAGATTACAACAAACAGTGTGTTCCTGTAATCCTAAAGATCCTGGACGTCACCCCGCCGCGCCCGTTCAGTCCTCCCGTCCCTCGGCTCGGCGTCCCCGTAATCCCAGAATGCCCCAGTCCCCCGATCCAGCAGTCCCGCGGTCTCACGGTCCGGCCGCGTTTTTATCTCTAGCCCACAATTAAGACGAATCAGCCGGCGCCGCCTGGAAGGATATTAGTGTCCGTGAGTTTATTGAGGAGCGTTCGGTGCCCGGACTCCCGGGGGGATCGCCGTCCGACGCAGATGGCAAATAAAGTATGCAGCCTGAGGCGAGAGCACATTATGCTAATTCTAATGTCAGCTGTACTTTAATATACAGCTCTATTTAATCACCCCATTATTTCACATTTCCATATAAAAAAAAGGAAAAAGCAAAAGAGAGAGAGAGAGAGACGGAAAATATAAAGCGGGAACCGGATCGGACCCCGGGTTCCTCACGGCCCGCGCCCCGAGTCACGTTGTGGCACCGTGTGCTTCATGCATAAATATGTAGACACATCCGGAAACACAGGCGTGTTGATCTGTACCATAATCACACGGGATATTGCTGCGTTCACACCCACGCCTCCCGAACGCCGGCTCCTCCTCACACACGTCCGGGTTCTGAGAGCAATCTGCAGACGCAGACGCAGACGCAGACGAGGCACCGCTCTGATTGAGCCGTCCGTCCACGAGCTTCACAGATGAAGAATAAAACGCCGTGGGCGTGAACGACAACCCGAATCGGCACGGTCGCGACCGCGCTCTAATCCTGTTATTTAGAACCTGAAATAAGAACTACTCAGAACAGAACAACTATATACAGAATATATACATATAATATACACATACTGTATGTTTACAGTACCATAGAGCGGGCGGGGGGGGGGGGGGGGGTATAACATTACAGTTAAAACAACTACACAGCTTCAAAAGATTAAAAACACAGAGAGATAAGAGACCCAAAAAACTGAGTGAGTGAGTGAGTGAGTGAGTGAGAGAGAGAGAGAGAGAGAGAGTGAGTGAGTGAGTGAGTGAGTGAGTGAGTGAGTGAGTGAGTGAGTGAGTGAGTGAGTGAGTGAGTGAGTGAGTGAGTGAGTGAGAGAGAGAGAGAGAGAGAGAGAGAGTGAGTGAGTGAGTCTGAGCAAGTGAGTGAGTGAGGTAGTGAGTGAGTGAGTGAGATAGTGAGTGAGTGAGATAGTGAGTGAGTGAGTGAGATAGTGAGTGAGTGAGGTAGTGAGTGAGTGAGGGAGAGAGAGAGAGAGAGAAAGAGTGAGGTAGTGAGTGAGTGAGGGAGAGAGAGAGAGAGTGAGTGAGTGAGTGAGTGAGGTAGTAAGTGAGTGAGTGGATGAGTGAGCTAGTGAGTCTGAGCAAGTGAGTGAGGTAGTGAGTGAGTGAGAAAGTGAGTGAGGTAGTGAGGTAGTGAGTGAGTGAGTGAGTGAGTGAGAAAGTGAGTGAGGTAGTGAGTGAGTGAGAAAGTGAGTGAGGTAGTGAGTGAGTGAGTCTGAGCAAATGAGCAAATGAGTGAGTGAGGTAGTGAGTGAGTGAGGTAGTAAGTAAGTGAGTGAGGTAGTGAGTGAGTCTGAGCAAGTGAGTGAGTGAGGTAGTGAGTGTGTGAGTGAGTGAGGTAGTGAGTGAGAAAGTGAGTGAGGTAGTGAGAAAGTGAGTGAGGTAGTGAGGTAGTGAGTGAGGTAGTGAGAAAGTGAGTGAGGTAGTGAGTGAGTGAGTGAGATAGTAAGTGAGTGAGGTAGTGAGTGAGTGAGTGAGAAAGTGAGTGAGTGAGTGAGTGAGTGAGGTAGTGAGTGTGTGAGTGAGTGAGGTAGTGAGTGAGGTAGTGAGAAAGTGAGTGAGTGAGTGAATGAGTGAGGTAGTGAGTGAGTGAGTGAGAAAGTGAGTGAGTGAGTGAATGAGTGAGTGAGTGAGAAAGTGAGTGAGTGAGTGAATGAGTGAGGTAGTGAGTGTGTGAGTGAGTGAGGTAGTGAGTGAGGTAGTGAGAAAGTGAGTGAGGTAGTGAGTGAGTGAGTGAGTGAGTGAGAAAGTGAGTGAGTAAGTGAGGTAGTGAGTGAGGTAGTGAGTGAGGTAGTGAGTGAGGTAGTGAATGAGTGAGGTAGTGAGTGAGGTAGTGAGTGAGTGAGTGAGAAAGTGAGTGAGGTAGTGAGTGAGGTATTCCCAACACCGGTGCTTGGCCCCGCCCCCATGCCTCAATCATGCCTCATTTAAATATCCATTCCATTCAAACTGCTTATAAAGGTGGGCGGGGTAATTATGACCTATTATTATTATTATTATTATTATTATTATTTCCACTTCCCAGCATGCCTTGCAGCCGGGATCTCTGTGTTCTATGTGTGATGCTTTTATGAATGTTTGTTCTGTTTGAGGGTCGCGGGGATCGTTGTGCGTTTGTGCTGTATGTTGATGGGGGGGGGGGGGGTTGCCATGTACAGTAAATGTGTGTGAAAGGCTGCTCTAGAACCAAGTTTGTGTTTAATAAAAGAGTGATTCCGGTGAACATGGCAACCCGAAGCCGAGGCTTTTCTGTACTGATTCCACAAAATGAACGTGATGAGTGTCGGCAGGTTTCATCATTAAAACTTAAAACATCAATCACATGACCGGTCCATCTCAATGTCCATCTCGGCTCAGAAAAGTGTCGCACCCCCGATCTAGAACCTGCATTTTGGAACCTTCCCATATGTAAAATATTACATTCAATTAATTAAATTATAAGTGTAAATGTTTTCTTAAAAAGAAAACTGAGCCCCCCCGCTCAAGGAGGATGAGTCCCCCACTGAGCCTCGGTCCTCACAAACTATCAACATAACAGGGAGTTTTGTCTTGCCGCTGTCTCTTGCTCTTTGGGGGTTTAAAGGTTTAGAACTCTGTAAAGCTGCTCTGCGACGATGTTCTCTTGTAAAAAACTCTATAAATAAATTAATTAAACTGGAACACGTCTCATTAAATCCTTGGAAAACTTTGGATGAATTCGGGAATCTTACAAACGCTCCTCTAAATGAAGGCTCTGACACGGAACCCTGTAGAAAGTCCTCATGGTGTCCTCTTAGTCTCCTCATTGGACGAGAACATAATAAACAGCGGGCTTTATTTAAGAACGGCCCGATTGTTGCTCACGCCATTAACCAGATTAAAAAATGAAAGCCGGCGATGATTCCCTCATCCGGAGAGGAGCTTCCCGTCGCCGACGCCGTCAGCGCGAGCTGCCGCGGAACCAGCCCGGACAAAAGAGGAGCGATCTGCTGGAATTCCAGCTTCCTCCAGAATGAAAGGCAGGTTTTTGTACGCGGAGCAGAAAGGAGGGCCGGGATCCCGCATCCTTTAATGAGGTGCTCGTTGGCTGCCATCGGTTCTTACTACGGGGACTTCATTTAGGCTGTCATTAAGCTATTATCTAGCGTAAAGAATTTTGCCGTGCTGTAAGTAGCGTGTTGGGTCTGGAAGCTTTTCTCTCTTTATTAGTGGAAGCGTGCCGCTGCCCTGGACTGCTGCCTGTGTTTTGTTTGGCTGCGGTTCACACACGGCTTTGGCAACAGCCTCGCTGGAAGCCTTACACAGGGACGAGCGCCGAGAAGGGAACGGGCGAGAGACTCCGAGTGAGAATGCGAGAGAGAGAGAGAGAGAGACGTGTGCTCGGTAGCTTTGCCGGACCCGGGAGGCGGTTCCGTTTACAGTTACCGAGTCCAAAGAGTACAGTACGGACAACCAGAAGGAGCGCTTCATCACGCTCCCGCCGTCTGGAAGACATTCCATCTCCAAACGTCCCGTATTAATCATTCTCCTGAGTTCGTTAAAGACCTCTCAATACAGCAGCCCCCTCAGCAGCCTCCGGATTAAATCTGGATTAAATCTGGATTAAATCTGGATTAAATCTGGATTAATGTTTAACACGTCCAGACCATAATAATAAGACTGTTAGTTCAGGTCGAGGGTCAGATGTTCAGACAGGACCGGGATCGTATCTGAGGGTTCCGTCCTGAGTACCTGCTGATGAGTGACACCTGAAATAGTGGGCGTGGCCACGTGGATTAACACGAGATATGTTGATTATCTATATGTGATCGTTCTCTCTCTCTCTCTCTCTCTCTCTCTCTCTCTCTCTCTCTCTGTGTCATCATCAGATATGGATCAGTAATTAAATTCTATACACGATGTCATCTTAAGATCTGTATTTATTTAATGTTTATTCGTCTCTTTTATTAAATTTGTTTAGTAAACTTTTTTCTTTTTTTTCTTCTTTTTTTCCAGCTTCATCCTGATCTGAATCCCAATGCATGTCGTTGCATGCTGACCGGCCACCGACCTGCCATGGCTGATCCACCTGCCGCATGGAGTTTAGGAGGCCAGCATACACACAGTGGAGAACATGCCAAACTCCAAGGTAGGGCTCTGTCTCTATGATACATGCGTCAGATTACAGTGGTATAAATCTAGCCACAAAAAAAAAAAAAAACGGGTAAATCAAAAAGTTTTTATAACCCATCGTACACACACACACACACACACACACACACACACTCAGAGAGTTTATAATAATAGCAGAGCGGCTTGCGCTCCAGCCTGCAGCTCGCTCCATCATTCAGCTCTTAATTCTGAGTGCTTTCATACAGTAAGAGAAGAGGTGGGTGGTGCGCCTCGGCGGCGCACGGCATTGTGGGTGCTCCCCTGCTGTTCCTCCCTGGAGTACTGTGATGTGCGCTCTTCAAAAGGGCTCATGTCACCGTCGCTGCCTCATTTAAAGTCAGACTCGCCTGAATTTGCATCTCACAGCGTCGTACAGGACGTGCCATATGTCGTCCAAAAAAAGAAAAAGAGGAAGACGAAGAAAGAAAAAAAAAAGACAATACTCACAAATAAATTGCCCCCCCCCACACACACACACACACACACACACACACCACCCCCCACCACGGGTGCCCACCCCCACCCGGTGTACGCACTTCCACGGAAACGACAATGACCAGAAGACGAAGCTGTTTACACAAAGCCAACGAAAAGAAAAAAAAAATACGCAAAAAAAAAAAAAAAAACAGCTCGTCGAAAGCAATTATTGGAGCCGTGAGCCGGCGAGGAGGCGGCGGCGGCGCAGGAGTCTGTAACCGCTCGCCTCGCAGCCCCGCCGCAAAGAGCAATAACCAATAAAAAAAAAAAAAATGCTCATTACGGAATGTTTTCTCTATGATTCAATTTGCAGTAATTACCGTGGCCCGCGCTAATAAAATCCCGCCACGGAACGCGAAGGTCAACTAGCAGTTAGACGTGTTGGTTCTCATCTCGCCGTATTCATCCGCGCCCGGCTAATGGCCCAATTTTCTCCCCTCGCTCTTCAATAAATATTGGAGGAATTACAGGTTAAATAGCTAAATTAAATCACGGCTATTACGGCCGGCGGCGCGGCCCGCCGCTCGCTCCGTGGACAATTACAGGGGAGAGTGCGGATCGGAGGCTCCGCCGTTAATCTCGCACCGCCGGAATCGTAAAATCACTCGTTCTGCAGCGCTGCCAGAACAGAGACCGGTTCTGCGTTCGGGAGTTCCCCCTCCCCGGGACTGAGAACCCACCCGAAATGAGTCCTTTTTACGGTGTTCACCTGTGGGCCCTTAGAACCCACACAGGAACCTTCAGGACCACTTTCTTAGTAGTTCTGCAGGTTCCTGACGGCTTGTTGGGTGTGAGGGTTCTGTAGAGCTCCTAACAGAGACTGGCCTTCCCCAAACTATTGCCGAGTTCACATGATGAACTCGGCAATAGTTTGGGGAAGGCCCTCCCCAACCCTCCTCCTGAAGTGAACATACCACTTTATGTACTGCGGCCTTTTGAAATCTTAAAACCACTGTATGATTAAAAATGATGGGATGGGGGTGGAGCTTATAGTTTTGCATGTGGTTCATTATCATATGTAAATATAAGCCTTATTTTTATTTTGTTATAAGTTAAAAGCCTCCTCGCGTGTTCCCTAGCCCTATGTAGGCTCCCTAAATCATGGGTTAACTTTTGAATCCAGTCTTCATGGTGTTGGCGTTCCAATTCTTTCTCTACGGCACTCCTCTCACTGCTGTTCCCAACGCCGGCCACGAGCGTACAGTGGACCGCCGCGCCATTTAATTAATACAAACGCAATAGCTTTAGGCTCGTTAAGGTTCAATTAGCTGATACAATGTGTATTTAAAAGTCCTTCAGTAAAAAAGAAACGCTTTTAAAAAAAAGCTCCCGTGTCTCCAGAAATCAGACATCAAAGCCCAGGTTCTGCATCAGAACGTCTAGATCAGATACAGCAGCTACAACAGTTGATTGATTATTTAATGATGTCATATATAATTATGCATTAGGCACCAAATTCTCAAATCAAGGACTTTTATTTAGACTGAATTAACTGTGGTGTTCCACAGGGTTTAGTATTCGGACCCTCACTAGTTTCAGGATATATGCTTTGATTCAGAGGGTGATCAGCTGATCTGAAGCATGCTGATGTGTAGATCGTGTTGTGATGTCATAATCAGAAGGCTGTTGATTGACAGGGCAGGATTTTAACGCTACAAAGCCGTTGCGTGTAATTCTAACGAGTGTAAATAAATCCTGCGCGGCCCGACCGCGGCGCCGTGACCCAGTTCAGCACTCAAAGGCTGTCAGACTCAACTTTGAAGGTCCAGCTTACTCACAGAAGGTTCAATTATCCCGTATCCGACTGAAGATGTTTTAATTGGCCGGGAAGAGTGGGGTCGGCTCTGATTAATGGGCGCCGGCTAACGACCGGAGCTGCTGGAGATCTCTGTTCGAGGTGCGAGCGGCGAGCGGCGAGCGGGGCTGGAAGGTAATTCCTGTAATGACTCGGTCAGGCGGACTTCTGACTCCCACCCCCCACCCCCCCCTCATCCCTTCATGGCGGCTCGGAGTGGAGCGCCGGGCGGAGTGTTTGTGGAGAGCGCCGCTCATTATCCTCCTCCTCAGCCCTCGCTGCTTAATTAATATCTTAACCTTTTGAGTTATTTTTGGGGACTCGCCTCTCGCCTTTCATGGCAGCGAGCGCCGGAAAAAGGGAACGGGAGGAAAAAAACGAAATTGGTCACATGGGACGGCAACGGCGTACTTCAAAACTGGACATCCTGTTAACCAGGACTTATTCAGATAACCTTGGAGCGTTAGAAGCTCGCCACTTTAAGCCTTGGCTTTGAAGAGCCCGCCGTTTTCACACCGAGCGTCCTGAATTATTAAGCTGCAGATCCGATTCATTATATTTCACCTGCAGCTTCCCACCGGGGCGAGGTGCGAGGGGCGAGGAGGGGCGGGCCTAAACCCGGAACCTCTCATTCTGGCCTTCAGTACCTTTAATTAATGACGTTATTTTAACGATGCGAGGATTTTAATTTACCGACTAGTCTCTGCAAAACTAGTACCTACCCACTACCTACTACTGACTACTCCCTTCAAAACTAGTACCTACCTACTACTGACTAGTCCCTACAAAACTAGTACTTACCTACTAACTAACTACTAGTCCCTACAAAACTAGTACGTACCTACTACTGACTAGTTCCTACAAAACTAGAACCTACCCACTACCTACTAGTTCCTACAAAATTAGTACCTACCTACTAACTAACTACTAGTCCCTACAAAACTAGTACGTACCTACTACTGACTAGTCCCTACAAAACTAGTACGTACCTACTAAATACTAGTCCCTACAAAACTACTACCTACCTAACTACTACTCCCTACAAAACTAGTACCTACCTTCTACTGACTAGTCCCTACAAAACTAGTACCTACTACTGACTAGTCCCTACAAAACTAGTACTTACCTACTAACTAACTACTACTCCCTACAAAACTAGTACGTACCTACTACTGACTAGTCCCTAAAAAACTAGTACTTACCTACTAACTAACTACTACTCCCTACAAAACTAGTACGTACCTACTACTGACTAGTCCCTACAAAACTAGTACTTACCTACTAACTAACTACTACTCCCTACAAAACTAGTACGTACCTACTACTGACTAGTCCCTACAAAACTAGTACCTACTACTGAATAGTACCTACAAAATAAGTACCTACCTACTAACTACTACTCCCTACAAAACTAGTACCTACCTTCTACTGACTAGTGCCTACAAAACTAGTACCTACCTACTAACTACTAGTCCCTACCTTAATTCAAATAATTGCTAATCATTTCCTGGTTTATTGATCTCTAACACAGTAACTCTTCTTAATGACCTCATTTTAATAAGTTAAGTTAATTAAGGTTTATTTTAATTAATGCTTATTGTGATCTTGATCTTGATCCTGGATGTTTTGATCCTGATCCTGAAGTGAGGACCGTGACGGTAGCAATGCGGACGCGTGGCGGTGGACGCGTGGCGGTGGATGCGTGGCGGTGGTGGACGCGTGGCGGTGGACGCGTGGCGGTGGACGCGTGGCGGTGGTGGACGCGTGGCGGTGGACGCGTGGCGGTGGTGGACGCGTGGCAGTGGACGCGTGGCGGTTTAAAGGCCGGTGCGGTGAGGACGTCTCCACGGCGACGGTGTGAGGATCTGAAGGGCTGCAAATGAGGAAGCAGCTGCTTTTACAGCCCGTTAGACGTGCGAGCGCCGAGCGGACGCTTCCAAAACACAACATCTGTTTCACATTCCTCAGCGAGTCGAGTCCCCGACCGGAACCGCGCCCGCTTCGGCCGGATCAAAGACCGGGTCGGCCCGGCAGAACCGCCCAGAGCGCCGATTACTGTTCTGTTAGGTTCTGCACCGCAGCACACATCCTCAGATCAGCTGGCTTTGTTTTCATGAGCCGACGCTGTACACACTACCATCACACACACACACACACATACACACACACACACCCCCACCTTTGAGATGAATTGGAACAGAGACTATGAGCCGGGTCCTCTCACCCTACATCAGTATCTGACCTCATCAATGACCTGAATGATGAACGAACACAGATTCATACCGATGTTCCGTCATTAATGAGTCGGTGTTCCAATACTTTCCGATTTAATTGTCGTGTGTTGATTTTATTGGACTTTTTAAAATTAGTAGAGGGCGGCACGGAGGTTTAGCATGTTCTCCTCTCAGCACTGAGGATTCCAGGTTTGAATCCCAATCTGGGTGGAGTTTGCATGTTCTCCAATTTTCTGCGTTCCTCCCACAGTCCAAAAACATGGATTTAAGGTGAACTGAATGCTCTAAATTGCCCCATACAGTGTGCGTTTGTGTGCGTATGCCCAGCGATGGATTGGCACCCTGTTCTGGATCTGCCCTGTGCCCAAAAGAGAGCGTTCTCCACCCCACCCCACCCCCAACCCCCACGACCCTATTAGAGGATTAAGCAGAAGATAATGAGTGAATGAAAATGAATCGATTTTTAACCATTTCAGTTTTTTAATTACAATTTATCATTTTATCTTAAATATCTTTTAGTATTATTGATATTATTGTGCAAATAGTAATTAAAATAATTTGTATTTTTTCATATATATATAATGTTTGTGTAAATAATATTATGCATTACATGGAGACATTGTTATTATTATGATGATGATGATGATGATGATGAGGAAGAATGTTTTATTTTTTTGGTGGACCTGACGGGACATTAAATCCTGTATTTTTTGTCTCCGGGGTGAAACGTCCCTCGCAGGCGGCTCTCCTATCGCCCGTCCTCACGCTCCTCCTCGCTTAGTCTGGACGTCTCACGTGAGATTAAAGGAGGCAGGGATTAAGCCGGGCGGAGAGGGTGAGAGGTGGTGTGTCGGGGGTGGGGGTGAGGGGGTGGTTCTCTTTCTTATTTTAAGGCAGCGCTGAGCAGCTTAGTAAAATCAGAACGAATTAAATTCATTACGGCGGAGCGCACGGTGACAGGAAGGTGGCAGGAGCCCGAGCGGAGTTAAGCAGTTCTGTCCAATAAGGAGGTGTCACTCCGGAGCAGTGGGGGGGGGGGGGGACTCAGATCTTTACATTTCATTGAGGATCATGTCAGAAAGCGACGACCCGGTGGGTCACTGAGCTGATCCCGGTCCTCTGCCGCGCTGCGGGAAGGTGTCACCTGTCATCACGAAATTAAACCCAACTGCCGAACCCCAACCAGCCCCGAGTTCAAAGCCTGAAGGGCCTCCAATCACCCCATCAGCCCCAAAGATTGCAGCAGCACTGCCGTTTCTGATCCACTGGAACCAGCACCACACACACCAATGCAATGTACTGCAGAGCTGACCATCATCCACCACCCCAAGGACACCTGCACCACCACGCCACTGCAGTACTGACCATCATCCACCACCCCAATGACACCTGCACCACCACGCCACTGCAGTACTGACCATCATCCACCACCCCAATGACACCTGCACCACCACGCCACTGCAGTACTGACCATCATCCACCACCCCAATGACACCTGCACCACCACGCCACTGCAGTACTGACCATCATCCACCACCCCAAGGACACCTGCACCACCACGCCACTGCAGTACTGACCATCATCCACCACCCTAATGACACCTGCACCACCATGTCACTGCAGTACTGACCATCATCCACCACCCTAATGACACCTGCACCACCACGCCACTGCAGTACTGACCATCATCCACCACCCTAATGACACCTGCAACGCCATGTCACTGCAGTACTGACCATCATCCACCACCCTAATGACACCTGCAACGCCATGTCACTGCAGTACTGACCATCATCCACCACCCTAATGACACCTGCAACGCCATGTCACTGCAGTACTGACCATCATCCACCACCCTAATGACACCTGCAACGCCATGTCACTGCAGTACTGACCATCATCCACCACCCTAATGACACCTGCAACGCCATGTCACTGCAGTACTGACCATCATCCACCACCCTAATGACACCTGCACCACCACGCCACTGCAGTACTGACCATCATCCACAACCCTAATGCCACCTGCATCACCACGTCAGTGTCACTGCAGTACAGATCATCATCCACCACCCTAATGACACCTGCACCACCACGCCACTGCAGTACTGACCATCATCCACCACCCTAATGACACCTGCACCACCACGTCAGTGTCACTGCAGTACTGACCATCATCCACCACCCTAATAACACCTGCACCACCACGCCACTGCAGTACTGACCATCATCCACCACCCTAAAGACACCTGCTCTTTGGAGGCACAAATGAGTTGAAGAATCAATGACTGCACTCAAATAAAAATACCTGATTTATAAACAACGTCTGACTTAAATATGAATGAATGATATTAATATGTATTATTATTATTATTATTATTATTATTATTATTGTTATTATTATTATTATTATTGGCGGCACGGTGGTTTAGTGGTTTAGCATGTTCTCCTCTCAGCACTAGGGATTCCCAGTTTGAATCCCCATCTGGGTGGAGTTTCCATGTTCTCCCCATTTCCGCGTGGGTTTCCTCCGGGTTCTCCGGTTTCTTCCCACAGTCCAAAAACATGGATCAAGTCAATTGAGTTCTCCAAATTGCCCCATATGGAGTGTCTGTGTGAGTGAGTGTGTGCCCAGAGATGGATTGGCGCCCTGTCCTGGGTGTATCTGCCCAGCTCGTTCAAACCCTAAACGTTCTCCCCTGGATGGGCATGGGGACCCCCCCCCCCCCCCGCGACCCTAATAAGAAGATAAAGCGGAAGATAATGAATGAATGAAATGTCCGCCGGGAGCCGTCCTGATATCTGGCTCTGGTTTGGAGCTGTGATGTAACAGCGTGGCACCGCGCTGGCCAACGAGATCTGGCAACCGGGAAAGTATTAGTATGGCATGAAGCGCTGAGGCCGCACGCCCTCTCTCTCTCTCTCTCTCTCTCTCTCTCTGTTTCATCTGGTGAATAAAATAAACGGGAGTCTCTTCGTCCGGGACCCTTCATTCTGGCAGATGATTTGCTAGAGCCGGCTGTTAGGACGCCGCTGACCCTGAAATCAGGCGGCATCGTGGGTAGAACACAAGTACGCGCGGCTCCCGCCGTAAAATAAAGATGAGGTTGTTGCCGGAGGCGGGCGCTCCGTTATTTACCCTGCAGATCGTTGTACCAGACGCCGGGATGGACATGATATAATAAAGAGGACCGAGAGGCGAGAGGAAGGAATCAGGTTTAGGACCGCGGGTGGGTGGGGGGGGGTGGATATGCTTTTATGTACTGTCTGAAATAAAGAGAAACGGAGTGCGCCGATGCCGCCGCCACCAACCCCGCCGCCGTCAACGTGCAGACTTCTCATTCTGCCTCCTGGTGGTGTTATTACAGCCGAGACGCTCTTCATTACCATCAAACCAGAACCCGAGGAACTGAAGAAGAACCACACAACGAGCACTAGGCGGATCCTCAGAGCATCGCTTATTGGCACCTGAGCTGTGCAGACAGAACGGGAACCGCACGGAACGTCTCAACGTCCTCACTGTCGCTTCGACCACCTGCAAATCCGGCTTCGGCCCGACACCGCCGAGGCTTCATTAGGCTTCCTGATTGGGGAGATAAAGGCCGTGAGGTCAGCAGAAGAGGATGGAACCCGACCGAGTTCTGGTTCTTCCCCTAATTGTTGGGGAGTTTTCATCGTTTTGGCCCCGAGGTTCTGCACAGCAGCTCGGAACAGCTTTGAACGATCTAAGCTCAACAGCCAATGGTGACGGGAGCAATGCCAAGTTCAGAAGAGAACCCTAAATGGAACCTAGAAACTTCTCCTTTAGGGACAGCTGTGACTTGACGACGCAGTACCGCATGTTGCAGGTATGGCAGTGGAAGACGAGGGTTCTGGCCCGTCCACAGTTCATTTAGACCGATGATTGGGCAAATAAAGGTCGTGAGGCCAGCAGAAGAGGATGGAACCCGACCGAGTTCTGCTTCTTGTTGTAATTGTGGTGGCGAGAGCAACGCCAAGTTCAGGAGGGAACTCCTTCAGGGCCAACTGCGACCAGACGGAGCAGAACCACATGCTGCACACATCACAGGTATGGCTGCGGAGGACTGGACCGGCCCGTCCGCGGCCCTGACCCCACCCCCTTTAAAGAGCATGTGGAGGGTTTTAAAATCCAAAAATGTGCGGACGGCGCCCCCATGCTGCTGCACGTCTCACGGCACGTTTGCAATCTCTTACACGTGGCTCGAGGTCGACGCCGGTTAAGCACGTTGCACGTTCACCAGCGTTCGACCGCAAGCCCTAAACAAGTGCAGCACCCCCCCCCCACGTGAGGCGGACGGGCAGGCGGGCGGGCGAGTGAGTGATGTGATGTGAGTGAGGAGCGAGGAGTCCAGCAGGCGCTCTGCTCCGTGTGTTTACACTGTGGAGACGGAGCGAGCAGCGAGGGCTGCGGCCTGGAACATCAGATCCAGACCAGACCGAGGGGGCTGGAGGGGGGGGGGCCCTCTGCTCCGAAAGGCCCTTATAAGGCTCTGATTACACCGGATCGCATCGGAGCCCTGCGCCCAGACGAGGGCCAGCCGAGGCCGCCGGACCCCCAGGTCCATAAAGCACAGACCGTCCGGTCGGCGGGCCTTTTAACAGGCACCTGTAAAACGTAACCAGGCGTACCGCGCCGTGTGCCGGACGAACCCGCGGAGAGGACATACCACTCCGGTCGCAGAGTGGAACACGGCCGCTCACGTTAAAGAAATGATGACGGTCAGGCGCGGTGGGAGGTGACGGAGCCGTAATAAGTGATGGAAACACAGAGATCCGGACGTCAGGAGGAGGTGCCCACCTGACGGGAGCATCGCGGGCGGGTCGAGTAACGAGTCCGAGCGGGACTCGCCATATAAACGAAGGCCTCGGTCTGTCGGGATAAAGAAAACATTTCTTCGCCGGGCCGATTACGACACCGGGCTTAAGCTAACGCTCGGTGGCATGGATGTCAACGTGACGGCGGTGATCAAACGGATCGTACGCCGCGGCGGCCGGCGGCCGACGACGTCAACGCTTAACGAAGCCTTCCCGCCCGGGCATTTTCTCCCGGGGCAATCAGCAGAAATGATTTTTAAACTGATAAACAAGATTACGAGAGCATGTCGCCGTACTTCTGTTTAATTCCGAGGGCCGGGGGGGCGGGGGGGGGGGGGGGGGGAGTTGAGGGGGAGGGTGTGTTGGGGGGGGTGAAAAAAGCCAAGAGCGGCGCTGGAAAAAGCATGTCAGAAGCTGTAAACGGAGGAGGGGGTGGTGGTAGTGGGGGGTATGGCATTCACACAGTACGCCTGTCTCCAGTCTAACTGAAACCAGGCCCGCTCCCATAACCAGTCCAATCTGTTTTCATTTGCAAGAAACAGAGCTCCTCCATCAGCACCCTCCACCTCCTCCCCATCCTCCGCCTCCTCCACCAACCGGGCCCTGGTTTAACAGGCAGACATCAGAACTCTATGAATCTGAGAGGACCAGGCCGATGCTCTAAACTATATTTATTTAACCACATTATCCTTCTTTTGCTGATTTTTAGCTCCATTTCTAACGAATCTCTAATTCTTGTCGGTCGAGTGCTCCTTCGGGAGGCCGGTCCATCTGTCGGGACCTTATTCGTCTTTTTTAGAACCTTTAAACTTTAAACCTTTTGGCTTCGTCAATTAAGTCAAACTCCCAAATCCGCTCACATGGACACACGTGACACGGCCATACCCCTCTCCTCCCCAACACTGACCATTGAAACCCCAATGGGTTGATAGTAAGACAGGCCAAAGGTGAGGAACCCAAAGATCTGGAGAGATGTTCCTCAGCTTGACCGACGGTTGTTGATGATCTCGGATCTGATGGTACGTACCCGTTGTAAGAACTGTTGGGTAAATTTGCGTGGCCCGGACGGACAGGTCTATTAGCCGTCTCACGAAGCAGAACCCAGACGTCCCGGCATGACACCGATTCTGGAGAGTCACGCTGTGCCTTTCATTTGATCCCGAGGTCAAATTGGGGAGTCTTAAATACCGCGTGGCTCTGGGAAATTAGAAGGTAAACCTCCTAAAAGCTTTAACTGAGTGTGAGAGCTCACATGCCAGCGGGCAGCAGGAAAAACGAGAGGGGAGACAATGAAAGGGACCCGTAAACGCTGGACTCGGTGTCAGGGGTGGGAAGCATTTCCTGGCTCACTGGACAACCAGGTCCCAAAAAAGTTACCCCTGTCATTCTGAAGAAATCCCGTTAATGAACGGACGGAAAGGCCTGACGGTAAGCTCTGGCAGAGAGGAAGAAAAAAAAAAGACCAGTCCCACAAAGGACATTGTTTAAAACGCGAGGACAATGATTCATTCTGTTTTAAACTCACATCACCGGAAATGAGACGAGGATCTGGCCAGGCCAGTGAACGCCGCATGGTCTGTTTTAAAGCTTCTCCTGCGTGCGGGGCGGGGAACCGATCCAGAGTCGAGCGCTTGTTGAGCTCGAGAGGACTTTCTCAAGGTCCTGGAAGTGGAGGGAAGGATGGGGTAAGGGAGCGAAGGGGGTCTGGGCGAGCGAATTAATTACACGTGAATTTAAGGATGGAGTATACCATAATGAGCAGCAGCTGGGCCAAGCATCCAGCTCTCTTTAAACGTAACTATAAAAAGCTGGGCATCCAGCAAAGCCTTCACAAAGAAAAGTGGGCACCATAAAAGGTCCCTGTGATGTCTGCAATGAAGCAGGGCACACCAGACCCTGCCAGCCAAGAGGGTGACCTCCATGCTCTGGGATCTCCACCTTAATCAGCGGGATCTGTCACTGCAATGATCACAAATCCTTAAGATCAACCTCCAATCAGGGCCAAAGTTAAATCCACATGATCTGAACCCTGTTTAGAACTCGCTAATTAAACCGAGGCTCAGTTCCAGCTGCGGAAAAGTCTACGTTTAATCTGAATCAGTCCCTACCAGCGTAATCCAACGGATCCAAGCCCAGACCATAATACTACAAACCATTCAATTATTCAATCATTTAACGGCTGCCTTAATTAAATACCAGAAACAATCCTCGCGTCTCGAGAGATTTGCCAAGCGACGTCCAAAAAAAAGTGATACACAAGTCAGGTTCATTTAATCTTCTCCCAAGTCACTGTATTCTTCTCCTTAAGTCAGGATCAAGTCATCCTCCTCTGAAAGCCCGAGTGAATTCTTCCTCCTTAATAAAGTCAGGTTTAAGTGATCCTGCCCCCATCGTTCTGTCAGATTAAGTTAGCCTGAGTTTGATTAAGCCCAGGTTCAGGTGATGCTGCGTTCCTCTCTGGCTGTAAGCAGGTGTAATCTGCTCAGTTTAAACACGCTGACCCAAAAACACTTATGTAAACATTTTAGTCGCGGCACCATCTGCTCCGACGGCGGGGTGAGCGCTCGCCGCCGACGATCGGTTAATTACGGGTTTCGTTTGCGTTAATATACGACCGGCTCGCCCGTGGCTTATTATAGAACGGAAGAGGGGACGGTGGAACGCGTGCCTCTTGATTTCAGCGACAGGAATCATATTCGTTTCACACCTCCGAGTCTAACGAGGTTGATTGCTATCGCTACCATCGGGGGACGCCGCGCGCCCGGCTCCTCTCCACCGCGCTGCGCTGATTAGCTCTAATGATGCTCGTTTGGCCCTGAGAATCTTACCTGATTTCCGAGCCGCGAGAGGGATGCCGCGAGAGGGAGAGAGAGAGAGAGAGAGAGAGAGAGAGCGAGAGAGCCCTGACCGAGCTGGACCGACTCACTGGCCTCCGTTTAATCTAATTCCTCACGCTACCTTTCTCTCCTAAATTAGGCAGATGGCCAGAACCTCGCCAGAGGCGCGAGTGTGAATGGCATCCACTTTGCAGAATGGGCAGCGCAGAGCGGGGTGGAGCGACGGTCCGCCAACTGCCCCGCCAACTGCCCCGGCGCCGCTCACCACGGAATTAAAGCTCCATCCAATGAGAGGTTCCACACGAAGAACCCGCGTTGGGTTCATTAACGACGATGCGCTGTAATGACCGATGAGAGGCGACCAGCCAAACCCCCCCCTCTATCCTCTATTAGGGTCGGGGGGGGGTTCCCCATGCCCTCCAGTGGAGAAGGTCTGGGCAGATACACCCAGGACAGGATGCCCCTCTATCGCTTGTTACACACACACACTCTATATGGGGCAATTTGGAGAATTCACTTGACCTTGATCCATGTTTTTGGACTGTGGGAGGAAACCGGAGAACCTGGAGGAAACCCACGTGCACACAGGGAGGACATGGAAACTCCACCCAGATGGGGATTCGAACCGGGAATCCTTAGGGCTGAGAGGAGAACATGCCAACCACTAAACCACGGTGCCGCCCTCGTTTTCAATAAGTACAATTAAATTAATTTAAAGCATGTATTGGGACTCCCACACATGATCATTACCTCAGTGCTAATGGAGCAGGCGGTGTTTCAGTGTTCCACACGGCCTATGAGCTCATGCAACTCTGGGGAAACAGTTTGGGGAAGGCCCTGTTCTGTGTCAGCATGAAACAAAGCCAGGTCCTAACAGCAGGGTTTGGAGAACGCGAGCCCCTCCCACTAATAATAATAATAATATAAAATTAATAATAATTAGATTTCATATCAAAATGTTGAAACGTTGACATCAGCGACATCGAAGAGACAAAACCACGAAGCCGGAGCAGGCGGACGGCTCACCCGCGCTCGGTACCCCGCCAAGAGCCTGGCGCTCTCTGATCAGAGGGACGTGTGCAGCGGCACGCCGGCTCCTTTTGGCGGCGCTCCAGCTTTGTTTGAGCTGAAAGGTCCTCCGGTGGCGGAATCGGCCCGAGCGCCGGGACCACGCGAGCTGAGACGCCAGCTGATCCGGTGGCATTAACACCAACCTGCTTTCAGGAATTGATTTTTTTCTGGGTGGAGGGGGGGTTATAAACACACTAACCCCCCCCCCCCCCCCCCCCCCCCCCCCCAAAGGCAACCGAACCCGAGGACGACTCTAAACCGTCCGAATACATTCCACACATCACATCTCAATTTCCTAAAGTATCACCGTCACAGCAACAGGGTCCTGAGCTTGATTCACAGTGCTCTTGATGGGGATTTGGCATGTTCTCCCTATGTGTTTGGGTCAGAAACATGCTTACGGGAGAACTAAAGATGTGAAATTTGCTCTTAGATGTGTCATCAAAAGCATTGGGCCTTGAAAAGCACTAGGATAGGCTCCAGGACCAGACCTTGTTGCTGAAGGTGCGAGTGCTGTCCCCTGCCGCACTGTCTGCTCCTAAAAACATATTCAAATCAAATTATATAAATATTATAATTATTTATTAGAATAAACGACCAAAATGTGTGAGATCCATTAACGAGCGTCGACGAGGAGAGTGACCGCAGGACTTTTCACTCGTTAGATGAACCTGAGTGACGCTCGTTAATGGAGCTCACACATTTTGGTCGTTTATTCCAATAAATAACGTACAATATTTAAATAAATAGATTTTAATATATTTTTATGAGCAGACCGGGGTCTGCAGGGGGCAGCGCTCGCACCTTCAGCAACGAGGTCTGGAGAACCTGTCCAGGCTGTTGATCTTCTGCCTTAAAAGCACTGGGATAGGCTCAAAGAACCCCCACCGGCATGAGGAGGACATGCAAAACACCCCCTCATTGCTGAAGGTGCGAGTGCTGCCCCCTGCACCCATCTGCTCATAAAAACATATTAAAATATGTTTATTTAAATATCATAGATTATTTCTTAGAATAAACGAGCGAATTGTGTGAGCTCCGTTAACGAGCGGCGCTCAGGTTCATCTAACGAGTGCAAACCCGAGGATGAAGCTCCACTTCGGTCCGTGACGCTTAAAAGTCGGAGACAGAGGAAACGAGCAGAGTGACCGCAGGACGGATCGATACGGCGAACGCGTGGTGGTGCAGAGCGCCGGCGTCGGGGGACGGCTCCCGGGGTGCGGCGGGCGTGCCATGTGAAATTGGGAGGCCTTAAGCCGGACTAAACAAGAGGATCAGGCATCGACTCGTCAGGCTGCGTCGCCCTCCGGCGCCCTTGGCGGAGCTGCCCACCGTCCTCAATTACAGACGAACCCTGCGCCGCTCGTAATTGGGCTTTAATTCGGCGGCTGAGCGCCCGGCGCGGCGGCGTCACTCTCCCCGCCGCCGTCTCGTAATCTCCTGAAGTTAACATGCTGAAAAATTAGCCAGGGCTAAGTGGCCTCACACTTTTCGCGAGCAACAAGCCGGACTAATTCCCTCCGCCACGCTCCGTCAAAACCCCGGGAGACGGAACCTGCGCTAACCTGCTAATCCCGTCCTGTCCACTGCGCCCCGCGCGCACGCCGTTGTCCAAAGCCGCTTTAGCGCGAGGTGCGGCGCGGCGCGCGAGTCCCGCTTAGGGCCCCGCCGGTGAGGCTTACACGTCCTCCTCCATCCGTCCTCCCACGCTTTACAAATTCAAATCTCCATGCTCGCTCGACCGACGCCGCGCCGCGCCGGGGTTACGGTGACAACACGCCAGATCCGAGGCCGCGCTTTGCTTCTGGCGGGGACACGTGAAGACGAGGAAACCCAAAGCGTAAGAGGATTTAAAGGCAGAGTCACCTCGGATAATTCCGCCAAAGTGTGAGGTAGACGATAAAGGAGAACGGATGGAGTGTGGAACCGACGAGTCGACGGGCGCGGAGGCAGCAACCGCCGCCACGCCGTCTGTGTTCGTCGGCCAAATCGCCACGAGGTTCGCCGGGGAACGGGCGCCGCGCGGCGAGCCGACGAACCGAATCCGACGTGACACACGTTTACAAAAGACGATCCTCACCAACGCGCACATCCACATCCTGAACTTAGGAAAAACCTCTGTAGGTGCCAGGTGGAGGCGCCCCAGTCAATGGAGGTGTAGTTAGGTGTGTGTGTATACATATATATATATATATATATATATATATATATATATATATATATATATATATATGTGTAACCACTGAGCTACCTCTATATATATATATATATATATATATATATATATATATATATATAGGGACGAGGTAGCTCAGTGGTCAGGGCGTTGGACTATCAAACTGAAGGTTCCCAGGTCCTCTGAAGTTACCAGTGTGGGTCCTTGAGCAAGGCCCTTAACCCTCATTGCTCCAGTGGGCGCTGTGATGAACCCTGTGCTCAGCTTGTAAGTCACTTTGGATAAAAGAGTCCAATAAATGACCAAATGTAATGTAAATGTAATATATATATATATATATATATATATATATATATATATATATATATATATATATATATATATAGGGGCAGCACGGTGGCTTCGTGGTTTGGCACGTTCTCCTCTCAGCACTAGGGATTCCCGGTTGGAATCCCCATCTGGGTGGAGTTTCCATGTTCTCCCCGTGTCCGCGTGGGTTTCCTCCGGGTTCTCCGGTTTCCTCCCACAGTCCAAAAACATGGATCAGGTCAATTGAGTTCTCCAAATTGCCCCATATAGAGTGTGTCTGTGAGAGTGAGTGCGTGATAGATTGGCATCCTGTCCTGGGTGTATCTGCCCAGCGCCCGAAACGTTCTCCCCTGGATGGGCATGGGGAACCCCCCCACGACCCTAATATAGGATAAAGCAGAAGATAATGATATATATGTATGTTTGTCAGTGTGGATGTTCTGAAGGTGAAGAACATGAAATCCCTCTGTGGTTCTATCAGAACACTCGTGTCTTTTCTTTGGAACCGTGTTCCGTACGTTCTGCTTTTAATTCTGCACAAAGTGACACGTAGAGCAGCGGTTTATAAAAAAAACAGAGAGAGAGACGAACAGGAGAAGCAGCAGAGTACACATACACCTATTTAGCTTTTCCCGGGCACATAATCAAACACACACACACACACACACACACACACACACACACACACACACACACACACACACACACACAGACTGCCGTGTGATGCTGCTGCCAAACCACAAGTGAGGGGCCAAAATTCCATAGACGAATGCTTGAACTCAGCAGGGTCCCAAAAAAAAAAGAGAGAGGGAGAGCCGAGTGGAAAGGCAGCGTCAGTTAAAGGTGCGCGGAATCAACCACCCGAAAAAAAAAAAAAAAAAAAAAAAACACACACACCCCTCCGGACTCTGAACGCCAAACACTCGCGGTGCACACGGTGCGAGACTCGAGTTAATAAGCACTCGCGTGAACGTCTGTTTGAGAGGGTGTACAGTACAAATACACAAACGAGGACGAGGTAAGAACAGGCTGCGCTTCAGTTCAGTGAGGCGCACCCCCCCCCCCCCCCCAAAAAAAAAAAAAAAAAAAAAAAAACAGCGATGGGTGGACATGCATGGGGGTCGTTACGGTGAACAACAACGAAGACACGAAGGCGATCCTGTAAATAAACCAAAAGATCTAGAAGAGTTCCAATGTAAACAGTTTGGATTGACTCCACAATCCTGTAGAACACCTCCTGAGAAATGTGGGCATTACGGTGGAGAACCACTGTGGAACCAATGTCATCAAAGCTCCTGAAGGTGGAGTATTGGGACGCCAACAGGAGCTTTCTCTACATCTCTAGATGTTGGAGTGTGACTGGGGCCTGACCTCACCCCATCCAAAACCGAGAAACAGTGATGGTGAACCAGGTTGGCTCATCCAACATCAGGTTCTGACCTCACAGATGTTCCTCAGGGTGAAAGGGTGAACATTTCCATATTCAGGTGATTTCTTCATTGGTTCCACAACAGTTCTCGTTTGAAGGACTTGTAGATGTTGGAGTGTGACTGTGGGAATGTTCACCCATTCACCCACATCTTCATTTTAAAGGTCTTTTATGGGGTGAGATCAGGCCCCATTGGTGTGGATCAGTCAAGCCCCTGGGGTTCAGTCCTGAAGAAAGAGAGCAAGGCCTTCCCTAAACTCCCCCCCAAAGACGGAACCATCCACATGGACAGGTTCTTCATTCTCTGCTCCCGGGTTGATTGGACGTTCATTCTAAGACTTTAGTTCTCACGGTGAACCTGGTTCTTTGTTCTTTGCTTCGTCTTTTGAAGCAGAACATTTTTGGAAACACAAAGCTGCGTGTTTAAAGTAGAACGTGCCGTGCGGTAGCGATCGTCAGAACGTAGAACAAAAAAACGTGAAGACAAAAGGCCCCGAAAGCCCTGCCGCCGTTCTCTGTAATGACGCCGCCACGGTTCAGCGCAACGCCGTCGCTACTTTACGATAAATAAGGTAAACTATTGATTTGCGGCGGCGGCAATTGGGTGCGTTTTATTCTGGCGGCATCGTGGCGTTTTATTACACGCCATTCTTTTCAATCTCTCGATATCTCTCGCGCCAATTACACTCGCTCGTCCCGCTAACGCTAACGGTGAGAGAGCGCCGCAATAACGAAACAAACACGCAAATGTGCCATCGTCTCTTTCTCCATACAACATCCGACACCATCTCCCTCCTCCTCTTGCTCCTTACTTATAACCCCCCCCCACCACACACACACACTAATGCCCCCCCCCCCACCCCCCCAAACTCAGCCACCGCCACCAATCACAGCCCTGACGCCAGGACATCAATTCGCGCAAGTCTCCGAAAATTACCATGCATGAATGCAAAAAAGCCTGATCAGGAGTAATTAACACGGCTTCATATGCAAATTTTATTAATGCAGAACTACAAAGTCATTATGCAAATGCAACTTTCGTCAAGCCTCTTGACAAATATTCAGAGCTCCAGCCAGAGAACAGGTTTTTCCTCCCCCCCCACCACCCATCTCTCTCTCTCTCTCTCTCTCTCTCTCTCTCTCTCGCTCGTCCTTTTTTTTTTTTTTTTTTAAGGAACGCACGCGGCGAAACGACGTTAAGTTATTTTAAACTTCAGGCTGGATTCGGTTCCCCCGTTTCGTTTCCTGCTGGAACTTTAAATCTGAGCGCCGGGGTGACGATGATGGCCGGGCGTCAGCAATTAAAAAGCTGGCTCTCTGTAATGACTGTTTGGCTTCGGTGCGAGGTAATGAACCTGTAATTCTGGGGAAAGTGTTGGGGGGGGGGGGTGGGGGGGAGGCTTGACGATATGAATATGCATGAGCGTGCTCCCTGGCTTTGATGATTAAAGAAAATTTTAATATTTAAATGAGCACATGCAAAGTGATTAACGCAGGGAAGCAACGAGGCAAAAATCTGAGGAGGAAAAAAAAGGATTTGAGGACGCTGAAGTCTATAGATGCAGCGGCGCCTTTTTACGCTCCATTAGTGGCTGAAACTCTCTCTCTCACATATATAAAGATATATTTGAGCGTGTGGTATAAATAGTGGTGCTGGCGAGGCCCAGAGGAGAGGCTGTGAGACCCGGTGGAGGTGGCACTGAATGCCAGAGCGGCCCGCTTTAAATGAGGCTGAATAATTTTTTTTTTTGTTTTGTTTATCGATGAAAAGATCTCTGCGAACGGATTCAAGGTCGTACAATCAACCGACAATCAGCAGGAATGTCACTTCCACCAGCTGCTGCTCTGTGTTTACACGCTCCAGCACCGCCGCCAGGGTACCAACCAACCCGCTTAAAAACAGCAACACCTCCGCCTCCTGAAGGACCACGGAGCATCACGAGCGTCTCCGATTTACACCCCGTACCGACACTAGATTTATAAAGAGTCCGCTTCAGAATCTGTCGAAGAAAATGTGTTTTTTTTTTTTTTTAAACACAGTCACCTTCCTTTATTCTGTACAGAGATAAAAAAAAAATGATCATTCTGCTTCAGGGCAGTGCTCTATAGTATATTTATTAATTTATTAATTATATATACAAAATCAATTATTTAGAATGTTTTTTTCTTTTCTAAAGAAGGTACCTATTTAAACTGTGTGCATTCGTCAGTTTGGGAACGGCCCTTTTTTGTTCTAGTATAACAAAAAAGAGGACATGGTGTTAATTGAATTAATAACTCGTAATAATTACAATACGAGGTAAAGGTTTGTTCGCAGTACAGCTCAGGTTCAGTGTTCATATCGTTTTTGATCTTTAGTGTTTTAAAATAAAATCAGTTTAAAAAAAAAAAAAAGGCCCAACGCCGAGCTGGGTGTCCGACTTGCTGCACGCCGAGCGATGCGTCATGATGAGTGCTGACATTTATTAAAACACACGAGAGAAAAAAAAAAATATATATATATATAAATAAATAAAGACCTGAACCATACGCAGCGCCAGATTGGCATGTGTACTGCTTTAAAACGAAAGAGAAATAAAAAAGAGATGAAGACCAAAATAATACAGGCAGGAAGAGAGAGAGCGAGAGAGAGACATACACACAGATGTGAGAGAGAGAGAGAGAGAGAGAGAGAGGCTGAGAGAGATTTAATATATAAAGAGGGAGAAAGAATGTGCGAAAGCTAAAGATGAAGAAATAAAAGGGAAGGCGATAAATAAATAGAGAGAGGAAAGAGAACAAGGACGAGAGCGCGAGCGTGAGACAGAAAAGAGCGAGCGAGGGCAAGAGAGAGGGTAACTAGACAAAAGTGGGCAATTACCACTTCAAACCGTCTGCCTGGTCCCAGCTCTCCAGGCTTTATTGAAACAACAAAAAACAAGAAGACCAGCAGGAATAAACGGCTCTAACGGAGCACATTAAATCAGACGCATTCACCTCGCCACATAATCTGCAGGCATCGATTCCGGCACGGCCTCGGCCGCGGGCCGCTCCCCGGCACCCTGCCTTTGTGAATTTTAATTGGAAAAAGGCTTGTGTGTCATATTACGGAAACATGTTTTGAACGTGGCTCTGCCCGCGTTGCATCATTATTTATTGAAGGGCTCTCTCGGCGAGCGTGTCGAGGGTTCCGACCGACGGAGGGAGCTGAACTCCACAGCGAGACGTCCTCCACCGCGGCGCGGGGGTTCAAACATCGCCGTTCATTTCCCGGGTCCCTCCTCCGGGGGTCCCTCTGAAGCACCCTAATATTTAACACTGTATATTTACACGCCGGAACCAAACCCTGTCCACACACACACACACACACACACACACACAGGGGTATCGGTTACAGACTCCGGGATTGGATTCGGCGTGGAGTCCGCGGCGCCCCGTGTTCTGTATGAAATGCGAGCCGCAGAACGTCGGGTTCTGGAGTGAATTTAAAATCGCACGGCGAGGGGAACGCGGCTGATTCCCTGCGTGGTGTAAAACACTCAGCGACACTCAGAGCGGCATTCGCTTCAGATGATCCGCCACTCAAAATGCAAAACGCAGAGGTTCTCTGAACACTCCAGACAGAAGATGCTCAGAACACCAGCGGTGCAAAGTGGGCGGAGTCATGAGATTTATTTAGGAATGAACCTCTACACAGCTCGGCGTCCCCGTGTTAGCTGATCAGTGTCCCGCTGATGTTTAAGGTGGTGGACTTGCTCTCTGTACTAAAGCCTACAATGAAGCAGGTTCAACTCAACACAAGTACAGAAAATATCCACCACACCAACTATTCACCAGGGCAATTATCCACCTCACCATCTATCCACCAGGGCAATTATCCACCTCACCATCTATCCACCACACAAACAATACAACACACCAACTTTCCACCTCAAAATTATCCACCACAGCAATTATTCACCTCACCAACTATCCATCACAGTAACTATTCACCTCACCAACTATCCACCAGGGCAATTATCCACCTCACCAACTATCTACCACAGAAAATATTCACCTTATCAACTATTCACCACACCAACTTTTTACCACACCAACTATCCACCTCACTAATTATCCACCTTACCAACTATGCACTTCATCAACTATCCACCTCACCAATTATTCACCTCACCAACTATTCACCTCACCAACTATCCATCTCACCAAATATCCACCACACCAAATATACAACACACCAACTATCTACTTCAAATTTATCTACCACAGAAACTATCCGCCTCACCAACTTTTTACCACACCAACTATCCACCTCACTAATTATCCACCTTACCAACTATCCACCTCACTAATTATCCACCTTACCAACTATGCACTTCACCAACTATCCAACACACCAACTATTCACCTCACCAATTATCCACCACAGCAACTATTCACAACACCAACTATCCACCTCGCCAACTTTTCACCACACCAATTATCCACCAGGGCAATTATTCACCTCACCAACTATCCACCTCACCAACTATCCACCACACCACCACCACAACCCTCTACCAGCTGTATTAATCTGCAGAGCAGGAGGACTGTGTTCGTTCAGATTGCCCTGATAACGCCTGCCCACCCGGATCTAGAACCAGCCCCCTCAGCATGACGCAGATCAAACCAGCCCCGATTCCTGGCACGAGCTCAAAACCAGGTAGCGATAGAACATCCAATAATCCGTCCAGTCTCCATCTCACTGAAGCCCGTGCCAGCGCCTGTCATCACGGCGATGATGTATCACCTACAGCCGGGTAAAGTCATGTGAACACCTCATCTTAAATAAAACCATTCACCAAACGATGAGCACGAGGTGGTGGATCAGCTCCGAGGGTTATTACCACAGGTAATTAATGATATTACACCGCCAGCGCCGCCAGGCTCCTGCTTAAAAGCCACGGGAGACGATCAGATGAGGAGAGGAGTGTGAGGTAAATCCCCTCCCGAATATAAACCTCATCATGAAAGATTCCTGTAACATCACACATTAAAGTCAAAGAGACAGCTGGTCTGCAGTGTATCAAGTGGTCCTGAGGTGAGAAGGCTGGAAGAAGACATCTGCCGTCTTTTTTTGGCAGCCAGGTTCTGTAGGACGCAACGAGCCGCAAATCTGTCGGTCCAAATCTGCGTTCAAGATTTTAAAACGTTTAGTCCAATCTTAAACCGCCAACGTTTACTGGAGCTTTATCCAACGGAGCATCTTTGAGGTCATATACTGATCTCGGATGAGAGGACCTGACTGACAATCTCTGTTCTAATTCATACCAGAGGAGTTGATGGAAGACCCTGAGACCCAGTGGGTGCCTGGCGATCCTGCCCAACAATGACCTCACATTTCTATAGATGCCCCAGAGTAAGGCGATGAGTGTTTTAACTCTGTATTAAAGGTGTATATTCCTCTGTAGTTCATTTCGAGTGGCTGAAGCCGGATGTGTACTTCATTACCTACTTAAAGCCACAGACTCGCACACCGACGCCTCACCTCACCTCACCGGCGGCGAGCGAGCCCGAGGCCATTCTAAATGTCATATTCTATTTAATTAAAGGCGTGAAATATAATTAAATTCTGCCACGACTCGAGACGGTTAAGTGGCTATACATTGTGTTAACAAGACTCATGTCCTGCTGATATTTACATAAGACGTGAAGCGAACAGCCTGGAGTGGCTTCACACTCAGCCTGAGAACGTGGACGTGGAGTCCCTGAGACACGTCCCGGCGTCCTCGCAGTGTGTACACTTACACCCCACACCGCATTCACACTGGAATAAACTAGTCCATCCAACAGGAAATAATCTAGTTAAAAATACCCCAGTTCAACCAAACCTGAAAGAACCTCAACCAAACCCGTAACTCATTTTATTTTAAAAAAATCCTAAACTTTTAAGCCCTAAAACTTTTTTTTTTTATTATTATTTTACAATAAACTAGTCCAGTTAAAGATGTACACTCCAGTCCAGCAGGTAAATAACCCTCAGCATCACCTGAGAAATGTTAAGATACGAGAACGTGCTATATGGATATTTTATAATTCCATTTTATACTACATTTTTTTATATATATATATATATATATATATATATATATATAGATATAGATATATATAGTTGTATATTCTATATTATATTGAAAGTTGTATATTGTATATTATATATATTTATAGTTGGCCAGTGATAGATTGGCATCCTGTCCAGGGTGTATCTGTCCAGTGCCCAAAACGTTCTCCCCTAGATGGGCTCCCCCCCCCCCATGACCCTAATAAAGGATAAAGCGGAAGATAATGGTGTTTATTTATAGTTGTATATTGTATATTATATATTTCATATCAATATCATATTTATATCTCACTTTATATCTTATTTTCTTTTAAAATTTAACTTTAATACAACCGGGGGGGTAAACGGGGTCCGTGAGCCATCATTTCGTTTCTGTCTCATGTACCACATGCCATACAAATGATGATGAAACCTGCCTCTACTCATCATCTCATGGTTTAATAATAAGTTACACAGAAACTCCAGCACAGAGCTCTGACTTCAACTCGTCCGAGCAGCTTTGGGATGAATTGGAACGACGACTGCGAAGGAAAGTCATCTCCCAAGCGCCCCAGTGGAACTTTGTATTGGGCCTTACAAAACAAGGAGGTTCTAAATGTCAGGCTGTCTACATACTTTTAGGTCGTACAGTGTGTGGCTGTTATTCGGTTTGCTACCACACACACACACACACACACACACACACACACACACGCACGTTCTCTTGTTTTTCCATTCGAGGCTGACAGATGGATATATTAAAGACAGGAAAGCGGGGTAAAAAAGCAAACTCATGAAAAATGATGTGCGCTCTGAGAGTTCGCGCCGCGCCGCAGTTTTGCGACGGGAGTCGCTGCGTTTCGGGTTTTTTTTGTTTTTTTTTCCCTCCACGCGTCATTTTCTATTTCACACGGAGAACAAATGGGAGCGGAAAGGTTTAGCATAAAAGAATACTTTAACCTGCTGGGAGGCAATTATGGACGCGAGGCGGCGTGCGCGAGGTGGCGTGCGCGAGGCGGCGTGCGCGAGCGAGCGAGGCGGCGGGCGCGTGTTTAGCTGTGTGCCCAGCTGACATTCAAGCTTCTTAATCATCTTGCGAGGACATTTCATCCTCAGCCTTTATTCTCGCAGCCTCGCCTTCTCCCCGACGCCCGGCTAATGAAAGGCCCACGATCCACTCCTCGTCACTTCCAGCCACGTGTTCGTCTCTCGCCGCAAAAAAAACTGTCCATCAAACTGTAAAGTTTTAAAAAAAAATTTAAAGATGAGTCCCGCCGCAAACGAGGGCGGATCGAGGAAGGTCGTTAACGATCATGATCATGAAGGTGATTTTTAAAAATGGGCAGGTGATCTGTGAGTGGGCATGTTAAATGTGTAGGTTTGTGGACGCGGCGCTGCCGCCCGCGGGCTGCCGCCGGTGTGAGTGGATGGCAGCGGTTCAGTGCGGCGGCTCGCTTTGAAACGCGAGTCTGTTTTCTCTGAATCTGCGAATCGTCTTTCGTGGCGAGATGCGTCCTCGATGGCAAAGGCACGGCTGAGCGTGAGCTGTGAGGCAGCCCGGGCTGCCAGGCTCTGTGTGAGGCTCTCCTCATTAATAAGGGCATTTAGACGTGTGCCATGGCACGGTGGCAGCGAGGGAACTGCCTCTGATGCTGCAGGAAAGCATCGCAAACACCGGATGCAACCAGAGGTTATTAAAACTGGAGCTGGTGTCATAAGCTACACCAGTGTTTCCCCCGACACACACACACACACACACACACACACACACACACACACACACACACACACATTACATGGGCCGACCATGAATATTATTTTATGATACCCATTTCCCATGATCCCTCTGGCTACTGTGTGCAAGTTTAACCGCTCTATTCTGCAAGAGAACTAAGTGCTGTATCTCTCTCTCTCTCTCTCTCTCTCTCTCTCTCTGTGTGGGTGGGGGTGGAGTTTGTGGGTGGTTTTTGTGGATGGGTGGGTGAGTTTGTGGGGTGTGTTTGGGGCTGAAGTTTGTGGGTGGGGGCGTTTGTTGGAACTGTGGGTGGGGTTTGTGAGTATGGCTTGTGAGTAGAGTTTGTTGGTGGGGTCTATGGATTGGGTCTGTGGGTGGTGTGTTTGTGGGTGGAGTTTGTAAGTGGGACTTGTGGGTGGGGTTTTGTGGGTTGAGTCTGTGGGTGGGGTCTATGGATTGGGTCTGTGGGTGGGATTTGTGGGTGGAAATTTGTGGGTTGAGTCTGTGGGTGGAGTCTGTGTTTGGAGCTTGTGGGTGGTGTGTTTGTGGGTGGAGTTTGTAAGTGGGGCTTGTGGGTGGGGTTGTTTGTTGGTGGGTTTTGTGGGTTGAGTCTGTGGGTGGAATCTGTGTTTGGGGTTTGTGGGTTGAGTGTGTGGGTGGTGTGTTTGTGGGTTGAGTGTGTAGGTGGGGTTGTTTGTGGGTTGAGTGCGTGGGTGGGGTCTGTGGGTTGAGTGTGTGGGTGGGTTGAGGGTGTGGGTGGGGTTGTTTGTGGGTGGAGTTTTTGGGTGGGGTTTCAGGTTCAGTGATGTAAATAAACCCAGCAGCAGTAAAGCGAGGTACGTTCTAGTGCCTGTTTGGGGGGGGTATTGTTACAGCTCCATGTCCACAATTTGCATCACTGATGTTTTAATGATGTCACTCTATGAGAGCGCTACCCTGTATGATGTAACGGCGGTGTTCTGTTTCGTGCACTCTGACTCTGATGTGCTGTGTGACGGGATAAGCCTTAACATCAAAGATACTCAGACCCAGGAGAACCGGAGCAGAACGTTTGTACACATTGCGGTACTAATGCGCTGTTCTAGCGTGAGGAAGGTTCTGGGCTCGCCGGGCGTCAGGGCTGTGGGGAGGGAAGGTGTACCTGTCAGGCCGCTCTCCTGCTTGGGGCAAATTCCTTTGGGAGGCGTCAGCAGCCTCTCGTCCTCGTCTTCGGGTGTCACCTGGACTCCGACCTCGACCGGTTCCTCCACCTTTCTCAGCTCGGCACGCGGTGGTGAGGGACTGCTGCGGTCCGCCATCTTGTCGTAGCAGCCGTGGCCCCCGCCCAGGCCCTGGCACTGCTTCTTCTTGTGCTCGATGAAGAGCAGGATGTGCCCCAGCGGGAAGGTCTCCTGGCACTGGCCGCAGGTCAGGAGGTCGTGGTCCCCGAGGCCGGGGGGCAGCGCGGGCAGCAAGTTTGGGTCCAGCAGCGATACGGCGTGGGGGCCGAGCTCGGCCAGAGAAAGTTCCGCCTCCACATGCTCAGCGACCGCTTTAAAATAAACAAGACGGACAGACAGACAGTTCATCAGCGTCCCAGTGGACTCACAGTGTCACACACACTATACATACACACTGCACACACACACTGCACATACACACTATACATACACACTGCACACACACACACTGCACATACACACTATACATACACACTGCACACACACACTGCACATACACACTATACATACACACTGCACACACACACTATACATACACACTATACATACACACTGCACATACAGACTGCACATACACACTATACATACACACTGCATATACACACTATACATACACACTGCACATACAGACTGCACATACACACTATACATACACACTGCACATACACACTATACATATACACTGTACATACACACTATACATATACACTGTACATACACACTATACATACACACTGCACATACACACTATACATATACACTGTACATACACACTATACATACACACTGCACACACACACTGCACACACACACTGCACATACACACTGCACACACACTGCACACACACACTGCACATACACACTGCACATACACACTGCACACACACACACACTGCACGTACACACAATACATACACACTGCACACACACTGCACACACACACTGCACATACACACTGCACACACACACTGCACACACACACTGCACATACACACTGCACATACACACTGCACACACACACTATACATACACACTGCACATACACACTATACATACACACTGCACATACACACTATACATACACATTGCACATACACACTGCACATACACACTCTATGTACCCACTATTAATACACACTGCACATACACACTATACATACACACTGCACATACACACTCTATGTACCCACTATTAATACATACTGCACATACACACTGTACATACACACTATATGTACACACTATAAATAAACACTGCATATACGCACAATACATACAAACTGCACATACACACTATAAATATACACTATAAATACACACTGTACATACACACTATATATACACACTATACATACACACTACACATACACACTATATATACACACTACACAAACACTTCACATACACACTGCACATACACACTATATATACACACTACACAAACACTTCACATACACACTGCACATACACACTGCACATACACACTACACATACACACTTCACATACACACTGAAGTGGTTTTTTATTTAGTTTATTCAGAAACACTTTGGGGAAGGCCCGATTCTGTTGTAGTGTGCTATGTGAGCTGCAGGTCATGTGACCACCGTAGGAAAGGCTCGGTTGTTAAAGTGAGAGCGATGAGCGCCGGCCGCTTTCACAGCAGAGCGCCGTCCCATGATGCTCGGCGTGAACGCAGAACCGCCAATAAAGGACTCCGCACTTAATCACGGCGAGGCCACACACACCGCACGTTCTCCGGCATGTCCCGTCCCGCTGCGGGCCGCGTTCCCATAAATACCCATATGTGGGGCCGAGCCCCGCCCACGGAGCTGTTATTAACGTGCTGGAGGACCCAGCACACACACACACACACACACACACACACACACACACACACACACACACCGTCCTCCTGCTGGAAACATCGTGATTATAAAACACACTAATCATCAGAATGACAACGAACCTACGTTACAATTAAAAACCTGCACCAGCACGTTGGTTTAAGAGCGGTGCAGTGTTCTTTTGCATGTTCTCCCCAGCTCTGTGTGTGTGTGTTTGCTCCAGGATCCAAAGCAGTGTTCGTTATTATTCACTCATTCATTCAGAAGGTTTAAATAAATAATATATTTATTATTTATATACCGGAGAACCCGGATGAAACCCACGCGGACACGGGGAGAACATGCAAAGGAACAATTGTGACGTAGGTTCTATAGTGTGTATTGTTAAATACGGGTCACATGATCACCACACAATCTGGACATGGCTGTCCTACACTGTTGATGCTGATGAGGACGAGTCCCCCACTGAGCCTCGGTCCTCACAAGGTTTCTTCCTTAAAATATCAACATAACAGGGTTTTGTCTTGCCGCTGTCTCTTGGACTTGCTCTTTGGGGGTTATACAGTTTATAACTCTGAAAAGGGCGGCACGGCGGCTTAGTGGTTTGGCATGTTCTCCTCTCAGCGCTAGGGATTCCCGGTTCGAATCCCCATCTGGGTGGAGTTTCCATGTTCTCCCCGTGTCCGCGTGGGTTTCCTCCGGGTTCTCCGGTTTCCTCCCACAGTCCAAAAACATGGATCAAGTCAAATGAGTTTTCCAAATTGCCCCATATAGAGTGTGTGTAAGTGAGTGTGTGCCCAGCGATAGATTGGCGCCCTGTCCTGGGTGTATCTGCCCAGCACCCGAAACGTACTCCCCCCCCATACCATAATAGAGGATAAAAGCCGAAGATAATGAATGAATAACTCTGTAAAGCTGCTTTGTGACGATGTACGATTGTAAAAAAACGCTTATATAAATTAATGACTGGTAGTAATTTAGTATGTAGGTGTCCCAATACTTTATTTTAATATTTTAACGTTTGCAATATTTCTTTATTAATATGAATTAAATATATCTAAATGATTTTATATTGAATTAGAATTTTTTTTTACGAGGACTGATAACTGTACTTAAAGGTTTTTCGTGAACTGATGCTGTGAAATGTACGGTTCCTGGTTGGGAACCACAAGAACCACACGTTCTAATCAGCATCATACTGACCAATTAGTTTTGGACAACAAAGTGAGCTGAGAACTGAAGTGTGATCATGAAGCTGATTGATGAGTCCATTCAGGACGAAGCCGGTATTTGGGAGACCGAGTGAGTTTGGATCTGTGAGCGAGGGAGTGAGCGAGGGAGTGAGCGAGGGAGTGAGCGACTGAGGTTTGAAGTTGACTCCTCACAGGTCGCCCTTTTCACTGAGATAAGCTCCGAAAACCGCAGAGCCTCTGGACCCCCGCCTGTCCCGCCCTCCACCCTGGTATTTAAGCGGGGCCGTGGCGTTTGGCGGCTCCGGAGTCTTTGTAGTGGAGCCGTTCTGTCAGAGCGACGGAGGAGCCCGACTCTGGAGGCCCATCGTCGCTCCGCGGCTCTGTTCGTGTTGCGACTGACAGCTTCGACTTGTGCCTCGCTAATCATAAAGATCTAACAAACACCCAGTCTGCCACTGCGGGCTCCTCGGCTTCCTGTCAGCGCTCTCGCACCCGCGCACTCGCAGCATCGGGCCTCAAAAACACAAACGGTGACATAACCGAGCAGATGAGGTTCCCACAAAATACTCCATCTACACACAACGTTCCTCTGCTCCGGTCTGAAAGTGTTCCTTCAGGGTTCTTTGGGGGAACTTCCAAAAGAACGTAATCTTCAGGTCCTTGACTGAAGTGATGATTACTGATGTAAATGTTCTTCAGCAGAAGATCCAAATGAGGATGGAATCATCATACCATCATGAGGATGAGCCTCTCATCAGCTCCTCAAAACCCAGTACAATGAAGACCAACGTCTCCATGGCAACGTTCGTTTAGGTTTAGGTGGTCGAGCCCACGAAATGATGATGAAGCAGCTCTTTAGAATGTTCTGTTCCAGCAGAACCAAAGGTTCATAACAGACAGGGTTGGGTGGAGGTTGGTGTTGGAGAACTTGACTCACAGAGTCCCAACTCCAACCCCATCCAAAACCTCAAGTTTGAACCAAACCGGCGGCGTGTCTGCCCTCAGAAATCAAATAAACGGCATCACATTTCCACAAGAACATTCCAGAAGTTTGTAGAAAGTCTTTCCAGTGGAGCGAAGGCCGTTATGATGGAAACCAACTAAGAATAAGAACCAAGACGTCCTGAAGGTTCCTGCAGGTTCAGTGTGTAGGTGTCCCGATATTTTTGTCCCCATCCTGCATCCTGAATCTCATTTTAATTCTGTTTTAATGTTTAAACACGTATAACATCTGAATTTCTTTATGGATATGAATGAGAAATATATTTCAGAGCTTTTCTATTGAATTGTTTTTTTTTTAATTGTCTACTGTGGGCTGTGATTAAAGGTTTTTGTAAAATATCAGATCATTAAAGCCGGCGTCGTTGGTTTCAGAATCCTGATGAAATCTTCAAAGAGGATCGGGAACCTGAACAGAAGCCGGTTTCTGAAGGCGCAGCGGCGAGGCGTGCCGTCGCCCATGCTCACCGCCGCCGCCGCCACCGCGTCCTGCAGCCGGAGCCAGGCCGAGCCGGAGACGGATGAAGGGACGAGCGGTGGCTCGTAACGCAGGTAGCCGTGTTTACATCTCCCTCAGGACTCGCCTCAGTGCTAATTTTAGATGATGAATTACAAGCAGCCTGTGCATCCATCTGCAATTTATCTGCGGTCCCAATTAAAAGTGCCGACAGATCTGCGATGTGTAATGTGATAAGCCAACGCGCTGCGAGTGAGGAGGCTGAGAATGATCCAGAGTCAGTTACACAGACTGAGCAAACACTGCACTTACTATTATATAAACACACACACACACACACACACACACACACACACACACACACACTAATAACTAAGCGAATGCGTGAGATCGGAAAATTACTGCAGGTGCTATGACTGTCTTTAACCTCCAACACATCTATAAATATTTATAATAATAATAATAATAATAATTAATAATGATGCTCAGGGATAGATTGGCACCCTGTCCTGAGTGTCTCTGCCCAGCACCCATAAATATTCTCCCCTCAATAGGCATAGGGAACCCCCCCCCCACCCCCCACCCACCACGACCCTAATAGAGGATTAAGATAATGAATGAATAAATAATAATAAATTAAAAAACACTGACACAATAGTGAAAACAACAGTGATATACAAGTAATGTATTACAATTATATTAAAATGAGGCTATTAGCTCATTGATGTTCACATTTTTAAATAATAGTAATATTAATTTATTATTAATAATAATAATAATAATAATAATAATAATAATAATAACAGTATTGTGTAAAGGTCCATGTTGATTAACACGCCTGTAAAAGTGACACTGTGTTTTCATGCACAGTTATTATTATGTATATAGTTATAAACAGGGAAATTAACTTAATGAAATGTTATTAAAGGTAAAATGTCATTTGTTCAAAAGTAAAGGATATTTAATATTTAATGTGTGATTTTTAAATTTAGATTTAATTTTAGTAATTAATTTAAAATATATATACATTATTAAGGTCTGCAAAGAAAATTTGTCTTATAGAGTTTGTTACAAAGCGAGGCTCGGGACCTCGGGACCTCGGGACCTCGGGACCTCGGCGCTCTGCCGGAGACTGAATGTTTCCTGCGGTTGTTATATGTAGGGTGGCGGTGTTAATAAAGGGTCCTGATGAGTGAGAGAGCATTATCTTCCACTAATCTGCCTCTTATCTCTTTAATGGGAGAGAGTGGAGCCCCCTGCAGCCAAATACAGGCCATCTGGACTCCAAATGAATGCTTCAGCAATACAGCAAATCAAGTTCCTACAGCTCTGCACACAGAGAACGTACAGTGCAACGTACACTACTATAAAGTAGAGTGTAGGAGCAGGTGATCATACAGCGCTGACTGACAGCCAGATCATTATTAATGTTCATTAATTATAAATTAAAAAGTCTCGTCCGCTGGAGGGAGATATGAACTGTGCTGGAAAAAAAAAAGCTGAGGGTTTGAGGCACCTGCCCTTTCACAAGTGTGTGCGTCTTAGATGTTTGTTCCACAGAATTTGTGTGTGCAGGTGTGTGTGTGTGTGTGTGTGTGTGTGTGTGCACATCCTTGGAACCTGCAGCAGCAATGCAAAAAGCAAGATAAAGATAAAAGCAAAAACAGGCAGCGTGTCGTCACTCCGCCGGAGACAGATCACCGACGCGGCGCTCGGAAACGTCAGGGTTCACAGCTGCACGGTTCGAACCTCCATCACCGAGAGTCGGGTTCTAATCAGCTGCTTAGTGATAACGAGCAGGTACATACAGGCCTTATAACAGAGCAGGGGGAGGCAGAGGGAGGCAGAGTCAGAGGAGAGGGAGGCAGAGGAGAGGGAGTCAGAGGGAGTCAGAGTCAGAGGAGAGGGAGTCAGAGGAGAGGGAGGCAGAGTCAGAGGAAAGTGAGTCAGATTCAGAGTCAGAGTCAGAGGGAGTCAGAGGGAGTCAGAGGAGAGAGAGTCAGAGGGAGTCAGAGGGAGTCAGAGGAGAGAGAGTCAGAGGGAGTCAGAGTCAGGCATGGAGGTTTAATGTGTCACGGGTCCGGCGTGGGTCCGAATCACACTGACAGTGGGAGCAGAACCGGCCCACCAAAAAAATGTACCGCTCCATTCACACACACACACACACACACACACACACACACACACACACACACACACTCTCTCTCTCTCTCTCTCTCTGTCTCTCTCTCTCTCTCTCTCTCTCTCTCTCTCTTTCTCTTCTGGGCAACCACAGGAAACACTCTGCTAGCATGCAACACTGTCACCCTGCACTTTAAAGCAAAATACGTAATCTCCCTACACACACACACACACACACACACACACACACACACACTCTCTCTCTCTCTCCCACACACACATGTTGTAATCTGGTATTTCACTGTCAGTTATTTGGTGTTCAGTGAATGCAGTGCAGATGGTTTTGTATTTTAGTAAATTTATTTCTATTATTCGTGAATTGTGTGTGTGTGTGTGTGTGTGTGTGTGTGTGTGTGTGTGTGTGTGTGTGTGCACTCTTTAGGTAAATAAAAAGCTTCTGTTCATTTCTATGAACACACTGATCTTCACCCTCAGCAGCGTGTTTGAAAATGAGAGTCGTCTCACGCTGATCCGATCTAATCCGATCTAAACATCACAGATACCATTATAATCTATAATCTAATCTAATCTCATTTAAATAATGTCCATTTCTGCCAAACATGGCATAAATACGGACAGTCCAGTTTAAAATTAGTAATGTGTCAAAATGTGTGGAGAATATCAATATAAAATGATAATAACAAAAATTATTGTTTCCTTTTATTTATTTGTTTAATATATATATATATATATATATATATATATATATATATATATATATATATATATATATATAATTAAAAACTAAATAAAATAAAAATAATAATATTATGATAATGATAATAATTTTCATTATCATTTTATATTAATATGAAATTGCTCTAAATTGCCCCATATAGAATGTGAGTGTTTGTCCGTGTGAGTGATAGATTGCCCCCCTATCCTGGGTGTATCTGCCCAGTGCCCGAAATGTTCTCCCCTGGATAGGTATGGGGAACCCCCCCCCCCCCCTCCGCCGACCCCAGTAGAGGATGAAGTGGAAGATGATGTTTGGATGGAAGATAACATTACATTACAGTTTAGAGCACAGCGCTCTGTACTGAACTAAATCATAAACATTGTGTCTTCAGGTTTGCGTTTGCGTTTGATTCAGAGGTTTAATTAAAGTCGTTTATTGCAGATCAAATAAAGCCTCACGTTTAGAACCAGAATAAAGAGAGCAGCGTCCTCCCGCTCTGTACCTGATGTTCTCAGCCGCTCTGCTTCAGAGGATCAGCAGGAGATAACTGTTCAGCCATAACACATTAGCATAAATATGACATCACAATATGGATTCTGTTACGCTGTGTGTGTGTGTGTGTGTGTGTGTGTGTGTGTGTGTGTGTGTGTGTGTGTGTGTTTCCTTTCAATGGTATAGACAAACAGCTGGGAGATTGCCATCCCATCTCCAAACTCACTTTCTGTCTCTCTCTCTCTCTCTCTCTCTCTCTCTGTTCACACACACACACACACACACACACACACACACACATTCTCATTGCTCTTCTTCAGCAGTGATAACAATGCTGTCACCAAGGTAACATTACGTCTCATCATTTTCTCTGATCCCTCAACAAATACTGTGTATAATTCGATCAGGGCCACGGAAATGTCACATGTTATTTGTCTTCATTGGGCGCGGTGACGGGGTCTCCACGGTGACTGGGTGACTGGGTCTCCAACAGGAAGGAGACAGAGGACGGCGGCAGAAAAGCCTTTCATTATCTTTAAAAACCTCACACACCTGTCCCGAACTTCAATATCATATTAATCATTCGAAATGTTTATTCTAACGTTCCCCATTCGGAGCCCCCAGGTCCGACTCTAGGCCCGTCTGAATTGCCGACACCCCGAATCCCATTCCGGTGGCGCCGGCTCGACCGGGTCATGTTGTCAGTGTATCGGTGTCAGGATCCGGGTCCCGTTAATTCCTCGGTGGAATCGGTGAGGCTGCTTCAGTCTTATTGGTTCTCTGATGAGTTTAAAGCTAATTCAAAGCTGAGTGACTTTACAGGTTGCTACACTGTTACCATGGTGATAATTATTAATTAGAGATCTAATTGCGGTAGAGGGTGACCATAAACCTATAGATCAGCACTAAAAATCAACTTACACTGCAAGACGTCTACATTACGATGTGAATGATTGATTATAATAGTTTATATATATAAAAAAAAGTGAAACACACAGCTTACAATATACACAACATGAATCATCACACCACTATCAGTGTGTGTGAGTAAGGTTTCATCACACTGAACACACCCTAACTGTCTTCATGAACCTCTGGGACAGAATAGGGCCTTCCCCAAACTGTTGCCACATGCTGAAAACCCCGTATTTAGATTTCATGTCTAATGTCATAAGTCTAATGCTTTTAACACAAACCTGCTGCGATCCTTTAATCTTTACATTCAAATGAAATCTATGAACCTGAACGTCGTAGTTGCTGGTGGATTATTTTTAAAATCATATCAATTATTAACAATATGTTTGATTATTTTATTCTTGTGCAGTAATGTTTTTTTTTAATAGTTAGTAAACCTGGTTTGTTTGTGAGCGCAGAGCATTCAGAAGAGTCACTTTAATGTTACAGTGTATCAGATGAGCTTTGATGTCGATGGGCGTGGCTCTGATGGAGGAAGTCGTTATTGATTTGGCAGATTGAAGTTGGTTTTGTGTTCATAGTTTGAGTTCCGGTTCATGTCCGGGACCCAGTGATCGGACAGATGGGCTGACGCTCGGCTGGTGGGTGGACGTTTCGGTGACTGGTGCCGTCCTTTGTTACCAAAGCCCTCGTTCCTGTCGGAGTTGGATGGGTCTCTGAACCTTTGTCGGGTGCTTCAGCACAATTAGCCGTTTCGGGGCGGCGGGCGCGGCGGGCGCGGCGGGCGCAGCGGGCGCGGCGGGCGGGCGCTCACTCGTCAGTGATCGATGTGAGCGACGTCCTAATTCACCTAATAAGGCTCGATGAGTCAGGATCTGCCCTTAATAGGATTTCCGCCGTCGGTGTAAAGAGCAAAACAGGCGGTAAATTGAGCATCTAAAAATGACTCTCTCTCTCTCTCTCTCTCTCGCTCGCTGTGTGAGCACCGAGGCCTCCACCGAACGCATGCTAAATAAAGAGCAGATCGAGGGGAGCAGGTACCCAGCCACTCAGACCACAGAGGTTTGGCTCGCCCTCCCGAAACGTGCCCACGTCTGAGAGACGCTGAACCTTTACATCATTAACCCCCGAGATTCAGACGCACTCTCACCTCATACACATCCTGCTGCGGGGTTCAAAAACGAGCAGATATAACCTAAAGATTCAAACCCATCGGAGATAGAGAGAGACAGAGAGAGAGACGTGTCCTTTAATCTGTCTTTAAAGCTCCTCCTGAAACTCAACAGAACCCGAGTGGTTCCACAAAAACAGGAAACAAACCGAAAGCCGAGCAAAGAGAACGCTTCTAAAGAACCGCTAATTATTAAACGCCTTTCTAACGAGAAGCAAAACCAACTTCAGGTCCGATTTGTAAAAGATCTTTAGTTCCTGAACTCTTCTGAGGCTGCGGGGTTCTTCACAAACGTATTAAATTCATTAAAACGACGTTATCAGCATCACTATAAACCCCCATCACACAGTCCCTGACCTCAACCTCCTCCAGCACCTTTGGGATGAATTGGAACACAGATTGCGAGTTTAGCAAAAAAAAAAAAAAAAAAAAAAAAAAAAAAAAAAAAAAAAAAAAAAAAACTTGATCCCAAATATGACAGATAATATCACATGATGGATTGATGATGATGTCACAGTGCGAGCGGGTTCGGATCAGACATCGGGTTTAGGATCGGCGCCTGCACCCTCCTCACTAAGTAGGGTGCTTCTCTTTGTGATTTGGGACGCGGCCTCGTTCGTGACATCACCGCGGCGGCTTTGAGTCACTTCTCACCCACATTCTGCCCCGAAAACGTTTCAGTTTGTGTCAAAACAAGTGAAAAAAAGAACAGATTAGATCAGAATCTGAGTCCCAATGACTGTGAGGGAGAGAGGTGCGATCACAGGTTCGTTAATTCATACACACTGATCTGAGGTCGCCCAGCGATAGATTGCCCCCCTGTCCTGGGGGTATCTGCCCAGCGCCCGAAACGTTCTCCCCTGGATGGGCATGGGGAACCCCCCCCCACCCTAATAGAGGATAAAGCTGAAGATAATGAATGATCTGAGGTCAGAGTTAAAAAGGGTTTGATTGATCAGAATGATTTAATATCAGCTGAACTGAAATCTCATGCCATCTCAATCGGAGTTCCAATTCATTCATGGAACTTAAGGGCCTTCCCTAAATTACTTTAAAGCTTATAATTATGGTGAGGAATTGGTGGACATAAGTTTGAGTCCTGATATGTTTGTCTATTATAAAACTGATGTATTATTATTTTTATTATTATTATTATTAATAATAGTAATATTAATGTCTAATTGCGATTTAATAATTTTAAAATATGAAACGCTGATAATGAGACGACGTGAGGACGCGGACGGTGCGAACCGCCGGAGAACCTGTGAGCCTTAACTGGGAACAGCATGAACGTCGCACTTGAGGCGAATGAGAATGCCGATTTGGCAGCGATGCCAAGAAAGGGCCGACCTTTTCCCGGAGGATCAGTCGGAGTGCGTCTGGGTTTTCGGGGGCTTCGGCCTTGGCGGCTCTCAGGGGCTCATTAGACATCGCGCGGCGTTTTTTACAGAATTCAGATAGTTTTTTTTTTTTTTTTTTTTTTTACAGGTTCCATAAACCCCCCTTCCCCCCCCCCCCCCCCCCCCCCCCCCCCCCCCCCCCCCCCCATTTAAACCATGAAAGCCTTTATAATGGCGTCCAGATAGAAACATTCAGCCCGCACCAATTAGAGGCGTTCAGAGAGCCGCGTGCGCCGAGGGGGGACGTCTGCCGAGGACGGACGCCGCACTAAAACTTCGGGGCGGACAATAAAAAGCTGCAGTTTACTGTTTTGTGCGCCGACGTTCCTTAAATACGGACGGGGTGGGGTGGTGGTGGTGGTGGTGGGGGGGGGGGGGTGTCTGTGTACCGCTCTTTTAACAGCTGGTTCCATCGCTGCAACAGATCCGGGAGACGGACCCGGCCCGGCGCTCGCAGACGAGCAGATGGACGCGGCGCCGAGGCGGACGGGCCGACCGGCTTCTCCTCCACGTGTCCGTCACGTGTGCGCCGGCCCGGCCCGTGAGCCGCTCGTCAGACGCCACCGGCCCCGCCGGCTCTCAGGAATCTATCAGGAATTAATTAGGCCATCATTAATCTGTAACCTACATTAGACGCCCGCCCGCCCGCCCGCCCGCCCGCCCGCCCGCCCGCCTGAGCCGGCTCCTCGCTGAGCGTCCTGAGCGCAGACATCTCACCTAATTTAATTATTTAATAAAAGGACCGGGGTTCCGCCGCTCCGAGCGTAATCTGGATCATCAGTCCCGTCCCACAGACTGCACCCACACCTTTAAAACAGGGTCAGATACCAAAAAAAAAGAGCAAAAACGGGGCAGGATCGGCATTCCAATTCTTGCCAAAGATGTTTACTGAGTTCCTTCACAACAGAATCTGCAAACTGATGATACAGGAACAGGATGCAGTGCTCCCTAAAGTGTTTAAGGATTAGAAGGGACACTAAGGGACACTTAGGGACACTAAGCTCCTGAACAGGTTCGACACGTGGGATCAGCACCCCAAATATCCAAAAACACAAACGGAAGGAACGTAGACGATCGTTTATAGGAATGCAAGTTAACCAATTAAATTTTATATCCGTTTAACTCTAATTATAACGTAAAGGGAAATGTACGGAACCCGAAATGAAGGCGCCTCTTTAACGTTCCGAACCCCCGTCTGTAATTCTGATCTCTTTAATGCCTCGTGCTGCCCCTCGATTCGTTAAACTCCACGATTATTTATATTTAATTTCTGTTTTCCTCTCCACGAGTTCGGGGAAAAAAAGTAGTCCGTCCGCCGTGGGGCTCCGCCGATCGGACGAGCCGCCGTCGACGGGTTCCGGTGAGAGGAGGCCGCGGCGAGACGGCGGTTCGCGGTAATTGCGCCCGGGCCGATACGGATTAAAGATTAAAGACGCGTTCCTCTAAGGCCGCGCTCGGAGAGAAGGCGAGAAAACAAAACTGCTGAGCATGAGCGCACACGCGGCAAAGCGTGAAGAGACGCCGCGGCGTAATTAAAAAAAAAAAGAGAGAGAATCAGCGGCGGTGCAGGTGAAACGAGATTAACACCGCGCCGTCCGCCGGGAGCCGCGCTAAGCCTCGCAAAGCCTCCATCAGCAAATCGCCCGCGAGGCCGCGGACGGGCGCGCTTATCGCCGGACGGACAGACGGACAGACGGACAGATAGACCGGACGGATACTCCGTACACTCTGACGCTCGGGATCGGACCCGGACTCGGACTCGGACTCGGGAGGCCTCCCGCATTTCCATGCAAACAAAAGGCACCTGAATGTGAAAGCAGGGGATCTGCGAGCATATTAATCACACGACGCGGGCCATTGTTCACCCGTCCTCCACCGGATCTCCAACGTGACGCCGTCGCACGGCCGCGTTTATTTATTCGGCTCGGGGAACAATGGGCCCCCGAGTCCAGAAACACCCCGAAGTTTGCAGTCCACTGCATCACGACTCCTCCGCCTTCAGACGCAGTCGGCCACCTGAACGTGACGCCACGTCACGGGACACGACGGAAAATCCGTCCCGCGCTCGGGTTCGATCGAAGCGTGATGAGGAGCTCGGTCGGGTTCTGGTTCTGACGTCTGAGGGATCGGGGAAGGAAAGGAGGGGTGAGGAGCGCGGCTTAAACCCACAGGGATCCACAGGGTTCCGCTCCAAATCACCTGCGGAACCCATCCAGAACCGTCCCGAGGGATCACAGGACCGAGGCGCGTCCACGACGGACCGGACCTCTTCCGCCCACTCGGTTCTGTTGGCTCGGTTTCACCCATTTGGGTCAAATATTTCCCCCCCACAGTGTGGGTGTGAATAAAGAACGAGACTAGAACCCGGGATCTTCCCGTACTGGAAGAATTCAGAACATGCCGGAAGAATTAAGACGAGCTGAAGACAAAGACAGCAGACGTTGAGAGAACGGCGACGGCATGAGGACGTCCTGCTTTAAGCTCGGAGTGCTGGAGATAATAAACCGGAATGTTTTTACGGAGCCCGATGGAGACCGGCCGCCGCGTTCAATAAAAACAAAAAAAAACAAATAAAAAACCCAAATAAAGGTCCAATAAAAGCCAATAAAAGATCATTTCCAAAAGAGGTTCCAGCAGCTTCCTCCTCATCAGGCCCGATTCATTAACACATAAACCCGAAACGCAGAACACAGGACCGGGACGACCGGGACGACGGTTTACTGTGATATAAAGTGTGTTTAAGAGAGCAGGGATAGGAACCGGGGCTGAAGATGCTGGAGCTGAACCTTAAGAGATCTTTACGAGGGGCGAGGGACAACCGACGAGACGACGAGGACAAAAAGAACGTCGGCGTGTGGAACGTGAGCGTGGCGTAATCGGCACGTTCGGCTTTTATACGAATGGAGACGCTGTGAGGAAGGTGCAGAGAGGGAACGCGGAACGCTGCGACGCGACGCCACGACACCTCCACAAACCCACAGTGTGTATAATTACACATAAACACACACACATTATACACAACCTGATCCTGTTAGAACCCTCTGCCTTACCAAGTGCAAACAGAATGAAGGAAATTAATGGGACATTTTACACTTAAAGGCATAATTAATTTTAATTTGATTATTTTAACATATTGTGGATACGGACATTGCAGTAATTAATATTTTTAAAATGTATTTAGCAAATAAAATATATGTGTAGCATCTTTATATATGCATATATGTGTGTGTGTGTGTGTGTGTGTGTGTGTGTGTGTGTGTGTGTGTGTTTAGACTTTACGATATAAAGATCACACCGTGTATTTTGGGATGTAATATATTCATATTTAAATATACAGTTTAATTATATTTAATAATAATTAGCAGCAGGCGGATGATTAATCCCCGATCTGACCGCCGTGTTTCTGTCAGTGTTCATTTAGAATTAAACCGAACAGGTGACACGAGATTAAAGGTGAATCGGCCTTCGCATGACGCTCACATCTGTATATTCTAATTAATATTGATTAGTGATTGATTTGATAACGAGTGGAAGGTGGGATCTGTTTCATGGAGGCGCACACATCGGTGACGGCGAGGCTTTTCGAGAGGAAGCCGGGGAGGATGATGATGATGATGATGATGACGACGATGATGAAGGTGGCGCGAGCAGCTGCTGCTCAGAGAGACGTTGACAGTTTCATGTCATTATCGTCTGAAGCATCTATGCCGAGTCGTCAAAAAGCCACCGCCTAGAAGTTTAGCAGACTCGGCCCTCCTCCCCCACCAACCAACCAACACCCCCCCCCACCCCCACCCCCACCTTACCCAACAACATTTAGGAAATATGTTTTTCTAATGGTTTGTGGGCTGCATGCTCCCCCCTCGTGCGGCAGACTCAGAGCTCCCCCTAGCAGCGCAGAGCCGAACAGCAGCCTGCCTGTCAATCTGCTCCCTCTCCCCCTCTCTCTCTCTCTCTCTCTCTCTCCTGTTCTCCTCTGTCCTCCACCGGGAGAACATCAGCCCCCCATCAGCCCCCCACCTCTCTCAGAGACTCGGCGCCCCCCCCGGTGGTAAAGGCTTGCATCTGCTACAGGATTCCTGCATGTCCTCCTCACCCTGTCGTTCTGACAGAGGGCCGAGACGCTCTCATCTCATCTCATCTCATCTCATCTCAGAGCTTTCGTTTAAAAAAAAATAAACTTTTTCTTAAAATCCGCTCAGTGAGAAACAAACTAAAAGAATTAACGAATCCCTTCACGTCACAAAGGAAGCGAGGCCGCCGGGGTGACGCACTTTATCCGAAATGTAATGTTTATTTGCTACGGGGACGTGGTGGCTGTGATGTCACCGTCGTTTTACATGATTATTCATTATTAGTCGCTTCCCTCTTAAAGATCAAAGACAGACTGAACGAGAGCTCGGATCTAATTAAAGGAGTTTGTGTTCTTAAATAAAAGAAGCCGTTATATTTACAAAACTCATAATCACACTAAATCCATCTGATCTGAGTAACTACACCCTCATTTAATCAGCATCTCTTTGATCTTTATATTTCTGACAGCAGGTGACATATTTACTGTCATTATGATTTTATTTTTTTAAAAAGCATATTATTATTGATTGATATTCCTTTATTAGTCCCACAATGGGGAAATTCAAAGGATTCATTTATGAATATCACAATTAAATATTCAAAAGAAACGTATTTCTGTAATTCAGTGCCTCACACACACACACACACACACACACACACACACACACACACTGTCAGTAAGACGTATCAGATGGATGTTCATGCAGAACTGATTTTAGATGCCGCTCGTGTAAATAAAGGCGTCTGAGGGAAGCGTGTGTAAATCTATATGATGTGGATGATAAACAGCTCTGTGTCACATTGAGTGTGTGGTGGAGAGAAGTTTCTAACACACACTGATCATATTTCACACAGCATTTATTATGTGTGTGTGTGTGTGTGTGTGTGTGTGTGTGTGTGTGTGACCTCAGGCAGTAGCAGTACCGATTTTAGGAACATGTTTGAGTTAGCTGGCGGCTCGACCTGTCACACACACATACACACACACACACACACACACACACACACACACACACACCCTCGTGTATAATCCTCTCTTCAGTCTCATTTGCATTTTTCTTGTTTGCTGGTTTTTTTTTTTTTTGAGAAACTTGTTTTTTTTATTAATTTACTGTAAATTCTTTTCCCCAAATATCAGAGATTATCGACATAAACTGTCAATACGTTAATGTATATATATATTAAATAGATAATTATATCTACACGCACACACACACACACACACACACACAAACACACACCGACACACACAGATAAATATGTCATTAAATTTACACTAAATTGAAAGGCAGAAATAACTTACTTACTGAATATATACCAACACACCACACACTCACACACACACACACACACACACACGTTCACTTTGTGTAAAACTTTGTGTCGCTGCACATTTATTACGTCCTCAGCAGAACGCAGAATTTTAATACAAATAACATTTATTTGCTAAATTTAATGTCGAGAAAGAAATAATGGATCCATGTCTAATATATAAATATAATTTTTTTATTAATTTTTTTTTTTTACAAAAATACACAACACACACACACACGTATATGTGAATGTGTTGCAGTAAACGTTGTGATGTGTATCTGCACCTGGTTGGTGTAACTGCTCTACATGGGTGTATGTATGTCGGGCACTAGTTCACTTTACTGCTAGTGCACTAAAAACCCTCGAGTGGTGTAACAGCAAGTGCACATTCTGCCCCAGTCTAAAAAAAACATTAGGACTGGTTTGACTGCTCTGTGTGTGTGTGTGTGTGTATCATGTTCTCGTGTCATGACAGATGGAACATGTTACTGTTTTATAAAAGCATGAATCACTTGTTCTCTGTAAAGTCAGCGCTCCGTTCACTGGACGAGATCCTGAAGATGTTACGTGATGTTACCGAGTGAATTCTACATTTACAGAGTGAAATAAAATAAAATCAGGAGAAGCCGCGGATCTCACTTTAATAAGGACGGTGGAGGCGGCAGACCGAATAATTCCATTGCACGTGTTTATAAAGCAGCCTGTTGATTAAGAAAGAAGAATAAATAGTGTGTTCTGAATTCCACTGAGGTTTGGATTGCTCTTAAATTATAAGATGATGAGAAATAAGAAGGCGGTGAACTGTGCTGCAGAAAGCTGGGAATTTGTATAAATAAATTTTAAAAAAGGGTGTAAGAATAAAAGCAGGGCAGTTAAACAGGATGAAGACGTGCAGAAAAGAAAATAGCAGCCCCTGATATTTCGAGGAAATGAAACGGAGAGATAAAGGACGACGGTATCGATAAATATCACATCGGCCGGCCGTGGGGCTCGCAGATTTAAAGTGTGAGCTAATCCTCTGAAGCTGGAGGATCTCTAAGTTCATTAGATTTAAACTCGGCGTTGGGGTGACACGTGTCAGGTATGCAGGAGCCCTTCGGCTCGCCGCTGAAGCTATGAGGAAGCTGTCAGTGTCGAAGCGAAAGCCCGAGCGAACGTGCAGCGTGCAGCAGATCTGGGTGGCATGGTGTCCCAGCTCTCTGGGATGAATTAGCCAGATTTAGTTTGAATACATGGAATCCATAAAAGAAAACTAGATTGATTCGAGGCCTTTGAAGTGCTCGTTATCTTCGCCGGGCCAAAACTACGCTGGAGAAGAAATAAAAGTGGTAGGTGGTCTGGTAAACGTACAGCGCGTGTATATCAACAGATTATGACGGAGAGTGACGATAAATCATAAACATCTGTCCTGAAGTCTGAAAGCCGGCTTCTCCTGCAACGTGTGCAGCTCTGGTTTGTGCATTCTCTAATTTAATCTTCTCACCTGCACCAGTTTTAAGCTCTATTTACTTTCCCGTCCTTTAAAAGCCTGTTTTTTTTTGTTTTGTTTTGTTTTTTTTGTAAAAAGGCCTTAAGCGGTTTTAATAAACGGGTTGATTTGCAAAAAAATAATAATAAAAAAAATATAGAGGCCCATTTTTAAGCAAGATGCCAATAAAATATGCAAGAGCAGGCTGAGAACTTTAGGTTTTTAAATTTGCAGAGTGTCTCAGGGAGAAACACGTTCTGCAAATGGGTTCAAAAATAAAAGAAAATAATTATAACTGGATTATAAATTCAGATTTTTTTAAAAAAAGTGTACAGAGCAGATCAGTGAGCGGAAGTTTTAACCTCTCACACACACAAACACACACACACACACACAGACTGACTGTCTTCATCTATTTCCACTGCATTTAGAAATAATATCAGAATCAGACCTAAAAGCATATAAAGTGTTGCAACAATCATTCAAGGTGTAAAATGTATTTCAAAAGCATTTTAAAAAGGTTTCTAAAGGTGATGCTCTTCCCCCCGAATCTGCAAACAGACCCATGAGCCTCCACACGGTGTAAGATTGAGTCTGAATCATGGAAATCACACCGAATGTAAAGTGTAATCTGCATCAGCGGCTGCAGGGAGCCGTTCACTGTGAAACTCCAGCCCGAACCTCCTGCAAAAAGCAGCAGAAAATCTAATAAAATCTAATAAAACCAATAAAAGCGACTCATGCGTTTCGACGGCGGCTGATGAAACGCGCGTCGGGCCTGCGAGCCGCGGCAGTCGGACAGGTGCAGATCCGAACCCTGAGCCCTGCGTCCGAACCTTTAGAAACCTTTCATTAATGCACTTTTAATACGTGATCGCTGTGTGTTTTATTCTTTCATCAAGATTGAGGTTCAAATTAAACACTTTAAAAAAAAAAAATTTTTTTAAACAACGCGCCGTGCAGAAGTCCCAAACACCCGAAATGAAATGAGGGCAACTCAGGGCAGAGGTTCTCTGCGTTCTGGAGTTCTGCTAAAATAAAGTGAAATGGATGACAGTCCCGCTGTTAACGTGTGATTTTTTTTTTTAAATCCCCGTCTTGAAATTCGCAAACTTTTTTTTCCTAATTCTATTAATTATGTCTTCTTATAATAAAAGGTTTAAATTGTCCCAACATCTTTGTCGATGCTGCACATTAGAAATTTGTTTTACAGCGAATTGTGAGGGAAATAAAACGCGCTTTTCTGCAGGAATCACTGCGTTTTAATTTAATCTCCGAAAAAAAGAAGTGCGAAATAAAAAGAAAAAGGCGCCCGCGTTCGAAAGTGAATGAGGATCTACTCACTGGTTATGATCTCCCTCTGTGATAGATGCTGAGGGTTTCCCTGCTTGCGACGGGACATCGCCCTGCCTGGCATCTACAGCGGCATCAACACTGGCATCTACACTGGCATCGCCCGCGCTCCGTGCGTCTCCGGTGAGCTGTGTCTGTGTTCTGTCCGTTGCTTTTGACTTTCTGTCTGTGGCGCTGTAACTTTGTTCAGGATGTCCTCTGTGGGGAAGGTGACGGCGAGGCGAGAGGATGAAGAATATCCCGGGTCGGTGGTGCACGACGCGCCGGGCGCAAAGTGAAAAAAAAACACACACGAAACGTGGAAAGTCTGGCGTCTGCGTGAAGGCGCCGCGCTAAAGTCAGGGTCTGGAGGTTCTGGATGTTCTGGAGGTTCTGGGGGTTCTGGGGGTTCAGGAGGTTCAGGAGGTCCGGCTCGGGCAGAGGCAGGGGTGTGAGGAGGGACGCTGTGTCAGTGCGCGGTCTGGCGCGGTGCGCGCCTTCGCTTCCCCGCGCTTGGCTCCGTGCGCTGCGGCCGCATCAGGCTGCACCTCCGGCGGGCTGGGGCTCTGCTCCCGCGGTCCCGGGACGCGTCGGCTGCCGTCGCTGCTGGCTGAGCGGGTCCGGGCTGTCCGAGCGGGCTGTCTCCGGCTGCCTGCTCTCCTTCTGTCCTCTCCGAGCGCGCACTGTCCCTCTCTCCCCGCTCCACGCGCGCCTGTGTGTGTGTGTGTGTGTGTACGTGTGTGTGTGCGCGCTGCTCGAGCGATGGGATAGAAATTCAAGTTCATGTGCGGACGTGACGTTTAAGTCCAGCGTACAATGGTGGTGGTGGAGGGGGGGTGGAGGAAAAGAAAGGAAAGACAAACTGGAGAGAGCAAGAGCACTGGGGGCGACTAGTGGTGGCTTTACACACAGCGAGACAGAGGTGGACACACACACACACTCTCTCACACACACACACACACACACACACACTCACGCACAGGCTCAGCGCTCGTTGCCGCTCGCTCTGGCGCGCCGCTGTTACATTTATTCATTTTTAAAGATCAGCCTCTGAGTCATTTAGTAAAATTAGCTGTAATATATGAACCTGAACTCCAGGTGCACCGAGAACCGCAGGGACAAGCAGAACATACAGATATCTTTAAATATATAAACAGAATTTAGTTCCAATATTACAATCTGCTTTTATTTAAACCCAGGCTGCGCGTTTAATTACAACGCGTGGCTTCATGAGAACCTGCAAAACTCCGGCCACCCTGTTCCGATGACAACAGGCCGAAAACCCCATCTGTTTTAATAAGGCGTCTTTTTGTCCAAACTGTCCCTTTGTCCTTTTCTTTTCTGTCCTGCTTTTTAATGAATGACGGTGATGCGCTAATTGCGCATTTCTTTTTATCGCGCGTTTTCTTATTGCGCATCATCGTTTTAAAGGCAAATGACTCCAGCATCACGCACCTCGGTGCTTTTATTGTGATGTTTACGAGCCTGCAGTCGTCATGTCGTGTGTGTGTGTGTGTGTGTGTGTGTGTGTGTCGGGATCTGAGGGGTCCCCGTTCAGCCAGGGGCCGTAAAAGTTGCATTTATTTGGCTGCGTGCGTGCCATGTGCGCACATCCAGAACACGAGAGCGGCACAATCAAAACAATTTGACTCACAATCACAATAACAAAAAAAAGAGAGAGAGAGAGACTAATAATGAGGCCGATTTGTGATTTTACGAGCCGCGCGAAAGGAAACGTCAAAAAGTCTCATTGAGTCCGCGTGGCGTGAGGCGTGGGAGACAGGGAGCCTCATCATCAGGAGGGCAGCTAATTGGGTGACAATAAATACACTTTCTTCTGTTAATAACCTGACTTTAAATCAGAGATGTGATTAGATTACTGTGTGAATATTAGATATTGCCAAGTGATTGTTTACGGGCCTGCTCCTGGTTTTAATGGCTGAGGTTGGAGCTCCATCAGGTAATTTTATTAAAACGATGAGCTGCCATGTGCAATTATGAGCAAAGCTACACGCAAGAAGGGTGACAGTCCACGCAGGTGGCGACTCGGTGAGGATGATTTGACAGCGCGGCACCCACCCGGGTTCAGGCGCATCCCGGCACATCCCGGCACATCCCGGGCCTGGCTCAGACGCAGAGGCAGAGAGAGAAACAGAGGAGGAAGAGTAGATGAAGGAAAAGAAGATGCCTCTCTCACTACCCATGGCAGGTTTTAGTATCTCTTGAATCATATCTATTTTTGAGTGGCTGCACTGACAGTCCTGAAGCGAGGCACCGTGTGGATGCGAGATTGTGTGTGTGGTTAGAAAATATGGAATTTATTACACGCTATTATATGCGTCTGGAGCACTTGGCGTCGGGGATGTACAGCGCAGTCGTGTAATAACGCAGCAATATACTACAAATCATGAACTCGCCGGATGATATTTCCTCCAAATCATACTGAGAATGCAGCGGGACAAATGTGCACAGGAGGACCGAGAGACCTCTCCGTCTCAGTCACTCTGATCTGCGGCCTATAATCAACGCTTATTATTGGTATTATGATCAATCGTGGAGTTATGACGGTTTTAAATGTCTACGTGCGCAGCTGATGGCATGCGGCACTGATTTCAGTAAAAATAAAACGATCATTCGGATGATTACGGATGAGACACTCAGGCCGGACTCCGTCGAGCTCAAAGCGCGAGGTGGGTTCTCTCGACTGAAAGCATCTGTTCTGCTTCTTTTATGAAAACATTCGTGAATGTCGTGTATTTCTGGATACACGATTTCATGGAATTACTGCATACAGATAAATAAAAATCCACACGAGGCAACATCTGTCGCAAACGTGACGGGCTCTGCTCTAGTTTTACGGCTTCAAAAAAGAATTTAATAAATAAATAAAATCTCATCGGGAAATATGAGCTCATATTATACAAAGACTGAAGAAATAAAAATATAAATAAAAGATAACGGCGTGATGGGGATCTCTTGATCTTGATCTGTTCCTTGGGGAACCTCAGGTATGTTTGGAATAATGTGCAGGCAGGTGAACGTTCCACGAGTTAATGAGCCAATCAAGTCTTTGGGCGACACCACATGAATCCTACATTTCGAAACGTCTGCACACGGCTCATCTGATGGTGCACAATAATCACAGCAGGCCGTTTGATCAGAGGGTCGCGAGGGTTCCCCATCCCGGAACGTTTTAGACGCCAATACACCCTGGAAACATTCACCCACACAGCCAAGCAAACACTATGTGGGGCAATTTAGAGCATTCAGTTTACCTTGAATACAGGTTTTTGGACTGTGCACGGAAAAATGGAGAACCTAAAGGAAACCCATGTGAACACATGGGAGAACATGGAAGCTTCACCCAGATTGGGATTCGAACTTGGATCCCCAGTGCTGAGAGGAGAACATGCCAACCACTAAGCCACCGTGCCGTCCACACCGACAAGGGATGAGTTGTTAATAGCCGTGTGTGTGGGTTACAGGATGTGATGAGCACCATAAGTAATAAAGCAGGATGAGAATAAAGATAAACCTAAGATGAAAGAGCAGCAGAAACCTTTTGATGACATCATCATGCATATCATTAAATCCCACTCTACTGAAGTATAAATCGAGGGTTCGGACCTGGACGGGATCTCGGGTCCGATCTTGGTTGATCTTGCGTTATGATTATTCACTTTCCTGAAGGTGAGGTTGAGGTGATGGTCTGTTGATTATCAGGGCTGAGGTTCCTCTGCCGGATCTGAAGGTCTGGAGGAGGCTCTGAATAATAACTCCTGAGAAATTTCGTCAGGTCCATAAAGTCATGGCTGGGTGAGTTGGGTGTGGGAGAGCTTGACCTTGAGCCCATGTTTGGTATGAATTAGGACTGAGATTGTAAAGCAGGTGCTCATGTCCAACGTTATTTAATTGTGGAACCAACTGGGAGTGATCTCCTGCAGGTCTAATGTGGAGGTGTCCGAATACTTTTGTTCATTCGGAGTAATTTTATTGAAATAAGGTTTTAGTAAAGGTGATGCTGATGATGTCACTGAGTGTCAAACTCACACCACATCACCGAGTGAATGAATGAAGACGTGTTGGATGAAGTGATGAAGCTCACACCTTAATCCATCCCATAGGATCTCATCTAATCTAATCTAATCTACCTGAATCCAAATGTCGGGAACCAAACACTAACTCTACATGTGCATCAGGAAGACCCAGATAAGATAAACAGTGCCCCCTGTAGTCGAACTGCACGTAGTGAGTAAGAACACACTGATGGAGAAGTTTTCTGGAGTTGATCTCATCATTTTGGAGGAATGAGGTTCCACTTTGCTTCAGATCATTAAGCTTTAAAGGTGATGGTCAGCAGCTCTCCTCACACCATCACGTCCTCTTCTTCATCCAATCTGATCTGATCTCCTGATGATTTCTGAATGCTTTGTGTTCACCGTGGTCAGAAGGTCAGAAGATCATCACTGAACCAATGGTTCTTAAATCACACGGCTGTGAAGGAGCCGTAATCAACTCTGACATCATAATACATCTGTGACATCATAACACATCACAGAGATGTTATATGTTTGTGATGAACGCCTCTCTGTACATGTCGACGACGATGCATCTCAAACCCAGAAGGTTCCAGAGTGTTGGTTTGTTCAGATGCAGTTTTTGTAGAAGGTAACCTCGTTACTGAGTTCTGTACTAACTGTGTGGTACTAACATACTGAGGACTGAGATGGTTTTCAGGTGGACCTGCCGCCTGTAGATCATCATGATCATCATATATTTGATGGAGTTCTGAACGGTCGTCATCCTCTTTCCCAGATTGAGGAGCAGAATCCGGTTCCTCGCTGAGGTTCTACCTTCATGGTGTGACCCTGAAGTTCTCTGCTGTCTCTTGGTCTCGCTCTTTGCGGGTTTAAAGGTTTATAACTCTGTAAAGCTGCTCTGTGACGACGTAATGTTTTAAACAGCGCTCTATAAATTAATTAATTGAACTATAAATTATATAATATTCATTCATTATCTTCAGCTTTATCCTCTAGTAGGGTCGGGGGGGTTCCCCATGCCCATCCAGGGGAGAACGTTTCGGGCGCTGGGCAGATACACCCAGGACGCCAATCCATCGCTGGGCACACACTCACTCTCACACACACACTCTATATGGGGCAATTTGGAGAATTCAATTGACTTGATCCATGGTTTTGGACTGTGGGAGGAAAGCGGAGAACCCGGAGGAAACCCACACAGACACGGGGAGAACATGGAAACTCCAGCCAGATGGGGATTCGAACTGGGAATCCCTAGCGCTGAGAGGAGAACATGCTAAACCACTAAGCCACCGTACGTGCCGTACGATTATATAATATAATAAACTCTAATAAATTCTTCATACGAGTGAAACATTTTCTTAGTTTTAATAGAAATCAAACTATTTTCAGGTTATTATTTTAATTATTCAGGTTAACCCTCACACACACCCTCCTGTGTGGATGTCCACCCCCCCCACGTGTCCCAGGCCGGTGTGTCTGTAGTGGGTGGTGGAGCAGGAGTGGGAGTGGATGAGGGAACATGGGTTCTTGACTTCTGATGCAACAGTACCCTCTGTTGGCCGGCTGCGTGTCAGATGTGAGAGGATTCTGCTGCTTAACCTTTAAATGCATCAATTATTTAAACATCGGGATTTTTTAAACCCTCGATTAAACAAAACGCTAATATTAAATTGGATATGGAAACCCATTTATACATTCAATACGTCATATTTATTATTAATTTATATATATTTCTAATATTGTACATGTTTTAATAGATAGATTAATATATTTAGCTATGCGCGTGTGTCAACATTAAATATCGATATCGATCACTAATCAATCAAATGAGCCGGATTATACCGTGAATCATTAGCGTTGGGATCTGGGGGTGACGTCACTAATCTGATTATCTAATTATTCTTTACATCATTACCATAACTATGATAAAGTTTTAATGAGCCCGACTCTGTAACCCAACCGTCCCACAATGCACCTGGATTTGTAGTCGACACTGGAACACACCTGATAGACCACAATGCATTGCGGCAGGAAGCCCCTCCCTCCTCTGGAGTGATGTTCTGCGGATTGAAGGCAGAAGCTGAGGTTTAATTAAAGTGAGTGACACGTGATTTACACTCGCCTTATTTGGAGAGGTGATTGATCACGTGATATCGATTGCGCCCTGTGTGTCGCGGGTTATTGATTAGTTTATATGAGAAAAAAAAAACGCTCTTAAATAATTTTTATTAATCAGTGTTTTATTTACGTTCCTAAAAGTCTTTTAGCTGCCCGACGCTTATTTATTAATTATTTTAGCAGCTTTATGTAATAAATAAATCTATAGTGCGGAGTGAACAAGGGAACGAGTTAACGCCGAGTGTCTGAGTTTGATTCTTTAACAGATTCGGTTCAGTGCTGGGGAACCGGTTCAGTGTTCGCTTTCTGTGACTAAATTCATTCATTATCTCCCGCTTCATCCTCTATTAGGGTCGCGCGTGGGGGGGGGTTCCCCATGCCCATCCAGGGGAGAACATCTCGGGCGCTGGGCAGATACACCCAGGACAGAGGGGCAATCCATCGCTGGGCACACACTCACTCACACACACACACTCTATATGGGGCAATTTTGAGAATTCAATTGACTTGATCCATATTTTTGGACTGTGGGAGGAAAGCGGAGAACCCGGAGGAAACCCACGCGGACATGGGGAGAACATGGAAACTCCACCCAGATGGGGAAACCAGGAATCCCTAGTGCTGAGAGGAGAACATGCTAAACCACTAAGCCACCTGTGACTAAATTGTCATTATTATTTTTGTATTATTAATTATAAATCATAAATCAATTATAAATGTTATTATTATAATTCTGATGAATTGTGGAGCTCTAATAAAAGTTTAAATTAGTCCAACCTTTGCAGTAATTGTTGTAAAACGTACTAATCACGTTCTTAATTTCTACACTGCTGCTAATAAATGATGTGTATTTATGAATTTGGTTGAAATGAATTTTATATATTTGTATATTTTAATAATACGGACTATATAACATCATTCTACAGTTATTTTATAAGTCCAGTAAACCCACAGGGTCATGTGACCCGTTGACTGGTTCTTCGTATGGTTTCCACTCGGTGGTTTCGAACCCTGGTCCCTGAGAGCGAGCTCTCTGTTGACGTTGGTTCCATCTGCAATGGATCAGACCTGCTGCAGCTAACGAACCTCTTCAGAGCGCTCTGATTGGCTGTGTTGTGTTGATTGGCCCATAACACACTAAAGCTCCCGACTCAGCCAATCAGGAACTCCAAAGAGGTTCATCAGTTCGCCC